>WNWK01002453.1:40000-192500 GCA_009830355.1 Cherax destructor | reverse complement strand
GGGTTAGGCGCTTTCCTTTGAAATAATCTAGACACTTTGCCACTGTATTGAATGACACTGTAACCTGTGTCTTTATCGAACACAGATACAGTGGTACATAGATAGTACAATGTACAGTAGTACAGCTGAACCGCGGTACATAACCATTAGTGTTCCGTAGCTCGATTGGTAGCGCACTCAGCTCACACACTGAGGGCCATGGTTCGATCCCGGGTGGAAACACCAGGACGTGGTTTCCTTAAGACACCTACGTCCCTGTTCACCTAGCAGTAAAATAGGTACCTAGGTGTTAGTTGATTGGTGTGGGTCGCATCCTGGGGACAAAACTGTGACCTAATTTCCCCGAAATGCTCAGCATAACAAGCGGCTTTCTATATAGTAGTATGTCATTGATGTCAGCTATGGTCTGTATACCTTGTACTTGTAGAAATAGATTATTATTACGCAACCATCAGCGTATCGTGGTACATAGCCATCACCTGTGACCTGCAGTACGTAACTATCCTTTCTACTTATGTTTTACATAGAAACAGCTGTTATGAAAAGCAAAAAATACAAGAATTCATTTCGAGTATAAGTTGAAATACACAGGAACTCAACTAACTTTAAGATTAAAAAACTACAAAAATAGTTTGATATAAACAGGAACGTAACTCGTTTACATGTTGAAATGCTATAAACGTAACTCGTTTACATGTTGAAATGCTATAAACGTAACTCGTTTACATGTTGAAATGCTATAAACGTAACTCGTTTACATGTTGAAATGCTATAAACGTAACTCGTTTACATGTTGAAATGCTATAAACGTAACTCGTTTACATGTTGAAATGCTATAAACGTAACACGTTTACATGTTGAAATTCTATAAACGTAACTCCCTTTCAATTTGAAAATACACTTAGTCTCGCTTGTTTAATTGAAAAACCAGAGACGCAACTCAAAGTTGAAGAAAGGGAGGAACGAAACACTTAGGAGAACTTTGAACCTCGAGTACATTGCGACGTCTTTCCTGGCCTCGTCTGCCGTGTTATGAGAGGGAGAGAGGTAAGGACATGGGTAAAGGTGATGCCATTAAGAGAGGGAGACCTTCCTGCAGGAAATGGGGATTCCCTTCGTCCTGATGTCCAGGACGAAGGAAATCCCCATTTCGTAGACACATGGCACAGGCCTTGAAACATACGTTGAGTTAGCTTTAGTTAGGTTGTGTTGTCTATTTTTTTTTTTAACCCTAGGGAGGTCTACTTAAAGGAATAATCGTCCATTCTTGCCGGGTACGCTCTACCAGGATACGCTCTACCAGGATACGCTCTACCAGGATACGCTCTACCAGGATAAGCTCTACCAGGATACGCTCTACCAGGATACGCTTTACCAGGATACGCTCACCAGGATACGCTCTACCAGGATTCGCTCACCAGGATACGCTCTACCAGGATACGCTCTACCAGGATACGCTCACCAGGATACGCTTTACCAGGATTCGCTCTACCAGGATACGCCCTACCAGGATTCGCTCTACCAGGATACGCTCACCAGGATACGCCCTACCAGGATACGCCCTACCAGGATACGCCCTACCAGGATACGCTCTATCAGACAGACAAATGTTAAAATGCAATTCCAATGAAAATTTCATGATGGCCTTAAAGAACCTGTAAACAATCACTGAGGTAAATGTGAAAGGTATCGCCACTTCCCACACCCGTGAATATGCCACTAGAATTAACCGAATATAATATTACTTTAGTGCTGATAAATGTTAGAAAATGGGAAGAATATGGAGAAAATGGGGACCCACAAAGATCACAATGCAAGGGACGGTCCAGTACTGAGTTTTTGACTCCAGTGTCACAGTCACATATTTAACGTTCTTGGTGGGGTGTGAGATGGAACTCCATAAAGTCTTATCCTCCCCACTACCCAAAACTCCCCACCAGTCCTGACTATAACTTCCACCACAGCCCTGATCCTCTTACCCTAAACCCTTCACCAGTGTATACATACTGAGAGGTATATCTTTCAGGGTTTAGAAAGACATGACAGTAAACACTAGGGCATATTTATTAGAAAACATTTCGATCTTGAGACCTTGATAACTTCTAACACACAAAGGTTAAAAAGACAGTATACACACTGTCTTTTTAACCTCTGTATGTTAGAAGTGATCAAGGTCCCAGGGCCTTGTGTCCTAGTGTTTACTCACGTGTCTTTCTAAACCAGTTTGTCGGTATATCTTTCTAAACCAGTTTGTCGGTATCTCTTACCAAGGTTTATACCATCTTTCATTGTATATACACCGGGAGGTATATATATTAGAGATGTATCGGATGTGAAAAGTTTAGATATCCGCGGATGCGGATGTGTATAAGGATGACTTACTTGATTGTAATTCATCTCTGCATTGGACACGAAGCCTGAAGCATAAGCGTAATACTGGTTATCATTTATAATATGGCACTCTATTTCAGGGTGCCACGGAGCGTGGCCTTAATAACCCTGGCTCCGGCAATAGCTTTAAACACCGCTACAGAATATGTGCCATGATGCTTACCAAGAGCTCTTGATCAAAGGATCTGGAGCTACTATCTCTTCAGGATCAAACCTGACTAACACCCATTTTCCAGGAACTGTACGGCCCCTACGGATTTAGCATTTCCCAGCGAATATCCCAGCAAATTAAAAATTCTAACAAGCAATTGATGTTCAACTAGTCATGGGTCGACTTTCTGATGGATGGATGGATGGATGGCTCCATTTCTGCTTCGATGATTATTCCATTCCATTACGAATCCCCGAAGGTCGATATTTCCGTTCCATAAATCAAGCCTTGATTACTAAAGGTCGATATTTTCACCCAATCAAGGACGTTCAAAATTGTAATGGTCGATATTTGGGCCCCAGTTCGAATCTCTCTACGTCGATATTCTCGCTCCACCAGTCAGTATTTTGACCACTGTTGGCTCAGGTCATATCTTCCGCCACTCAGAGTGGGAGATCCACCAAAGTCAGGATTTCAATCAACTGGATGAGGCAGACATTGTCTTTTTTTCTTTGCGTTTAATTGGGTCAACACTAATACCTACATCGGAAGTAATGCCATCAACACCATCCCCTCTTGCACCCTCAACACCACCTCCATCACTAAAACCACCACCATCAACATTACCACCACCACCACCATCAACTCCAACAATACTTAAAACAACAGCAACACAAACAAAACAAAAATATCAGCAACAATATCAACAAGAGTGAAAACAACCACTACTATCTCAACAGTGCCGTCACCACACCAACCACAAAGCGCCAACACTACCACAATACCACCAGGAAACACCATTACTTCACCACCACCAGCATCACTCAAAATATCTCCACCCTCCTTACATTACCAAACAATATTCCCTACCACCACAACTACTACAACTACCACCACCACCACACTCAACACAATAACATCACAAGCAGCAGCACTAACAAAGCCTCACCAACACCACAACCAGTACAAACACAAGCACACCATCACCCCAAAACAGCAAACAAACGGGCAAGGAAAACACTAGCGAAAAAAAGCAGCTATTGAGTCGTCAGACAAAGAACGCTTGTGATGTTAAGGCAAACAAAACTAACAACTTATCTACGAGTGAAAGGCAGGAAGGAGACGAGCGTAAACAAGAGACATGAGTAGAAGGAGAGAGGGAAAGGGAGAGGAAGGAATGGGAGGGAGGAAGGTACGAGGAAGGGGGTAGAGATTAGGACTTTTAAATTATGCAGAAATGATACTGTTTTTCTCTCTTTGATGTAGTGGACAGCACAGTCTGTGTGTGCATAGAAACAATCCAAACATTATTCTCCTTGTAATAATGTTCAGTGTTACACCTGGGTATCTTATTTTCATCAGCTTGTTGAGGATATATATATATATATATATATATATATATATATATATATATATATATATATATATATATATATATATATATATATATATATATTTTTTTTTTTTTTTTTTTTTTTTTAACACATCGGCCGATTCCCACCAAGGCAGGGTGGCCCGAAAAAAAAACTTTCATCATCATTCACTCCATCACTGTCTTGCCAGAAGGGTGCTTTACACTACAGTTATAAAACTGCAACATTTACACCCTCCTTCAGAGTGCCGGCACTGTACTTCCCATCTCCAGAACTCAAGTCCGGCCTGCCGGTTTCCCTGAATCCCTTCATAAATGTTACTTTGCTCACACTCCAACAGCACGTCAAGTATTAAAACCATATGCCTCCATTCACTCCTATCAAATACGCTCACACATGCTTGCTGGAAGTCCAAGCCCTCGCACACAAAACTTCCTTTACCCCTCCCTCCAACCTTTCCTAGGCCGACCCCTACCCCGCCTTCCCTCCACTACAGATTTATACACTCTCGAAGTCACTCTGTCTCGTTCCATTCTCTCTACATGTCCAAACCACCTCAACAACCCCTCCTCAGCTCTCTGGACAATCGTTTTGGTGATCCCGCACCTCCTCCTAATTTCCAAACTCCGAATTCTCTGCATTATATTCACACCACACATTGACCTCAGACATGACATCTCCACTGCCTCCAGCCTTCTCCTCGTTGCAACATTCATCACCCATGCTTCACACCCATATAAGAGCGTTGGTATAACTATACTCTCATACATTCCCCTCTTTACTTCCATGGACAAGGTTCTTTGTCTCCACAGACTCCGAAGTGCTCCACTCACCCTTTTCCCCTCATCAATTCTATGATTCACCTCATCCTTCATAGACCCATCCGCCGACATGTCCACTCCCAAATATCTGAATACATTCACCTCCTCCATACTCTCTCCCTCCAATCTGATATCCAATCTTTCGTCACCTATTCTTTTTGTTATCCTCATCACCTTACTCTTTCCTATATTCACTTTCAATTTTCTTCTTTTACACACCCTACCAAATTCATCCACCAACCTCTGCAGCTTCTCTTCAGAATCTCCCAAAAGCACAGTGTCATCAGCAAAAAGCAATATATATATATATATATATTGTGTGTGTGTATAACAGTCACAGACGTGATCTTAACAATGCAAGACAAGCCATGGGGGTGGAAATCTTTTGCACAAGTACTTTCACACTTCTCAGTGCGTCATCAGGAGCTGTACAATGTTGCAAGGTCTCAACAGGAGAAAGGGAAAGTTTTCTCGGAGGATAGTAGCGTGAGTGACTCAGATGGCGGAGTCACGTTATAATTTTCTTTCTCCTGTGTGCGGGTTGTCTGTGTATGGAACAGCACTTTCTACAACTTCTTCTCTAGGGACTCGCATTATCCGGGGTGACGACTAGTGTTAGCAGCAGCAGCAGGAGTAGTAGTGGTAGTAGTAGTAGTAGTAGTATCAGCAACAGCAGTGTCGAAACACGTCCCTACCTACGTAGTCTCCGATGTTGCAAGAGATCGAATAGAGATTGTGCCTGCTGTTGCCCACTTCCCGTAACTATTTTGGGCGCTCTCAAGAGCTGGCAGTTGCCATCTAAGGAGGTCATAACACGGGAAGTCAATCCACCTGCTTGTTGTTGATTAGATGTAGCAGAGGCTTTCTGCTCCAGTGCACTGCTACCAACTCGGAAGAGAATCTATTTTTCTTTAAACTGATTCGGCCAGCTGTCTGCTTCTTAGAGAGCAGCCTTAAAGTTAGCTCATTGATGTTTTGGCTATGGTTGCTAGCTGTTTCTGTATAATTATGAGCAGGAAATATTCTAGGTCTTGCGTGTTGTACATGTATGGTATACAGCTGAAGAATTAGACACATATGCAACATCTGGGTACTTTATTGTAGACGTTTCGCCCTCCAGTGGCTTTATCAATGCAAGTTGAAGGACATAATTAGAAGACAGTGGAAATATATTAAAAAGATGAGGTAATCAGTCCCTCAAAATTGTAGTTAGTGAAGAGCGCGGTAGTCTTGAAAACTACGGTGCTCTTCACTAAGTCCAATTCTGAGGGACTGATTACCTCATCATTTGTATATATTTCTACTGTCTTCCAGCTATGTCCTTGAATATGTATTGATGAAGCCACTAGATGGCGAAACATCTACAATAAGAAGCACACATGTTGCACATGTGTCTAATTCTTAGTCTAGTTTTTTTTCGCTTTTTCTTGTGGAGGGAGAAGAGTTTCTTGTCTCTCAAGAAACTCGTTGTCTGCATCAGTTGCTGAGCTTGAGGTTGAAGCTTCAAGTTCGGTTGTTTGGGATGTCGAAGTTTGCTCTTCGACTACTTTCCCACTCTGGGCGTCGTTGTCTTCTTTCCACTTTCCAACGTTCTGCTCTATTTCCTCCAAATTTTGTTCGACAGCCTAGTGAGCGAAGCCTACTGGGATCTCTGACAAAGAAGGAAGATGAACTAATCATGGAGACTTCATGTGGAGAGTGTTCCAATGGATTCAGGCTTCTTTTGGAGGACGTTTCGTTTTGTACATGTGTAGAATTTCAAAGCCTGCCACTCTTCGGAAAGCTTCTCCAAGCAAGGGTTTTTCCCGATGTGTTGGTATGCTGACTCTTTTCCAAAATAAAAAAAACTTTGGTGGTCTTTTTTGGGGGGTTCACTACGTGATGGGTAAGAAAAAAATTAGCACCTGACCCCTTGAAGGCACTTCACTGAATGAAATCCCTTGGTCTGCTTTGTAATACAAGGTAACAACCACATCATGTTTGTCACATGACTGACCCCCATATCTTTGTAGTGTTAGTAAAATCGTTCTTTGGATAACTCAAACTACCAGCTCACTCTTATCACACATGCTCCATGCCACTAGTAACTCTCCATGCCACAAGTAACGCTCCATACCACCAGTAACTCTCCATGCCACCAGTAACTCTCCATGCCACCAGTAACTCTCCATGCCACCAGTAACTCTCTATGCCACCAATAATGCTTTGTCATTGCATTGGTCTTTTAAGACTAAAAAATTAGTTATTCAATAAAAAAAAATTCTGGTAAATCAATCTGCAGACTGTTTCCTTCAGGTTGACCAAATAGAATGTTTATAAAAAAAGACATTGCAGTGTTAGAAGGGATGAATAAACTGTTGGTGATATATGTATGCATGCAGTTTATATATATATATATATATATATATATATATATATATATATATATATATATATATATATATATATATATATATATATATATATATATATATATATATATATATATATATATATTATGAAGCAAATATCGCAAACCAAGCGATAACAAAACAACCACGGGGGAGTAGAATGATAGCTCTAGGCCTTTCGTGTTGCAATCAACACATCATCAGGAGCTTGCAAAATTGCAGAGAAGAGGAGGAGTTCTAGCAAATAACGTTCCCAGAGGGCCGACTAAGGCGGTCCTCTGGGAACATTATTTGCTAGATTAACAAAACGCTTCGAAACGTGCCCTCTAAGCCTTGCTGTAGCTACCTGATACCCTCACCTCATGCGTACATGATTTATACACGAATGTGGGTGTATGACCTTCACAGGCGGTGTCGACGACGTCAAGACATCTACTGTGATCCTCACCCATGACCCCTGACCCATGGTAAGGTGGCGAATGCAGTTATATGTATCCTTTATTGATGACGTTTCGCCCAAACGATGGGCTTTAAATTCTGTTATTTACTGGTAAACTGTGGCTGACGATTCAAATATTTACTCATACTCCTCTGAAACGGCGATATATACAGTAATACGGAACGACGTTTCGCTCAGAGGGATTTTAACAAGTCGCTGATAATTTGTGGCATGATATAACTCACAATGTGAGAGAAACGTCTGTGTTTAAGGTTCCATATATCTGCATTTGTCTCCTTAGTATCGTTTGGGAACCAAGAATTATTACATAACCAGAACGCTAAACCCGTAGGGAGAATGGGAGGCATTTAGGTTCGATTCAAAGGGAAGGGGGATACCATAGATCCGATTCCATAGATCAAGAGCCCCTCACCGGCATCCAGGACCCTCTTTAGAGAGGCACCAAAAAAAAAATGCGACACAATATCGTAGCTGACACAAATCACACAATGCATCAATAGACAAAATACCGATAGATGAAACTATGAAGAGACACGATAGGCAGAAGCTTTTATTAGGACAACGTTTCCTCCCCTCTGACTTAAACATGAACGAAACGTCGCCCTTCCCCCTCCAGACCCCTCGAAGGAGGTTCCTTGATGCTGGTGAAGGGCTCTTGATCGAGGGAATTGGATCAGTGCTCCAGATCCCTGAGCCTGAATACCTTCCACCCCCCTCTAACAGGAGCTGTATGAGCCATACAGGTGTGGTCGTGACTTTTCGTGTAGTCGTGACTTTCGTGTGGTCGTGACTTTTCGTGTAGTCGTGACTTTCGTGTGGTCGTGACTTTTCGTGTAGTCGTGACTTTCGTGTGGTCGTGACTTTTCGTGTAGTCGTGACTTTCGTGTGGTCGTGACTTTCGTGTAGTCGTGACTTTCGTGTAGTCGTGACTTTCGTGTAGTCGTGACTTTCGTGTAGTCGTGACTTTCGTGTGGTCGTGATGTTTACAAAAAAATTTCAGTGCTGATCCGTACGTTTAAGTTTTGAGTTACTGTATATGAGCGTCATAATTCTGTTGGGACAACGTTTCGCCCTGTAAAGAGCTTTCAAAAGAGTGAAACGTAGTCGCAGTAATAGCTTGTTGTCGAACTGTGTGTGAGAGAGTGAGAAAGTAAGAGAGAGTGAGAAAGTAAGAGAGAGGGATAAATGGTTTTGAAAACCGACAAGTTGTATTGGTCTGATGAAGGCACTGTGTGGCGAAACGTTTCCTCAATAAAGATACCCAAATGTTGCATAAGTGTCTCAATCTGAGAGAGAGAGAGAGAGAGAGAGAGAGAGAGAGAGAGAGAGAGAGAGAGAGAGAGAGAGAGAGAGAGAGAGAGAGAGAGAGAGAGAGAGAGAGAGAGAGAGAGAGAGAGAGAGAGAGAGAGAGAGAGAGAGAGAAAGCTTTGCACCAGAAGTCGTCAAAATATATATATACATTGACTCATTCATTCAGTGGAAAGCGTCAATGGATAAATTTTGAATAAATCAAATAATACTAATAATAAAAACGGGGAGTATGGTGGCATATCTCTCCCCTTCCCTTCTCCATCCTCTCTCTCTTTCCATTTATTTGTCTCTCCTTCTAATCTCCCCTTTCCCGCTCCCCCCCCCCATCTCCAAACATCTCCCCACATGAAGGATGAGATGTCAACGGAGAGATAGTGTAGAGTGTTTGATTTGTTGCTCCCTTTTTAGACAACGTAAATATTACTGTGAGATAAATAAAATTAAAACGAGGAGAAAGGAGAGAAAAGTGGTAGAGTGAGAGAGAGGATGCAGTGGGAGAAGAGAAGAACGAGGCTGAAGGCAGAGAAAAAGATAAGAATATAGAAGAAAGAATGATAGCAAGAATGTATATTTACTCATGTTGAGAGAGAGAGAGAGAGAGAGAGAGAGAGAGAGAGAGAGAGAGAGAGAGAGAGAGAGAGAGAGAGAGAGAGAGAGAGAGAGAGAGAGAGAGAGAGACGATGTAGGTAACAGTTCTTAGCTCGTAAATAAAGTTAGGAACCTCATCCTAACCTCGTAAAACCCCGTTTAAAAAAAATCAGAGAGCGAGAGAGCAAGAGAGCGAGAGAGACATAGAGAGAGAGAGAGCGAATGACTGAATGAATTAGTGTCAACACCTTCAAAGATTGAGCAATGCTAACCTAACATTTAAATTTATTTCCTAGACTCGCATGCCCTTTCCTTTAGCACCTTCTGTGCGTGTGAAAGAAAGAGAGAGAGAGAGAGAAAGAGAGAAATAGCTCAATTCTGTACTTCCGAGTTTCGGAATAATTTCCTAAATAAATGTTTGGGATTTTTTTATTTTTTTTGCATAATTTGTGCGTTGGCCATTTTGGTCATATTATTATTATTTTTATTATTAGCCTTTAGGCTGTGAAACGAGCAGAAGTAGGATAGCAGCTTATAGCTGTTAGCCTACCTTGAAATTTTTCAAATACAGGTATTCAAAATATGTTTTGTTGAATTTGATTAATAATATATTTAAATATTTAGAAAATGCTTAACAGATATTTAGTCAAGTATTTACCTTGATCGAAACACCTTCTGGTGACCAACACATCGAAGAGCCTGCAAGCATATACTTTCTTTTACGACGTTTTGCCTACGGTGGGATTTTATTGAGTGTTGGATGAAACTCCCATACTGGGTGCAACTTTGTGTTTGATGAGTCTTTGAATTAGAGTCTACTGGCTCACGTTATTGTGTTCCAGCTTTGTTCTTTCACTGTGATCTGGCTCTTGCGATACCTCAGCCTCTTGCGATACCTCAGCCTCTTGCGATACCTCAGCCTCTTGCGATACCTCAGCCTCTTGCGATACCTCAGCCTCTTGCGATACCTCAGCCTCTTGCGATACCTCAGCCTCTTGCAATACCTCAGCCTATTGCGATACTTCAGCCTCTTGCGATACCTCAGCCTCTTGCAATACCTCAGCCTCTTGCAATACATCAGCCTCTTGCAATACCTCAGCCTCTTGCAATACCTCAGCCTCTTGCGATACCTCAGCCTCTTGCAATACCTCAGCCTCTTGCAATACCTCAGCCTCTTGCAATACCTCAGCCTCTTGCAATACCTCAGCCTCTTGCAATACCTCAGCCTCTTGCAATACCTCAGCCTCTTGCAATACCTCAGCCTCTTGCAATACCTCAGCCTCTTGTCTTTCACAACAAGACCCGCAGGTCTTCCACAGCGATGAGTTGAGACTGTCAGAGCTCCAGGCTCTTGTTACAGGTAAGACCCTCCTACCCTTCACTCAGAGTTTTATGCCCTTCACAGAGGATGCTTTGATGTTGGCGAAGGGCTATTGATCCATGGAACTTAAGCTATCCTCTCCTTCCTCAGATTAAATCTGATTGCCCTGATCCCCTCCCATTTCCTAGATGGTAACCCTAACCTATGTCAACTTTAACCTCACACAGAGAACACAGTTCCGGTCTTGTTTGTTTAAAATAATATTAGTGAAGGCAACTTTCGTTACTTGCCTATTAGTGAAGGCAGTTTTTGCCACTGGCCTATTCGTGAAGTCAAATTTCGCAACTGGCCTTTTATTAAAACTTACTACTCATCTCTCCTCATTAAAGCTTTTATTTCTAGAAAACTTTTCAAGCGGAATAGATTCTGGGGGAAGATAAATTTATACCTACACAATTTTTTTAGTCTAATATTGTCTAAATAAAAATACAAGAAAATTAGTTTCTAATGCATATTTTGACGTTCCAGTCAGATCTGAGTTTTTTCCGACAGATCTGATTTTTTTTTCGAACGATGGGAACCCAAATAACGAAACTGATCATGTATTGTGCAGAAACTCGTAAATTTTCAAGACTCAGAAGTCACTCTCTCTCTCGCTGTCTCTCTTTCTCTGTCTCTTTCTCTGTCTCTTTCTCTCAAGGTTTTAATTAATTTGGTCATTGTCAACATTCCCTAGAGATTGAACTACCCCAGACCATCTTCTCCCGAAATCCTTTAATCTCTCTCTCTCTCTCTCTCTCTCTCTCTCTCTCTCTCTCTCTTCTCTCTCATTGTGTCCATCTCCGTCTGAGATGAATACAATGAGAGAGAGAGAGAGAGAGATTGGGAGAAGACACGTCGATATCTTTCAAGAGGAAACTCATACTATTGTTGACGATATCAAAAAAGAAGAGAAACTGAACATTCATCCAACCTTCTTATCTTTTTCTCTTCATCTTATCTTCCCCCCTCTTGTTATCCTTCTAATTCCTATTTCTCCTCTCCCAGTTATTCTTTCTTTTCATCCACCCTCTTTCGGGTCACTTCAAAAGGGGAATATTTTCCTTACCACATGACGAACGAAGACGAAGAATAATCCGCTAAAGAGAGTGATGGATGATCGGGCAAGAATTTTAACAATGGAGGTGCGTGAGCACAAGTGAGTGCGTGCCTTTGGTGAGGGTGGGATTGTGTGCGTGCGTGGGATGTCAGTGTGTGTGCGTGGGTTGTCAGTGTGTGTGCGTGGGTTGTCAGTGTGTGTACGTGCGTTGGTTGATAGTGTATGTGCGTGGATTGATTGTGTGTTTGTGTGTGTGTGGGTGGGTGGGTGTGTGTGTGGGTGGGTGTGTGTGTAAGAGAGAGAGAGAAAAAAAAAATTTAAGACTTGTAGAAGAGAGCTTGACTCTCAGCATCATTGGCTAGACTTGTAAATAAGCACGTTAGACAAGGCGCCAGACCAAGCAATACTTTTCGTAAGACCTCAGTCTCACCTCTTCAAGAAGCGCCTCAAGGAGCTGTCTTTGTCTCTGGTTGCTGCGAAGTCAGCGTAAGTATCTTTTTTTATATATCTCTTTTTTTTTTATCTGGAGAGCCTTGTAAATATCGTTGGTCATCGCTTGAGAACAATTCTTATTTTTTTCTCAAGGAAGCATAAAGTAAGCTAACATATTCTCTACACACACACACATACACACACACACACACACACACACACACACACACACATACAGGTATCCCTGTTCGTAGATGTGAAACTAATGAGAATACAAACAGAAGTGGTCTGACAGAGTACAGGTTCGGGGGACAAAGGCTACAAACCTCCCTGGAAAAGAAGGACCACGGAGTGAGAACAGCTTCATGCATATCGCCTGAGGCACACATTACCTGATTTAAATGACCTCTGCAGCAAATGAGAATCTGGTAAATTTAAGGGTAACTTTCAGGAACCTCAACACGGAGGCATTCACAACCCAGTACACGGCGTTTGTTAGGCCGATCTCGGAGTATTCAGCGCCAGTATGGAACCCGCGTCTGATTTGAAGCTGGAAAATGTGCAAAGGTTTGCAACGAGAATAGTTTCAGAGCTGAGAAAAGGCTAGAGGAGCTAAACCTGATGACATAAGAGAACAGAAGGACCATGGATGACATAATTACAGCATACAAAATAATAAAAGTAATTGACGGAATGGACAACTAATGTCCGTTTGAGGGGTAGGGTCTCAAGTACACGAGTACACAACTAGAAGTTAAAAATACACTCGAGTCACAAGGATGCTAGGAAATACTTTTTTAGCCTCAGAATGGCGAAGAAGTGGAACGACCTAGACAGCAAAATGGTAGAGGCGGGATCCATACTTAGTTTTACGAATTGGTACGAATAGGCTCACGCATCCAGGAGAATGAATCAAGTAACGACCACCTGAGAGGCGGGGCCAGGATCGTAAGACTCGACCCCTGCAACCACAGTTAGGTGCGTACACACACAGCATCAACAACAATATAAATACAAACAGAAGCAACAGTAAGAACAACAACAGGGCAGCTGCATCTTGTCTTGCTGCCTCAAGGGAATAACCTATTCCGAATCCGTTCACTTACCAAGACCTAGAGGTCGTGCAAGAAGGAGTTCTGGAACAGCCTCACCCCTTCCCCTCACTCCTCAACCCACTCCATTCTTATCTACCCCCATCCATCCCCTCACTAATTTACCCCCTTCACATTTTTTCCTTCTCTGCTTCTATTTCCCAACTCTTTTACTTCCATCCCTTCCATTATCTCTTCCCTCCAGTCCCATCAACACCATGATTTCTCACTCCCGTTCCTTCCCCTTCCCCTGCCTTCTTTCCTCCCTCGCCTCTTCCTCTCAGGAGATTACACTCCATGTTGGAAGAGGAACTTAAAAATTAACCAAGCTATCACTCCAATCAGAGTTTCTTCTTCCTCATTTCTTCATTTTTCGTCTCTAATTCCGCTTTTTTTAAGTTTTCTTTTCTCTTTTTTCTTCCATTCTTTCTCTGCTCCGCAATAATGGATTTTTCGCAAAAATGGATTAAAATTAGACAAGTTTAGATTTAGAAAAGATATAGGAAAGTATTGGTTTGGAAATAGGGTAGTTGATGAGTGGAACAGTCTGCCTAGTGTTATTGAGGCTAAAACCTTGGGTAGTTTCAAATTTAGGTTGGATAAATACACGAGTGAGAGGAGTTGGACTTGAGTGGGACTTGCACATTAGTAAATAGAATTATCAAAGCTTATTGGTAGGGTAGAGTTGAAAACTGAGTTGGGCAAATATTCTGTTAGTGGGACGGATTATGAAGTACCTGCCTAGTATGGGCCAGCAGGCCTTCTTTCTTATGTTCTTCCCTTCTTTATCTTCTCCCTTCTTCCATCTTTCCCCCCTCTCAAATACCTCTTCTTATCCCTTTTCAACCTCCCCATGTCTGTTTCTTCGTCCTTTTTCCCATTTTCATCTCCCTTCCCCTTTCTCATTTCTCATTAACTTTATTTTACATTTCTTTCCCTCCCCCTTTGCCATGAGACTTCTTCCCCTTACACAGTTTCCCCTTCAGTAGAGACACTGAAGGGAAAAAGCTTTCTGTGAGAGCTTCAGCAGGAGACATTAGTTGGAGATAGTGCTGGAAACTGGGAGTGACAGTGATGAAGAATATGTTAGAAAGTGTTGGAGAATGTAAAAGACTGTCGGAAATTGTGGGAGATGACAGTATTGTAGTTGGTGGGAGATAGCACAACGATGGAATTTGTGGGAGAAGATAGGGGTGTTGGTGGGAGACAGCAACGTTGGAGTTTGTTGGTGACGGTAATGTTGGAGTTTGTCGGAGACAGAGCTTCTGGAGTCTGTGAGAGATGACAGTGTTGGAGATCATATTGTTGAAAGAAGAGAACGACTGATAATTTAGAACTGTCTACATTATTACAATTATTATTGATATTATTATTCTTTTTATTATTATTATATTAAATTGAAGTTATCATACCGTAGATGGAACAACCCACAACAGGAAGGTTCGAAACGTGATTTAATTTCTTTTATTATTGGAGGTTATCATGTCTTGGAGGTCAAGATAACATTCACCTGCGTGCAGATCAACTTTAACATATGCAACCTCGTTGCAAACGGTGATCAGTGATGTACTAAAATATACAGTTTGACTGTATTATTAATATACAGTCTATACACGATGTATTCTGCACCAGGTCTGTGTGATATTTGAATGTCATGGAAGCTAATGCTTTTATTCTGTCATACCCTATATGACAGCTGCGTAGTTTTTTGTCATATCTTTGAATATTTAGTATAGAATTGGATCCAAATAGATTATTATTGACGATAGTCAAATGCAAAAACTTACAAAGCAAGCTTTTATCGGGACAACGTTTTGCCCTGTGTAGAGCTTGATAAAAATACACAGAGCGAAACGTTGGCTTAATAATAACTTATTATGCAACCTATAACTTTACAATTTATGGGTAAATTGTGGACTTACCCATTAACAACTCTTTGCTGATTAACGGCACCTTGATGCCATTTAAAGGCTCTTGTTCTAAGGAATTGAAGCTAGTGTCGCATCTCTTATCATCCCTGACTACCTCTCATGTCTCAGGCGCTGTATGACTCCTACGGGCTTAGCGCTTCTCCATGAAATAAACACAGGTTATTTATTATTATTATAATATGATTTTATCGATATTATTTTCAAAGTCTCTGACTTTTAGGATCTTCTTGGTCTCGTTAAAGGCAAAAATATCTTTGGTTTTGAATATTACGTGTTACTGCTGATGAATGTTAGAGAGAGAGAGAGAGAGAGAGAGAGAGAGAGAGAGAGAGAGAGAGAGAGAGGAGAGAGAGGAGAGAGAGAGAGAGACTGGGGGGAGAAGGGGGAGTGAGCATTTAAAGGTGATGTAACATTAGCCTCTCGACAGTGTCAGTGGGCAGGTGTTCGCGTGGTCATGTCTGTACTTTATAATCTCAGTGTATATCTGAGTGGTGTGTTGCCCACTGGGCTGAAAGGGAAAGTCATGTGTTGCAGAGTAAGCTTCTGTTAGGCCAACGTTTCACCCAATGACTAAGCTCTACACAGAGCGAAACATTGTCCCACTGAATGCTTGCTACGTAACGTGTTATTTTTTCCCCTTGTGATGACCTGATTTCCTGTTCATCTCTACTATTTTATCTTATTATTTTTGTCTGTTCGTCGGTCTGTGTGTCATTCTCTTCTTTATATTCTTCTGGCTGTCTTCATCTCGGCTATTCTTCTCAATTTTTTTTCTTTGTCTGTTTCTCTGTCTTTCTCTTCTATGTTATCTACTTATGTTTAAACCCATTACGAGAAAGAAACACAAACATTAATGGGGCTGTTTATGTTGGTCGCCATGTGACGTTCTCTTCATCACATCTGCTGAAGAGGACCTCAGATGGAGGTCAAAATATGCAGCTTTTGTGTTTTTCTTGTGTGTTTACTTAAACACTGAAAAATATTCATTACGCTTCAGATTTCATTCATTACCTGATGGTGCTTGCCAGAGCTGACCCATGGCTCCTGGACCCGTCTCCTGATTCGTTCCGACAGGATACTGATTCCAGGCCTCCAGGAATGTCATTATATATATATATAGTATATATATATATATATATATATATATATATATATATATATATATATATATATATATATATATATATATATATATATAATATATATAAATATATATATATATATATATATATATATATATATATATATATATATATATATATATATATATAATATATATTATATATATATATATATATATATATATATATATATATGAGTGTGTGTGTGTTTGTGTGTGTGTGTACTCACCTATTTGTGGTTGCAGGGGTCGATTCATAGCTCCTGGCCCCGCCTCTTCACTGATTGCTACTAGGTCCCCTGAGTCGAGGTTCTTAACTTTTCACCAATGCCAAAAAGTGTGGGACATTGAGAGGCAGAATCATACATACCTGGAGGGTGTTCTGGGGGTCAACGCCCCCGCGGCCCAGTCAATGACCAGGCCTCCAAGAAATAAAAGTTGTATCTTCATATTTTTCCTTCAGCCTCTTGATACGATGCATATAAAGGCCATCGGTGGGGCGATGTTTCTCTCTGCGTTGTGCTTTGTCATCTTATTATTAAACTGCATCTAGCGAAACGTCGCCCCGATAGAAGCTCGTTATGCAGCGCGTATCGTTATATTTATGGTCAGTGTTCATGGTGCTTTTCTGAGGTCGAGACTCAGCTCCTGGTTCCGCATCTTATACTAAATGAAAAATTGGTTCATGTGCCTGCGAAGAAGCACTATCTTATATATGTTCCTTTGATGTTGATGAAGTACACTCAGGGGAATGTCATTGAAAGTTAACAAATGAAGGTGAATTCGGGGCAGTGCCAGAGGGAACGGATGAGAGGGAGAGCAGAGGAAGCGGGGACGTGAATGAGTGGCAAGGAGAGTGGGAGGCGAGAGGGTGGGCAGGGTGGGTAGGTTTGTGGTTAATTGAGCCAGGGGATAATTGTAATTACTGTCCTCATTACTCACCGTCAAACATACTCCAATTATATTGCCATGTTTATCTCTAGTTATTGATCAGTGCTCCACAACACACTGATCCTATCTGGGTAAGCTTTGGTCAGGTCAGGTTCGATGAAGTGGGAAGGTAGGTTAGCTTAGGATGGATTAGGTTTAATTAGGTTCAGTTTAGGTTATGATAGGTTAGATATAACTGCTGTTCTCTGTTGCACTACATGCAGTTCAATGTTGTTTCCTCATCCTAAGAACCACATATCCATATCCATTTAATGGTCTGCAGACTAGAGTCATTGTGACCACAGAAGGCCTTGTGACCACAGGAGGCCTTGTGACCACAGGAGGCCTTGTGACCACAGGCCTTGTGACCACAGGAGGCCTTGTGACCACAGGCCTTGTGACCACAGGAGGCCTTGTGACCACAAGAGGCCTTGTGACCACAGGAGGCCTTGTGACCACAAGAGGCCTTGTGTCCACAGGAGGCCTTGTGACCACAATAGGCCTTTTGACCACAAGAGGTCTTTTGACCCCAAGAGGCCTTGTGCCTACAAGAGACCTTGTAACTACAATAGACCTTGTGCCTACAAGAGACCTTGTGCCTACAAGAGACCTTGTGCCTACAAGAGACCTTGTGCCTACTGGAGACCTTGTGACTACAAGAGGTCTTGTGACCACAACCATGCATTCAACCATGTGAGGTCCAGATGATTGATGGGAGAAATTAAACATGTAAGCACCATCAGGCACTTGCTACGGGAGATATGTAATCTATAATATTCTGTGTAATAGAACCCTTCTGTCTAAATTAGCCTAATTCACATTTTACAAATGACCCACACACATAAATGAAAGTTTAAACGACGTTTTGGTCCGTCCTGGACCGGGTTCGATTCCCAGCGAGGGTTGAAACATTGGGCGTGTTTCCTTACACCAGTTGTCTATGTTCACCCATCATTATAAAATGGGTACCTGGGTGTTAGTCGACTGGTGTGGGTCGCATCCCGGGACAACATTAACCTAATTTGCCCGAAATGTTCTACATAACAAGGGGCTTTCTACATAGTAGTATGTCATTGATGTCAGCTAGGCCTATATACCTTGTACATATACTTGTAGAAATAGATATTATCATCATCGAACCAACACTTTATAATATGACTCTACAAATGCTCCAAGACTGACCAAAACTTTGCACTTTTACCTCTAAGTAAAGATTACTTGTATATTGTTCCAGCCATTGTTGTGGCGTTTACTTTTCCCCAGAATACTATCATACAGTCTAATGGACAAGCTGATGAACCCACTTAGACAAATCGCTAGGGGGCGGATATGTAATGTTATGTAATGAGCGCTGTGTGGAATTGGATAGATGCCTTCATGTATGCATAAGTGAATGTGTGTGTATATACGTAGTTGGCTCTGTGTGTGTGTGTGTAATTCATATGATATTCTATAATCAACAATATAGCAGTGAGCTCTAGAGGATGTTTACGTACAGAAATTAGCTTTTAAATGCTAGTTTTTTCTCCCGTTGTTCACATCGAGTGTAGTGAACTTGTTGCAGACTAGCGCGATGTTAATGATTGTAAAGATCTCTGTCGTGAGTGCTAGTGTAGACAGCCTTTGCTGTCTTCCCAGTTGAATTTATAATTTGCGGGGCCATAGGCCTGACATCGGGTGGCATAGGCTGGGCACTGAGTCTGCCCCACCATGTTCCTTCCTCACTTCTCGTCCAGGCATCCTAGAGTCAACACGGCCTACTCCTCTCTCCCCCGTAGCTTGGCCCCTCGGGGACCGGGGTACAAACACACTGTTGTGTACCTACGATCTTGCAAATAAAGTAAGAAGCCTTATCATTGCTACTCCACCTGTAACAAATGACGCAATAAACCTTATTATAAATGGTGGAAGCAGTGCCTCATAGCAAGTGTGTTTGCTTGGAGAGAGGAAGGAAGGGGAATGAAGTTATCTTCACTTCATCACCCCATACAAGAAGCATCCGTCTCTCAACGAGTTATCCTGATGTTGTGTCTGCAAGTCTCAGCATCCAGACACAGGTACAAGTAGAATCTAGGCCAAAATTTGCCTAATTTCTTCGAGAAATGTAAGTGCCGTCCCTGCAATTCCATGCCACAGCGTCCTACGCTGTTCTCAAGGCACGTGTTCAGCGTCACATGTATGTTGCTGCTGCTGTTTTCAGCTCAGCATGACTATTTCAGCAAATCAGAGGTGAGTTTTGTGGTGATTTCAGCGTCTAGTGTGGGTGTCTCCCTCGTGTGTTGTAAGGTGAGGAAGGTATGTGTGTGGTTCTGGCTCCACTATACTTCACTCACCATGCTCGCCACTCATGCTCACCACTGTCCACTCCCTCTCTGCTGTGTTTTTTGTGAATTTCCGTGTGAATTCTTACCTTGAGCTGTGTATCTCGAAGCCACGTGGATCACGAAGCCATGTGGGGTGTGGATGAAGCCATGTGGAGAGAGCCACATGGGTTACCAAGCCAGATCCCAAGCCACGCTGTGCTCTGCTGCCCATATCACTCCTCTGACATCACTCCCACGACATCACTATGTTGCCTGACGTCACGATGTCTGCCTGATGTCACCTCGCGATATCACTCCATGACTTCCCTCACGACGTCACTCCAGGACGTCACCTCGCGACGTCTGCTGACGTCACCATGCTGCCCTGACGTCACCTCATGATGTCACCCCATGCTATCACCTCACAACATCATTCCTGACATCACATGATGTCACATATGTTATAGCTCACAGTGAGCAAATTGTTTCAGCAAAGTCGAGAAGTTTGAGAGAAGATATATTCTGTTAATTCTTCTCAGTCAGTGTTCTCATATGTTCATTATTTGCTAATTCAAGTCATGTTGTAACCGCATGTGCAGTTTTTCGTGTGTCCTGATTAAGTGGTCTTGAGCACAGCTGCACAGTTGTGTGTGTGGACCACAGTATGTTCTGCTCCCAGACCAGTCTAGCACCTCGTGTTACTTGTCACCCGGTGTGACTGCTTGTGTTGACAGCTGACATTAGTCAGTTCAGGCATCAGTTACGATCGTCTGAGCCCCATGTACAGAAAGCTCTTTATGTTCACTGCTCGTAGATGCCCCTGAATCATACCCACTATGATTCCCATCGAGACTTGTTTCCACTTCACCTCCAGACTGTCAGAGTGCAGTTATATGTAGAGAACCAGTCTGAGGACGCTTAGACTAACCTCTGCTGTAACTCCAACTGTCGAGAGAATGACACTCGTCAAGCTGCAGTTAGCCTGTTGGCAGGCGAGACTGTCAGCCTCGTGTCACAGCTTCAGTGAGCTCCTGCACAAAGATGATGTCACTTTGAATGCTAGCCTGCTCACTCCAGTATGGTGTATTCTGTTACGACTCCCAGATATTTCACCGAGTTGTCCCTGCAATGACTCACTCCACGCTCACCGGCAGTGACAGCCCCAGCGACAGTACCAGTTAAGAAATGTCCTGAGTCGCTTGCCAGGCAGTGACAGCCCCAGCGACAGTACCAGTTAAGAAATGTCCTGAGTCGCTTGCCAGAAGTCCTGTCTAGTTGCCGAGTACTGACGACGCCTCACTCAAGGGCATCAGGAGGTTGTGCCCCAGGATGAGTGAACCCTGCAACGACTACTACGATGACTGCTTCACCGCTCCAGAGAAGACCATACCCTGTTATGTCACAGCTCAGGCACAGCGATGTCTCCTGTGTTGCAGTATCTGTCCAGACGCAAGAAGGCGTGCAGTGATGCCCATCAATGCTCATTGCCTTAGACCACGAAGCACACCATCCTTTTTTTTCTTCCCTCTCTGTAGGAAGTTTTTTTTCCATGTTCACATGCATATATGTACTTTTATTTGTGTTTTGTTTCCTGTTTCTGCGAGAGAGAGACCAAGTTTTTTTTTACAGCCAGTCATGGTCGGGGACGACCGTGGTGGTGCACGGCTGAGTGAATGTAGACAGCCTATGCTGTCTGCCCAGTTGAATTTATAATTCGCGGGGCCATAGGCCTGACATCTAGTGGCATAGGCTGGGCACCTGAGTCTGCCCCACCATGTTCCTTCCTCACTTCTCGTCCAGGCATCCTAGAGTCAACAAGGCCTACTCCTCTCTCCCTCGCAGCCTGGCCCCTCGGGGCCCAGGGCACAAACACACTGCCTGTGTACCCACAATCTCGCAAATAAAGTAAGAATAAACCCATTATACTAGGCTGTTATACTTACATATATTTAAAAAAATTCAATGGGCTTATAGATTTGAAAATGTCATAGTGATGTTTTTGTGAAATTATAACATTCTTGATGAGGAGGGGCATGCACATGTTTCTAACAAGAGAAACTTAGATTTTTTTATTGCTGACCCATTGGTACTTTCACAAGTCTTTACAACCAGGTCGTTATGCACTGTTTAGGAATACATATTTACAAATCACAAAGAAAATGTGAGATTGATGACAATAGGAATATTTTACAATGAAAATAATTTTCTCAACTATATTTTAAATGGAAAATTACCCAAAATCTCAGAATGTAGTTTCAGAGAGCATTTTAGTGACCCATAAGGAGTTATTTTTTATCAGTGGTAATAAAAAAAAAGTCGAAATAGAAAAAGATTAATTAGCGTTTACAATGATTGCAGCCAATTATGCAAAGAACAGACCTGAGAAAAATATAATTGCTAGAGTAACTGTACACAGGAATTCCATTAAATGTACTCATAAATCCTACCACGATTATATTTTTCCAGGATAACAGAAAGCATGACTGGGAAGCAGCTTCCTACATTATACAAGGTACATAGTGCATATAAAAAGCGATAAAAATATTATGAGTATTTCACGAGTCACTTTCCGTTTCTCACAAGACCAGCAGAAACTTCATGATATTTTTACCCTTCACATATGGTTGTAATTGGGAGAGGGATTTAATGACGGTGTATCGGTATGCCCCAACCTCCGTCCAGCATTATCCTCCGTCCAGCATCATCCTCCGTCCAGCATCATCCTCCGTCCAGCATCATCCTCCGTCCAGAATCAGCCACCGTCCAGCATCATCCTTTACATACATGGGTATTTTATCAACGGTATCTATTCCTTGAAAGATTTTTTTTCCCTCCCATCATATGAGAATTGTTTTTTCAAGAATTGCTGTTGTACATAATATTTGTATTTATGGACAAGATGAGTCTGGATAATTAGAACAATACATATTATAAATACTGCGTATTTACGTTTTGGAAGGCTGTTGTAAGAAGAGGATATTTATTCATATACTCCATTTTTCCTACAAATTAACATGCTTTTAGCAAATAGCGACTTTTAGAGAGAGTGGAATGTGAGGAGGAGGATGGAAGCAGTTCAGATAATAGCTTGCTATTATCACAGGGTTATTAAGATAGAAAGTATTTATTATATATATATATATATATATATATATATATATATATATATATATATATATATATATATATATGTATATATATATGTATATATATTAGCTCTGAAGCACCCACACCATCGTATGTCCTCGGATCACGGTACAAGACCTAGCTCTGCTGGGTGCGTGATTCTTGTAGGATTATATCGTCCCGGGGGTTAGAGCGTCATGGAATTTTTGCTCACCATGAGGCGGGCTAAAACAACACGGGTTCGAATCCTCAGCTAGTCACAGTGTTGTTATTGATTGAATACCACTTGTTCGTGTTTTTACATAAATGCATAAATGCATATCATATAATATCCTAAAATTAATGAAAGTTCGAGGACTTTAGCATACAGAAATAAACGTCAAAGTGTTTGACTTTTTAACTGCTGTCATGTCGAGTGTACCATGAACCTAATGTGCAGTGGAGAGGCAAAGTATAAGTGAAGGACTCTAGACGTTTCTGATGTGTGCAGACACGCGTGCTAGACTATTGAAAACTCTCTATTGATCCTCAGTCTTCTCTTCTTGAAGCCTGCAGTGGGTTTTTAAGGCATTACAGTGTGACCAAGAAATCTTGTGAAATTATATGACTACTCTGTATACAAGAGGGTCGCATGTAGTTTCTGATGCTAGGAAGTTAGTTTTTAGTGCTGCCCTGTTGATGTAGTCACGAATTTTGACAACGGGATCGCAGTTTATTGTGGAGTTTATACACGCACAAGTTACAAAAAACTTTGAGATTGATTGCAGAGTGAATGTTTTATGAATGTTTCTCAACTTCATATTAAAATTAATTTTTTTATAAAGTTCAGCATTTTATTTCGGCGAGGAGGAGGAGGTGTTGATTCACCGGGAATTCTCCCGGCCCGGGTCTTTCCCAGATGGCTACCCGGCTCCGGCTCCCTGGCGTGGGAGTAGCAGAGACCTAAGTCTCCCATGGGAGGGGGTACCCCTCAGCGGCGGGACCAACTGGTCCCAGGCCTAGCCACATTCCCCACCAGCACGAGGCAGGTGGTAGATAGATGCTAGGCCACTCTGGTCTGCCACCTTCCCCGCCCCAAGGAGGCTGACGGGAAGGGCAGGCTTGCGAGCCGCAGATGGTAGCAAGCTTCAGCCTTGGCACCTACCCTGCCCTAAAAGGGCTGGGCATGGTGATCGACTGTCATTTCCGCGAGGATTTTAATGACTCAAAACTAGGACTCATTTTTACCAGTGGACGCATACAACGAATTTTATGTAATTTTATACTGATTTTTAGAAAGATTGAAAAAAAAAATCAAAGGGCATATAGGTAAAAATCAAATTACTAAAGTCACTGAATGCAAAAAATATGAGATATATACAACACAGATCAGCAGTTTTTCGTAATACCAAGAGTCATAAAAATAACATTTTGGGGAAGTGGTATTTTCGTTATACAAAATACAACTACAGAAGATAAACCTTTCAATTGACTTCAATTGCTTCACGAAACAATTTCAACATCAAGTCAGTGGAGAGAGGAACATGTCTAGTCTTTGGCTAGAAACAATCCCTGTCTAGGACATGTTTAGTCCGTGACCAGTCTCTTACCCACTAGACCAGACTTCTCACGACCTTCCGTTGGCCGCTGTCAGGGGCAACAGTGAGGGAAAAATAAAAGGGCCGCCGCGGAAGTAACCATTGTAACAACTAGTTTCCGCACCTTACTGCTTCATCTTCATCTTTGTTAACCTTCTGAAGCCTCAGTTGAAGGCTGATATTTACAGCCCTCTGTGTATTTTGCTTTATTACGTCTTGTGTATATGTTGGTTTGTGCTTCAGATCCTGAAACCTGCTCGGGTCCCAGAGTGCAGATGCTCGTGTATCCTGAATTATAAAGTCAATTCAGACAGAGAATCAATAGCATTGTGAATGCAGTAACACTGTTGAAATCGAATGACATAGACTCGAATTGTGACAATGAAATTAAGTCACATGTTTTAGCTTATTTTTATATAAGACCATTGTCGAAGTTTAAATGAAGGTTGCTTGAAATAAAAAAAATAGTTTGTTTTTATTGATTTTACATTGCAGAGTATGAGTTTCTTTTTTATTAACATGTTAATAGATCTGCTTCTTCAACAACGACGAGAGTTACCATGTTAGTTAATTAATAATACAGTGATACAGTGAAAGAATGCAAGACACACACAATATGGCTTATGACATTTTATTTTGAAGACGTTTCGTCCGCCAAATATCACTATTTTATTTCAAGCCTATGGTTACTACGCCCGCGTGACCTTGAAGAAATTATACCTTTGATATACCTTTGAAGAGTTTCGAGAGTATCTACTCTCTGAGCCCGGCCATGGGCCAGGCTCGTCTGGTGCTTGCCTGGTCAACCAGGCTGTTGCTGCTGGAGGCCCGCTGCCCCACATATCCATCACAGCCTGGTTGATCTGGCACCTGGTGAAGATATTTGTCCAGTTTCCTCTTGAAGGCTTCTACACTGGTTCCAGCCGTGTTTCGGATATCTTCTGGTAAGATGTTGAATAGTCTGGGACCCCGGATGTTAATACAGTGCTCCCGTATTGTCCCCACCGCACCCCTTTATCTTACGTGTTTTGGTTTAAGTCCTATAGTTTAAAAAAATAATTAAGAACACGCTATAGTATGTCAATTGCCTTCACTTCTAAATTAATCTTCAACTGAATTAGAGGGAAAAATGTGCTCTACTTGTACGAACAATGAGCAGCACACCAATGTGTATACACTCTATATGACATCACACAACGTCAGGATAAGACTGGAGAACCATATACTACTTATTTAAATCCCACGATATTATTATCTGTTTTAAATTCACCCCTGACAATTAGTTTATTATGTTTAATGGTGATCCCCACTCTCTTTCATAGTACATCCATTGTATTTCCCACCTAATCTCTTCCTAAATGTTACCTACACAAGAAGTTTAAAGATTAGAATACAAGAAGTTGTGAGAAGAGGGTTAATTAAGTCTTGATGCGACTAGAGATAAGATGAGTTTAGAGGTATGTGATAGATTTGGGGAAGTGTTCAACAATTTAAGGGATTTTTGAATCAGTTGAGGGAATAATAGTTGTGGGAGACTAGTAATTTTGTAATGTAAGTGTGTGCTGGAGAGAGAATAGCTGGTACATTTGGAGTGAGATGGATAAATGTCAGTGGTTTATCTCTAAGTGAATTATGTATAGAAACAAGTCTGGAAAGAGGCAACTATTATTTGGAAAATACGAAGATATAGCAAATAAGGTATATATAAATATATATATATATATATATATATATATATATATATATATATATATATATATATATATATATATATATATATATATATATATATATATATATATATATATATATATATATATATATAGTATATATATATATTGAAGGACCAGTTATGGAAGGAGAAGAGGAATATAAATGTGTAAATTCAAGGATTATGTGGATTAAAATATGGGTTGGATGCGAAAAGTGGATCATAATAAGCGTGTATGCACCTGGAGAAGAGAGGAGTGTAGAGGAGAGAGAGAGATTTTGGGAGATGTTAAGCGAATGTATAGGAACTTTTGAACCAAGTGAGAGTGTAATTGTGGTAGGGGACCTAAATGCTAAAGAAGGAGAAACATGTAGAGAGGGTGTGGTAGGTAAGTTTGGGGTGCCAGGTGTAAATGATAATGGGAGCCCTTTGACTGAACTTTGTATAGAAAGGGGTTTAGTTATAGATAATACATATTTTAAGAAAAGGAGGATAAATAAGTATACAAGATATGATGTAGGGCGTAATGACAAAAGTTTGTTGGACTACGTATTGGTAGATAAAAGACTGTTGAGTAGACTTCAGGATGTACATGTTTACAGAGGGGCCACAGATATATCAGATCACTTTTTAATTGTAGCTAAAGTGGGAGTAAAAGGTAGATGGGATACAAGGAAAATAGAAGCAGTTTATAAACCTTCAGGTTTATAAACTAAAAGAGGAGGCAGTTAGGGTAAGACATAAACAACTATTGGATGATAGATGGGCTAGTGAGAGTGTAGGCAATGGGGTCGAAGATGTATGGGGTAGGTTAAAAAATGTAGTGTTAGAGTGTTCAGCAGAAGTTTGTGGTTACAGGAAAGTGGGTGGGGGAGGAAAGAAGAGCGATTGGTGGAATGATGAGGTAAGGGAGAAAAAGTTAGCATATGAGAGGTTGTTACAAAGTAGAAGTGATGCAAGGAGGGAAGAGTATATGGAGAGAAAAAGAGAGGTGAAGAGAGTGGTGAAGCAATGTAAAAAGAGAGCAAATGAGAGAGTGGGTGAGATGTTATCAACAAATTTTGTTGAAAATAAGCAAAAAATTTGGAATGAGATTAATAAGTTGAGGAAGCCTAGGGAACAAATGGATTTGACAGTTAAAAATAGGAGAGGAGAGTTATTAAATGGAGAGTTAGAGGTATTGGGAAGATGGAGGGAATATTTTGAGGAGTTGTTAAATGTTGATGAAGACAGGAAAGCTGTGATTTCGTGTATAGGGCAAGGAGGAATAACATCTTGTAGGAGTGTGGAAGAGCCAGTTGTGAGTGTGGGGGAAGTTCGTGAGGCAGTGGGTAGAATGAAAGGGGGTAAGGCAGCTGGGATTGATGGGATAAAGATAGAAATGTTAAAAGCAGGTGGGGATATAGTTTTGGAGTGGTTGGTGCTAATATTTAATAAATGTATGAAAGTGGGTAAGGTACCTAGGGACTGGCAGAGAGCATGTATTGTTCCTTTGTATAAAGGCAAAGGGGACAAAAGAGACTGCAAAAATTATAGGGGAATAAGTCTGTTGAGTGTACCTGGTAAAGTGTATGGTAGAGTTATTATTGAAAGAATTAAGAGTAAAACGGAGAGCAGGATAGCAGATGAACAAGGGGGCTTTAGGAAAGGTAGGGGGTGTGTAGACCAAGTGTTTACAGTGAAACATATAGGTGAACAGTATTTAGATAAGGGTAAAGAGGTTTTTGTGGCATTTATGGATTTGGAAAAGGCGTATGATAGGGTAGATAGGGGGGCAATGTGGCAGATGTTGCAGGTGTATGGAATAGGAGGTAGGTTACTGAAAGCAGTGAAGAGCTTTTATGAAGATAGTGAGGCTAAGGTTAGAGTGTGTAGGAGAGAGGAGTTGTAAGAGAAGTGAATGCAAGGGTCTTGGCAAGAGGTGTGGGGTTAAAAGACAAAGAATCAAATACAAAGTGGGAGTTGTCACAGTTGCTTTTTGCTGATGACACTGTGCTTTTGGGAGATTCTGAAGAAGTTGCAGAGGTTGGTGGATGAATTTGGTAGGGTATGTAAAAGAAGAAAATTGAAAGTGAATATAGGAAAGAGTAAGGTGATGAGGATAACAAAAAGATTAGGTGACGAAAGATTGGGTATCAGATTGGAGAGAGTATGGAGGAGGTGAATGTATTCAGATATTTGGGAGTGGACATGTCAGCAGATGGGTCTATGAAGGATGAGGTGAATCATAGAATTGATGAGGGGAAAAGGGTGAGTGGTGCACTAAGGAGTCTGTGGAGACAAAGAACTTTGTCCTTGGAAGTAAAGAGGGGAATGAATGAGAGTATAGTTATACCAACACTCTTATATGGGTGTGAAGCATGGGTGATGAATGTTGCAACGAGGAGAAGGCTGGAGGCAGTGGAGATGTCATGTCTGAGGTCAATGTGTGGTGTGAATATAATGCAGAGAATTCGGAGTTTGGAAATTAGGAGGAGGTGCAGGATTACCAAAACAATTATCCAGAAGGCTGAGGAGGGGTTGTTGAGGTGGTTTGGACATGTAGAAGAATGGAACGAAACAGAATGACTTCGAGAGTGTATAAATCTGTTTTATAGTTCCTTGATAATGTGAGTAGTCACGAAAGCGCTTAGAATTCCTCAATTTTTTCCATAGTGGTTGTCTTGCATATATATATATATATATATATATATATATATATATATATATATATATATATATATATATATACTAGTGAATATGTATGAAGGTGATCCCCTACAGCCAATCATATATCAGCCAATCATAAATCTCAAACTAGTCTTAGATTTGCCTGATATACTCCAGTATAGGAGCTTTATTAGAAACTATGTAACATGCCAAGACGAAACCATTCTCATTACTAATTTTACAATCTAAATATTCTGAACTACCTCACTATTGTAAATCTATTTAATCATTTGAAATTTGTATTCATTTGTAATTTGTAATACAAGCTAAATACAATCTAAATATCCTGAACTACCTCACTATTGTAAATCTATTTAATCATTTGAAATTGATATTCATTTGTAATTTGTAAAATAGATTAAGAACTAGTATCAGTCTGCCCGAAATGCCTAGCATGCCCAGGCATGCTAGGCATGCTAATGCCCATCTTTGTAATTATTGTCTTATAAATGTAAACCTCACATTGTAATCTTTACAGAAAAATAAAAAATCTAAATCTAAATATGACACTACGTTGACATTAGTGAGACACTCAATGAGCTCGACTTTAGCAACAAACATAGAAGACAAAACGAAAATTTACCGACAGAGTCCAGGCCACACCTGCACCTCACATAGTGAAGAGACACAATCACACACAACAGAAGCTAGCTTATCAGAGAGGAGGACCGAAGAGTTAGTGTGACTCACAGGACATCCCTTGCTAGAAACATCACAGTGACCTCAACCATTTAACACTTAATAGTTCTGTGACTTCATATCACGTAATAAATTATAAAAAATTATCCTCTTGATATATCAATAATTCTGTTCACATGAAGTAGACTCAAATCAGATCTGAATACTCTGTGTCTACTTAGCTGTATGCATTTTCCTAAACATTTTATAATCTAGTATTCATATAATATGCATGTACTCATAAAATATGCATGTAAAACATGGTATGTATCGGTATTGCCTTTGTATATAAGTATTCTTTTACTTGAAATATTTTAGCTTCGAATATTTCTAGCTAACAATCACTATCAAATATACAAACATATTTATACTTAAAAAATAGTATATAAATACTTTTTAAGATATACGTATATAAACACTATTCTTAACAGTGAATAAGAGAGAAGGAAAAGTGAATGAACTTAAAATAATTAGTGAGATGTATATGGAGCTCTTAAGGACAGTGTACTGGTGAGAGTACTACAAGTAGTGAGAAGGTTGAGCAGATATAGACTGTAAAACGCAGTGTTTTATTGAGCAACAGACCAAACGTTTAGGGTTTAGAATGTGGGTGTGCGTGGGAAAACAAATGACGGGGGAATTGATAACGCAAAGGGAGTGTTAAGAGAGAAAAAGATAGCATACAGAAGGTTTTACGAGTGCAAAAATGTTAAGAAGGTATAGTAAATACAGCTAAATAAAAATATAAGTTTAACAGGTGCTGAGGAAAGGAAAAGGAAAGAGCCAACGATAGAACGATTGTTTCCATATCAGCGAATTTGGCTGTGAAAAGTTTTCAGAGATAGTAATATGCTGAGAACGCTTGGGAAGAATGTGGACTTGGTAACCAACAATGAGCTATCATTATTTTCTATCGACGATTAATAGAATTGTAGAGGATAGATAATACAGACGCTTTATTTTATAGGGAAATAGTGAAATATTTCATTGTGAAATTTTCATAAGACTAAATTAGAAATTTTCTTTAGATCGACAGAAATGGGAAATGTAGGATGACTACAAGTGTGGAAAACATCTTCAAGGAACGTTCTTAACCTTTTTAGTGTCATAAGAAAAAAGGTAAATAACTCAAGATATATTCGCTCTAAACAATTTTCTGGAGGGCCAGATATAGGCTTAAAGATCATGATTATAATAAAACTATAAATAATGTTCATATAATTTTTATTTAGTAATTAATATGATTCTTACAGATTTGCACTTAAAGTATCTTGTGTGGACCTCTTAAAGTTCCATTAGTTTCTTGACAGATAAGCTTGTTTAGTCTTTAGGAATACATAATCTTGTATAGTTTTTTCCTTGACCAATATTTATTAAGTTTAATGCCCATCAACTACATAATGAACATGAAAGATGCAATTCACTTAAGCATTAATATTAAAGATATATCAAGAATTAAAATAGTGAATAAGTAAACACTTCGAGACCCAAATTATTATTATTATTTTTCAACACGTCGGCCGTCTCACACCGAGGCAGGGAGACCCAAAACAGAAAGACACACTTTCACCATCATTCAACACTTTCACCATAATTTACATATAATCACTGTCTTTGTAAATGCGCTCAGATACGACAGTTTAGATGTCACTGCAAGCAGCCAATATTCTAAATCCCTCCTTTAAAATGCAGGCATTGTACTCCCACCTCCAGAACTCGAATCCGGATAATCGGTTTCCCTGAATCCCCTAACAAAATATTACCCTGCTCACACTTCATTATTATTTTTATTATTATATTCATGGGTAAACATTATACCTGTTAGGATCAAAGTTAAAACTGTCCCTCTATAATGTTTCAGACTGCTGCATCTCTCACTCAAAGTACAATTAGTAATAATTAGTAGCAAACTGGATATTTTGTCTACGCATTAAGAAAAAAATTGTAACTATGCAACAAGTTAGAACTTTTAGATACCAAGTTGTTTCAGGTCTGCAAACATTTTGATTGTGTTTAGCAGAAAAAGTAATGCAACTTTCTGGGTATGCAAAACAATAACTAAACATTGTGTCACAAGTCTTACAAAGCATAAAGCACTGTCTGAAGACACGAAAAACTTTAGAAGTTTTAAAATCACAAAAATGGATGTTGCTAAGCAAATTTATATCAATCTCAACGTATCGAGGGACACTTCTGAGTGTCACTAGTACCTTAGTAAACTTCCAGGTGACATACTGGCTGAGTATAGGCTGAGGGGACACGATGGGCACACACAGGTTGGCAAACCTGGACCTCCATCCTTCACTTCGAGGTTGCTGAAGAACTGTACAGCTTTGTAATTAGGCAGGGCGATTATGATAATATTTGTAATGCTGAAAAGACGCTTCAAAGCCATCAGGAACCAAGGTTGGCTTTTTAACTGTAGACTTGGGCAAAACTGTTGATTCCAATTGTAGATTCCGTCAATGAGGTAGCTGATTGGTCTGGTGTTATCACTAAGCGGTGACGAGGTGATGGTAGCACCGAAGTCATACTCTGGGAGGAAGGAGCGCCTCGTGTAGCAGACGCTGATGTTGTTGTTTGTCTGGTGGGAACCCACGACGATGAAGTTGGTTTGCTGGCACCCGAGGTCTCCGTCGTGGCACCAGGTCTCACACCACGCCAGGGGCTGGCACTGCATGGCACACTTCATGGGGTCTTCAGTTTAGTTCACCTGCTTAATAAACCATACCACGGGCGGGGATAGAACCCGCGATCAGAGAGTCATAAAACTCCAGACTGACGCGCTTTGATGATCGCTTTGAGAGGACTTGAGCTAGAGCTAGTCACGGCCACGCTGGTGGGAGATTCGTCTGTAAAAACTTGCATTTGTGGTCACAGTGGTGCCTATGCTAACCTTCCTATGGTGTATAAATATACCTAGTTGGACGAATCTTGTAGCCAGCTGGCCTGGTGGCTAGCGCGTCGGTCTGGAGTTTTATGATTCTCTGATAACGGTTTCTATCCCTACCCGCATTCATGTCATTACTATATGGTGAGTCACCTGCTTAAGGTTGTTCTATTCAACCATGACTCTACGGAGACGCGACGCCATAACTGAAGGTCAGATCCAAGAGTGTGCTGGAGCATCGCTGTGAACCACCACAGCAACACAGGATTCATCAATTATGTAAGTATAATATTGTAAGTGCTTGTGGAAGTAGATTTTGGGGGGTCTGAAATAGACCAGCTTTCGCTGGTCCAAGGTATTGGACCAGTGTGGTACGGTCGGCAAAACACTGCGTACCTTGTCATGAGGTTCGTAGGTTCGAGTCTCCGTCGGCCAGAGATCAGTGTTTGTGAATATTTCGCCTGCTCTTGCGAATTCCTAGCATTGTAAAAATCTCTAGTTGTGTGGATGCATGCAGGGGATGAGATGAAAAGCTGTAAGCCTCCTGCCTGAAAGCTGGCTGCCTTGGAATAACGTCTAGCGAAAGCTGGATGCCAAGGTATTGGACCAGTGTGGTACGGTCGGCAAAGCACTGCGTACCTTGTCATGAGGTTCGTAGGTTCGAGTCTCCGTCGGCCAGAGATCAGTGTTATATATATATATATATATATATATATATATATATATATATATATATATATATATATATATATATATATATATATATATATATATATATCTACACTGCACTAGCCAGAGGTCGAACCCACGATGCTTTGGCCCGCCTACTGGATGCGCTACTCTTAAGGATTGTGTGATTCAGTGAACTAGAGCGTCATGTGTTTTCACTCACCATGAGGCGGGCCAAAACATCATGGGTTCGACCCCTGGCTAGTGCAGTATAGTTATTGATCAATACCACTCGTTCGTGGTTACAATAATATAATATACTGCTCATTGAGCTAGTACACCAAACAGGGAGTAGAATGAAATTAGCTTAGAGGCGCCCACACCACCGTATGTCCTTGGGTAGCGAGTACAACATTCAGTGCTACTGGATGCGCTACTCTTAAGGATTGTGTGGTTCAGTGGACTAGAGCGTCATGTGTTTTCGCTCACCATGAGGCGGGCCAACGCATCATGGGTTCGACCCCTGGAAAGTGCAGTGTAGTTATTGATCAATACCACTCAATACCGAGGTAGAGTAGCCTAAAAAGAAAAACAAAAGTTTCTCTTTATAAATTTAGTAATGTATACAAGAGAAGGGGTTACTAGCCCCTTGCTCCCGGCATTTTAGTTGTCTCTTACGACACGCATATCCTACGGAGGAAGAATTCTGTTCCACTTTCCCATGGAGATAAGAGGAAATAAATAAGAACTAGTAAGAAAAGAGAAAACCCAGACGGGTGTGTATATATGTTTGTACATGCATGTATCGAGTGACGTAAGTGTAAGTAGATGACGTAGCTGAAATTTTGCATATTTATGAGACAGAAAAAAGACACCAGTAACCTCACAACCTGTCGGTATTTTATACCATTTTAAAACTGACTCTGTCAGACACTGCAACACAATGTTATCTTGGTACAAAACAGAAAACAACTTTGACAACTTGTACAACAGAGAATTTTTGGATTTGAGAGGGACGTGACCTCTTAATGATTACATTCATTCTTCTACTAGTGGCCTACATCTCACCTCCTGACAGTATATAAGGCTCCATATTATGACTTGAACTTCACATTATTTCAGACTATGGAACAAATACTCTTCTCCAGGATGAGGGACTGACCACCTCAAAACTAGATCTTAAAGGGTGATGTGCTGATTACATCGTCTTCACATCTCTTCTGCTTCTACCAACTTTTCTGTACTTGACTGAGGAAGCCTAACTGTTGCATATGTGTCTTACCTAACAAACTGGAACTTTGTCTATGCATCAAGTTAAAAGGAAATTCTCAGTGCATCAAGTTATTAAAAGTTTGTCATTGTGCAACATGTTAATACTTATAGGTATCATGTTTTAATAATTTAAACATTCTCATTGTGTTCAGTAGAATATGTAATGCAACTTACTGTGTATGCTAAACATAAACCGAACACTGTGTGGCAAGTCCTATAAAGCATAAAGCACTGAAGACACAAAAAACTTGTTAAGTTTTAAAATCACAAAAATGGATGTTGCAATGGTAGTTTATATAAATTTCAAGTTAACATAGACACTACAGCAGTCTCCAATATCTTAGTATATTTCCAGGTGACAAATTATCAAGTAACCACTCACAGTCATTTGTATTGAGACATACTGGCCGACTATGGGTTGAGGGGACACCATGGATACAATCTGGTTCTTCACTCCTGGACCGATGAATGTTCCCAGCAGCGTGTAGGAGGTAAAGTTTCCTGTCTGCTGAGTAGCTCCAACCCTCACTTCGAAGTCGCGGAAGTAAAGTGCGGCATTGATATTGGGTTGGGCGATTAAGATAACTTTTGTAATGCTGACAGGACGTTTCAAATCCACCAGGAACCACGGATTGCCTGCTTTAATATGTAGATTAGGGCAATTTGATACATTCCAATTGTAGATTCCGTCAACGAGGTTGCTGATTGGTCTGGGAAAATTAAGTGGTGACGAGGTGATGCTAGCACCGAAGACATACTCTGGGAGAAGGGAGCGTCTAGTGTAGCAGTCGCTGACATTGGTGATGTTTGTTTGGCAGGATCCCAGAACGATGAGGTTGGTGAGCTGGCACCCGAGAACTCCGTCATGGCACCAGGTCTCACACCATGAGAGAGGCATACACGTTAAGGCGCATTTCATGGGGTCTAGAGTTAAATTATTTGTCTTAATGGTTGTTGAACTGAGCCACGACGATTCCACGTTGACCTGGCGCCATAATAGAAGATCCAGCCCGACAGCATGATGGACCATAGCGGTGAAAAACAGCAACACGAGGTTCATTTTGAAAGTAATGCAGTGCAGCGACTGTTGATTTTGTCTCCCAATGGTAGTCAAATGTGTTGTGAAATGTTAAAATATCTCTTTATTGTCAAAAGGAGCAACAAGAGTCTGCAGTTTCAGTGATCAAGGAACTTGATGCCTGACAATAATTCAGCAAGTCAAATCAGGTCAACCTCAATTGTCAGCAGAGGTTTGTGAGACCCGAAGTTATTGTCAAACCCAAGTATTTATCACTGCAGGTGTTATCAGTATGCAGTTGGTTCTACAACTGAGAACTCGGCGCACCTGGACGGTGTCGCCAGTAGCACGGTGCGCATAGCTGGTTAGATACTTAATTCAATAAGTCACCTCAGTGGTGCCAGATGCAAACGAAAAATATGTGAGGTGAATAAGGAATTCACTGGTTTGTGTACATAACCGAACTCTTGCTACTACCCAGTTAATCCTTAAGATATGTCGAATTAAAACAAATTAATACATCCAGGGTTCCCATGAAGCATTTCATGTTACTTGTTATTATTGAACTGTTTAATTTTCTAGGTAATTTGCGTGTTGAGCTTGAGTAAATATTCGGATCTACATAATAAAAACACAGGGATAATGACTCAAGGATATTATAGCTTTTGGTTAATGTGGCATCATTTGGAGTAACACTCAGTACTGGCTTTGGTGTGGGGACAAGGAATTGTCTGAAAACTTGAGGCCTGGGTCATAGACAGTGACCACTGCAAACATTTCCCATTTGAGTGTGAGATGGATCTGAGGTCTTTTTGAATGGGGACCCCTGTAGCAGGTTGTAAAGCAGTGGGCTAATAAGTTCTTGACCCCAGTTCGATTTCCTGGCATCCAAAGTGGGCATCTTGTGCCCTTGTTCCACTTTATGTACCATATCTTGGCACTCAATATAGAAATGTTAAGGGCTCATGTTAAACGTTGAGATCTTTTTGTCCTATCAAAATTCTAGTGATACTGCTGATTTGTATGTATACATTTACAATATATATGAATGAGTTGAATATACTTCGGCTCTTTTAGCACAATGATTCAGTTGAAAATGGTCTGGTAATACCGAGAAATTGTGGAAAAGGACACTTGTGTACAGTTCAGGTTATTTATTAAGGGAAATATATCGCCGCTCATGGCAAAAAGTATCCATTAATAATGTCTTGAATTGTATACAAGTGTGCTTTTCCACACGTTGACCCAAACATCACTTATGTTTGGTTGCCTTGTAGAGGCAACCAAACGAATCCCCAGGCCCTGATGAAGTGTTTGCAAGGGTTTTAAATGAATATAAAGCGGAAGTTAGCAAACCTTTGGCTAATCTTTTCAACATATCACTACAAACTGGCATAGTGCCAGATAAGTGGAAAATGGCAAATGTAATACCTATTTACAGGTCCTTAGCTTCGAACTATAGACCAATAAGCCTTACCTCCATAGTGGGAAAATTTATGGAAACAATACTTGCCGAGACAATTCGTGGCCATCTTGAAAATCATAAGTTGATTAATTAATATCAACACGGCTTTACTAACTTGCGTTCCTGTCTTACGAATTTACTAACTTTTTTCACTAAGGTGTTTGAGGAGGTAGATCATGGTAATGAATATGATTTTGTGTATATGGACTTCAGTAAGGCTTTCGATAGAGTTCCACATCAAAGGTTATTGAGGAAACTTAAGACACACGGAATAGAAGAACTTTTTTCCTGGGTAGAGGCATGGTTGACAAATAGGCAGCAGAGAGTTTGCATAAATGGGGAGAAATCAGAATGGGGACACATCACAAGCGGTGTTCCGCAGGGGTCAGTGTTGGGCCCTTTGTTGTTCACAGTTTACATAAACGACATAGATGAGAGAATAAATAGCGACATAAGCAAATTTGCTGATGACACCAAAATAGGCCGTCCAACTCATTCTAATGAGGACATTAGAGCACTCCAGGATTATTTGAATAGACTGATGCAATGGTCGGAGAAGTGGCAGATGCAGTTTAATATAGACAAATGCAAAGTTCTAAATGTTGGACAGGAAAATTACCATGCCACATATAAACTGAATAATGTAGATCTTAATACTTGTGATTGCGAAAAGGATTGAGGAGTTCTGGTTAGCAGTAATCTGAAAACAAGACAATAGTGCATAAGTGTTTGCAATAAAACTAACAGAATCTTTGGCTTCATATTAAGAAGTATAAATAATAGAAGTCCTCAGGTTGTTCTTCAACTCTATATAACATTGGTTAGGCCTCATTTAGATTATGCTGCACAGTTCTGGTCACCGTATTACAGAATGGATATAAATGCACCGGAAAACTTACAGAGAAGGATGACAAAGTTGATCCCACGTATCAGAAATCTTCCCTATGAGGATAGACTGAGGCCCTGAATCTGTACTCTCTAGAAAGACATAGAATTAGGGGAGATATGATTGAGGTGTATAAATGGAAAACAGGAATAAATAAAGGGACTGTAAATAGCATGCTAAAAATATCTAGCCTAGAAAGGACTCGCAGCAACGGCTTTATGTTGGAAAAATTCCGATTCAGGAAGGATATAGGAAAGCACTGGTTTGGTTATAGAGTTGTGGATGAGTGGAACAAAATCTCGAGTACTGTTATAGAGGCTAAGACATTGTGTAATTTTAAAAATAGGTTAGATAAAAACACGAGTGGGTCTGGGTGGGTGTGAATTGGACCTGACTAGCTTGTACTACAAGACAGATGCCGTGCTCCTTCCTAAATGTGACCTGACCTGACTAGGTTAGGGCATTGGCTTAAGCAGGTAGGAGATTTAGACTTGCCTCGCATGGGCCAGTAGGCCTGCTGCAGTGTTCCTTCATTATGTTCTTATGAACCAGTGCTCTTGGGAAATTCTGAAGAGAAGTTGCAAGGGGTGAGGAGACTCGGATCATGTTAAAAAGAACAAAAGTTGAAAGTGAAAAGAGAAAAAACTGAGGTGATGCGAGTAAGAATAATTTTTTGTAATGAATAAGAGGATTTTCACTGGAGAGAGTATGCAGAAAGTGAATTTATATAGACATTTAGGAGTAGACGAGTCAGCGGATGGGTTAATGAAAGTCAAAGTGAATTACAAGAAAGGCGACAGAGAAAAAAAATAGTGTTTGGAATGTTCAGGCCTCTCTGGAAAGATGTTTATCAGTGGGCCATAAAAAAGAGAATATGCTAAATCATATTATTAACAACATTACTATGTTGGTGTGAGTTATGGTCTTTGAACGCTGCAGCGAGAAGACTGGAGGCAGTGGAGGTGTAGTGTTTGAGATCAACAAGGTGTGTAGAAAGTAAAAAACGATATACGGGTCAGAAAAGAAAAATTTAGAGAGCAAGGAAAATGTTATGGCAATGATTTTGTCATTTAGGAAGGATGAAACAGAATAGTTTGGCCAAGAGGGTGGACCAACGAAGGGGATGTCCTAGGACACAGGGGTGGGGAATCCTTTTATGTTGGTGAAAGACTTGCGTCATTCGAGATGCACATGTCCACACGGACACGCACGCAAAAGGGTATTAACAGTAAGAAGTTCGTGCCATAACGCCAGGTTGAGCAAAAACCTCACAGGTGTCTCCAGTAAATCTGTCTAACGTCTGGATGAGCTGGAAGCGACCAACGACAACCATTTCTATCGAATAATGCAATTATTCTTTTTATTCTGAAATATATTTTTTGCCATTTGTAGTAGGTAAAGTTATAGTTACGTGTATCAATGCAGGAACCTTTTATGTTGGTGAAAGACTTGCGTCATTCGAGATGCACATGTCCACACGGACACGCACGCAAAAGGGTATTAGCAGTAAGAAGTTCGTGCCATAACGCCAGGTTGAGCAAAAACCTCACAGGTGTCTCCAGTAAATCTGTCTAACGTCTGGATGAGCTGGAAGCGACCAACGACAACCATTTCTATCGAATAATGCAATTATTCTTTTTATTCTGAAATTTATTTTTTGCCATTTGTAGTAGGTAAAGTTATAGTTACGTGTATCAATGCAGGAACCGTATAAAAGATAATAGTTCATACGGCTCTGTAAGAGCTGCTGTGTTCAGACACGCGTGCTAGACTATTGAAAACGCTCTATTGATCCTCAGTCTTCTCTTCTTGAAAGCCTGCAGTGGGTTTTTAAGGCATTACAGTGTGACCAAGATATCTTATGAAATTATATGACTACTCTGTATACAAGAGGGTCGAATGTAGTTTCTGATGCGACAAAGTTAGTTTCTAGGGCTGACCTGTTGTTGTAGTCACGAATCTTGACAACGGGATCTCTTGTTTTATGTGGAGTTTATACACGCGCAAGTTACAAAAAACTTTGAGACTGATAGCAGTGTGAATGTTTTACAAAAATGTTTCTCAACTTCATATTAAAATGAAAAATTGTCTAAAGTTCGGCATTTTATTTCGGCGAGGATTTTAATGACTCAAAAACTAGGACTTATTTTTTACCAGTGGTCTCATAAAACAAAATTTTCATAATGTTTATAGTGATTTTTACAAAGGCTGAAAAAAAAAAAAAGTATATACTGGTTAAAATTTAATTATTAAAAGTCACTGAATGCAAAAAAATATGTGATATATATAACACAGATCAAGAGTTTTTCGTATTATCAAGAACAATAAAAATAATGTTTTGGGGAAGCGGTTTTTTCCTTATTCAAAATACAACTACAGAAGATAAATCTTTGAATCGACTTTAATTGTTTCACGACCCAGTTTCATCTTGAAGTCAGTGGAGAGATGAAGCTTTGTAATTCTTACTTTCCGCACCTTACTGATTCTTCTGCATCTTTGTTAACCTTCTGAAGCCTTAGTTTAAGGCTGACACTTACAGTCCTCTGTGTATTTTCCTTTATTACGTCTTGTGTGTGTTGGTTTGTGCTTCAGATCCTGAAACTTGCTCGGGTCCCAGAGTGCAGATGCTCGTGTATCCTGAATTATCAAGTCAATTCAGACAGAGAATCAACAGCATTGTGAATGCAGTAACACGGTTGAAATCAAATGACATAGACTCGAATTGTGACAATGAAAATACGTCACATGGTTTGGCTTATTTTAATATAAGACCATTGTCGAAGTTTAAATTAATAAAGGTTGCTTGAAATATAAAAAAAATAGTCTGTTTTTATCGATATTACGTTGCAGAGTATGAGTCCATTTTTATTATCATTCTTAAACAACGACGAGAGTTTAAATGTTAGTTAATAATATAATGATACAGTGAAAGAATGCAAGACACACAATATGGCTTATGACATTTTATTTTGAAGACGTTTCGTCCGCCAAATATCACTATTTTATTTCAAGTCTATGGTTATTACGCCCGTGTGGCCTTGATGAAATTATCTTACGTGTTTTGGTTAAAGTCCTATAGTTTGAAAAATATATTAAGAACACGCTATATTATGTCAATTGCCTTCACTTCTAAATTAATTTTCAACAGAATTAGAGGAAAAAATGTGTTCTACTTGTACAAACAATGAGCAGCACACCAATGTGTATTCATTCTATGTGACATCACTATGAAATTAAATAAATTACAGTAAATTTGCCTTGATTCACACAACGTCAGGATATGACTGGAGAACCATATACTACTTATTTAAATCCCACGATATTATTATCTGTTTTAAATTCACCCCTGACAATTAGTTTATTATGTTTGATAGCGATCCCCACTCTCTTTCATAGTACATCCATTGTATTTCCCACCTAATCTCTTCCTAAATGTTACCTACACAAGAAGTTTAAAGATTAGAATTCAAGAAGGTTGCGAGAAGAGGGTTAATTAAGTCTTGATGTGACTAAAGGTAAGAAGAGTATAGAGGTATGGGATAGATTTGGGGAAGTGTTCAACAATTTGAGGGAATTTTGAATCAGTTGAGGGAAGAATAGTTGTGGAAGACCAGTAATTTTGTAATGTAAGTGCGTGCTGGAGAGAGAATAGCAGGTACATTTGGAGTGAGATGGATAAATGTCAGTGGTTTATCTCTAACTGAATTATGTATAGAAACAAGTCTGGAAAGAGGCAACTATTATTTTGAAAATACGAAGATATAGCATAGAAGAAAAAACGAAAATTTACCGTCAGAGTCCAGGCCACACCTGCACCTCACATAGTGAAGACACAAACACACACAACGGAAGCTAGCTTATCAGAGAGGAGGACCGAAGAGTTCGTGTGACTCACAGGACATCCCTTGCTAGAAACATCACAGTGACCTCAACCATTTAACACTTAATAGTTCTGTGACTTCATAACACGTAATAAATTATAAACAATTATCCTCTTGATATATCAATAATTCTGTTCACATGAAGTAGACTCAAATGGGATCTGAATGCTCTGTGTCTACTTAAATGTACCCATTTTCCTAAACATCTTATAATCCTGTATTCATAAAATATGCATGTAAAACATAGTATGTATCGGTATTGCCTTTATATATAAGTATTCTTTTACTTGAAATATTTTAGCTTCGAATATTTCTAGCTAACAATCATTATAAAATATACAAACATATGTATACTTAAAAAATAATATCTAAATACCTTTTAAGATACATGTATATGAACACTATTTGTAACAGTGAATAAGAGAGAAGGAAAAGAGAATGAACTTAAAATAATTAGTGAGATGCATATGGGGCTCAAATGACAGTGTACTGGTGAAAGCATTGCAAGTAGTGAGAAGGTTGAGCAGATATAGACTATAAAACGCAGTGTTTTATTGAGCAACAGACTAAACGTTTAGGGTTTAGAATGTGGGTGTGCGTGGGAAAACAAATGACGGGGGAATTGATAACGCAAAGGGAGTGTTAAGAGAGAAAAAGATAGCATACAGAAGGTTTTAAGAGTGCAAAAATGTTATGAAGGCATAGTACATAGAGCTAAAAAAATATAAGTTTAACAGGTGCTGAAGAAAGGAAAAGGAAAGAGCCAACAATAGAACGATTGATGCCATATCAGCGAATTTTGCTGTGAAAAGTTTTCAGAGATAGTAATATGCTGAGAACGCTTGGGAAGCATGTGGACTTGGTAACCAACAATGAGGTTTTGACGTGTTTTCTTCTTTTTCTTGATTCGCCGGTACTCTCATGGCCCGGGTCTTTTCCAGATGGTGACCCGGCCTTGGCTCCCTGTCTTGGGAGTATCTGAGACCTATGTCTCCCATGGAAGGAGGTACAAGTACCTCCTCATCTTCTGGGATGAAGTGTACCCAGGCCTAGCCCCATTCCCCGCCCTCACGGGGCTCGTAGGGAGAATTTAAGCCTCTGGTCTGCCATCTTCCCCGCCCCAGCGTGGCTCGTGGGAATGGCAGTCTTGTGAGGTGCAGGTGGTAGTGTTTTCTGCTACGAGGAGAGCTCAGAAGTTAGACTGGTGCTATCATTATTTTCTAGTGACGATTAATAGAATTTTAGGGGGAAGATAGTACAGACGCTTTATTTTATAGGGAAATAATGAAATCTTTTTTTATTGTGAAATTTACATAAGACTAAATTAGAATTTTTTTCTTTAGATCCACAGAAATGGGAAATGTAGAATGACTACAAGTGTGGAAAACATCTTCAAGGAACGTTCTTAACCTTTTAGTGTCATAAAAAAAGGTAAATAACTCAAGATATATTTGCTCTAAACTATTTTCTGGAGGGCCTGTTATAGGCTTAAAGATCATGATTATAATAAAACTATAAATAATGTTTATATAATTTTTATTTAGTTATTAATATGATTCTTACAGATTTGCACTAAAGTATCTTGTGTGGACCTCTTAAAGTTCCATTAGTTTCTTGACAGATAAGACTTGTTTAGTCTTTAGGAATACATAATCTTGTAAAAATTTCCCTTGACCAATATTTATTAAGTTATGCCATGAACTACATAATGAGCATGAAAGATGCAATTCACTTAAGCATTAATATTAAAGATATATCAAGAATTAAAATAGTGAATAAGTAACACTTCGAAACCCAAATTATTAATTATCATTTTATTTTCAACACGTTCGGCAACAGTCTCACCAGAGCAGGAGACCCAAAACAGAAAGAACACACTTTCACCATCATTCAACATCACCACAATTTACATATAATCACTGTCTTTGCAAAGGCGCTCAGATACGACAGTTTAGATGTCACTGCAAACAACCAATATTCCAAATCCCTCCTTTTAAAATGCAGGCATTGTACTCCCACCTCAGAACTAGAGTCCGGATAATCGATTTCCCTGAATCCCTTAACAAAATATTACCCTGCTCATACTTTATTATTATTTTTATTATTATATTCATGGGCAAACATTATACCTGTTAGTATCAAAGTTAAAACTGTCCCTCTATGATGCTTCAAACTGCTGCATCTCTCACTCTAAGTAGCAATTAGTAATAATTAGTAGCAAACTGAATTTTGTCTGCATTAAGATAAATATAAATTCTCTGTGCAGCAGGTTAAAAAAATTTAACTATGCAACAAGTTAGAACTTTTAATACCAAGTTCTTTCAGGTCTGCAAACATTTTCATTGTGTTTAGCAGAAAATGTAATTCAACTTTCTGGGTATGCAAAACATTAACTAAACATTGTGTCACAAGTCTTATAAAGCATAAAGCACTGAAGACACGAAAAACTTGTTTTTGAATCACAAAAATGGATGTTGCGAAGCAAATTTATATCAATCTCAACGTATCGGGAGACACTTCTGCAGTGTCACTAGTACCTTAGTAAACTTCCAGGTGACACAGTACAAAGGCATTTTTCACAGTCATTTGTATTGAGACATACTGGCCAGTATAAAGCTGAGGGGACACGATGGACACACTTAGGTTGGCAAACCTGGACCTCCATCCCTCACTTGAGGTTGCTGAAGAACTGTACAACATTGTAATTAGGCAGGGCGATTAGATAATATTTGTAATGCTGAAAGGATGCTTCAAAGCCATCAGGAACCAAGTTTGGCTTTTTAACTGTAGACTTGGGCAAAACTGTTGATTCAATTGTAGATTTCGTCAATGAGGTAGCTGATTGGTCTGGTGCTATCACTAAGCGGTGACGAGGTGATGGTAGCACCGGAAGGGCGCCTCGTGTAGCAACGCTGATGTTGTTTGTCTGGTGGGAACCCACGACGATGAAGTTGGTTTGCTGGCACCCGAGGTCTCCGTCGTGGCACCAGGTCTCACACCACGTCAGGACTGGCACTGCATAGCACACCTCATGGGGTCTACAGTTATGTTCACCTGCTTATTAAACCATACCACGGGCGGGGATAGAACCCGCGATTTTAGAGTCATATAATTCCAGACCGACGCTTTGCAGAGGGCTTTGGGGACTTGAGCTAGAGCTAGTCACGGCCACGCTGGCGGAGATTCGTCTGTAAAAACTTGCATTGTGGTCACAGTGGTGCCTATGCTAACCTTCCTATGGTGTATTAATATACCTACTTGGACGATCTGTAGCCAGCTGGCCGGTGGCTAGCGCGTCGGCCTGGAGTTTAAGACTCTCTGACCGCGAGTTCTATCCCCCCGATGAATGGTTTGTTTGAAATCGTGTCATTACGATTTCGATTCAGCTATGACGACTCTACGGAGACGCGACGCCATAACTGAAAGTCAGATCCAAGAGTGTGCGGAGCATCGCTGTGAACCACCACAGCAACACAGGATTCATCATGAATGCCACTCTGTGCAGAGTTTGTTGACTTGATTTCACAGTGATGATCAAAGTGTGGCTTGCAATCGAACGGTGTTCACTGTTCCATAAAGGAAGTGACCAAAGGGAAAAGTGTTGCTGGACGAAATAAAATCAGGTTAACAGCTGTCAGCAGCAGTCACTGGGAAATTATAGACATCTGAAATCCACTGCTTCCTCCTCAGAAACTAACAGACTCAGTAGGGTGTTGGCAAACCTGCGGTGTCACCAGCGCTTCTGTCAACGTTCAGGAATATTCCAGCTAGTAACTTTACTCTCTCAGTATCATTGTCAAGAAATTATAACATTTCTCTCTTAATTTAGCGTTCTAAAATGAATTCATTTTCAAGCTTAACTGGTCGTTAATTGCACTTCGTGAATGTTTTGAAAAGAAACAACTATTGGCTTCCATGAGATATGCATACGTGATCATTGTTCATGTTCTGCCAGGTACTTAATTTACATTTAACTGAATGCAGCTCTTGGTATTTAATGCGTCTTGGATCTCCTTACTGTTAGTTCGTTTTTTTGTAAACTTGTCGATTTAAAAAATATTTGGAGAACATTAAAGAACTCACACACACACACACACACAGTGAGTATAACACCGGGCACATCTCCTGAGGCCCACATCAACCACATAACTGCACATGGACGCCTAGCAAACCTAAGAATATCATTCAGACATCTCAGTAAGGAATCGTTCAGGATTCTGAACACCGTGTACGTCAGGCACATATTGGAGTATCCAGTACCAGTTTGGTACCCACATCTGGCCAAGCACGTCAGGAAATTAGATAAAGTGCAAAGGTTTGCATCGAGACTAGTCCTGGAGCTAAGGGCCATGTACTACGAGGAGAGGTTAAGGAAAATCGACCTGACGACACTGGACGACAGGAGGGATAGGGTAACTTGATAACGACACAAACTATTGAGAGGAATCGACAAGGTGGACAAAGACAGGTTGTTCCAGAGATGGGACACAGTAACAAGGGGTCACAATTGGAAATTGAAGACTCAGATGAGTCACAGGGTTGTTATGAAGTATTTTTTCAGTCATATAGTTATCAGGAAGTTGAATTGTCTGGAAAGTGATGTAGTGGAGGCAGAATCCACACATAGCTTTAAGAAGAGGTATGATAAAGCTCACGGAGCAGGGAGAGAGTGACCTAGTGGCGACCAATGAAGAGGCGGGGCCAGGAGCTATGAAGCAATTCGTGCAAAAGGTACAGTGGGTAAGAGAGTTAGAGAAGACAGTAAATGATGTAATGGATCATGTGACTACAAAGTGTCAAAAGGCAACAGAAAGAATGGGAAGACCGGAGTGAACCCATGGTTTACCTGTAGGTGTGGAGAGACTAAATCCAAGTGTGCTAGATCATGCAAAGAACTCGGGAAAAACATGGAGTAGAGCCGAAATGCCAGAAATGAATATGCATGGATATGGAGAGATTCCCAGCAGCAATACGAGAATGACATGACATCAAAAGCCAAATCTGACTCAAAGTTGTTATACAGCCACATCAGGAAGAAAACAACAGTCAGAGACCAGGTAATCAGGCTGAGGAAGGAAGAAGGTGAGATCACAGGAAGCGACCAGGAAGTATGTAAGGATCTCAGCTCAAATTCTGGGAGGTATTCACAGTGGAAACAAAGTCTTCCAGCAAACCGAGGGAGTAGGGTGCACCAGCAACAGCTGGACATATTGCATACAACCGAGGAGTAGGTGTTGGGCCCAGATAGCATCTTTCCATGGGTCCTGAGAGAGGGAGCAGATGCAGTATGTGCCACTAACAATCCTCAATAAATTCATTGAAACTGGGCAACTGCCTGAGGTGATGAAGACATCAAATTTAGTCTCAGTTTTTAAAACAAGGAGACAGACAGCACTAAACTACAGACCTGTGTCGCTGACTTGCATAGTATGTAAGATTATGCAGAAGATCATCAGGAGAAGAGTAGTCGAGCACCTAAGAAGGAGGAAGCTCATACTTTACAACCAGCACGGCTTCAGAGAAAGGAAATCCTGCATCACGAACCTACTGGAGTTTTACGATAAGGTAACAGAGGTAAGACAGGAGAGAGAGATATTGGTACACTGCATCTTCTTGGATCGTAAGAAGTCTTTCGACATAATACCACACAAGAGACTGGTTGAAAAGCTAAGGGAGCAGGCAGGAATAACAAGGATCAAGGAGTTCCTCACAGGAAGGAAACAGCGTATGGTGGTACTTGACTAGGTGTCGAATGGGGTTCCCCAAAGGTCAGTCCTAGGTCCAGTGCTGCTTCTAGTATATGATAGAAGGGATATTCAACCTCTGTGGGTATTGGTATGCCTAGGGGCGCTTCCTGCCTCCTACCTTCTCTCTCACTCAAGACGTTCCCTTGACAGTTCCAAAGACAAAATACATTGACAAAAATACAATAAAGAGTAGAAGAACATAGATAAAATCTCAGAGCTATATCTCGAATACTTCGTCTAGCTCCATTACGGTGGGCCACGTGCCCAGAATGCTGCAGGCATTTCCCCTCTGGATCTCAACAGTGAGTCTCTGAAAGAGGAAGCTGGCCACTCTATAATCCTTTGTTTCTGTGATGAGTACTTCACCCAGCTCTTTGAGGAACTTTAGAGCACCAAAGGTCTCCGACCCTATTGGGATGAAGTTGTAGCAAAGGAAAAGGCCTTCATATTTGCGGGTCTTCTGGGTCTCCCTGTTGCTGGCTGCTCCACCACCTTCAGCTTCAGAGTATGGCAAGAAGGCGTCTGCCAATGTGGCGGCACAGGTGTATTCCCAAGCAATCTACTTACCATCCTTCCAGGGTATCATAGTGACTCCATCAGGACGCTTTTGACTTCCGTCAGACCTCTGCACTTGGAGTTTCCGTTCAGCTGAGCAACGGGCTGTGGCGAGGATTCTCTTTATGATGTTGACCTCCTCATGTCTAGCATACTTCCATTCTGTTGTGTGACACACTAGACCATGAAGTCCGAATTGATCGGCCGTCGCCCTGCTGTAAATACACCTATGTTCGGTGAGTATGGGGGCGGCTAGGCGAAGAGCAACACCAATCTGAATGGCCTGTGGGTCGAGTCGAGTCCCCAGAGAGGAATTGGGAGCAGCTAAAGAGAAATCTACTGGAATAAACACACACACACACACCGAAACAAGAGGACACAACTGGAAGCTGAAGACGTATGAGTCAAAGGGATGTTAGGAAGCAATTCTTCGCCTAGAGTAGTTGAGTGGAATAGTCTAGCGAACGATATAGTGAGGCGGGAACAATACACTAGTTTCAAGACAAGGTATGATAAAGTCATGGAGAAGGAAAAGCAGAGACCCAGTAGCGACAGCGCAGATTCAGGATGGAGTCTCACCCTGAACTACAATTAGGTGGTACATGAGAACACACACACAAAAAAAAAAAAATATATATATATATATATATATATATATATATATATATATACACTATACCTTCTCAAACAGTATTAAGTGAAAATATGATGAAAGTTTTTCTTTTTCCGGTTTTTTCCCACCCTGGCAGGGGAAAAAGGAATCGGCCGATGTTTTAAAATTTAAAAAAATAATAAAACATAAATATATATATATATATATATATATATATATATATATATATATATATATATATATATATATATATATATATATATATATATATATTTTCTGTTCCACTTCCCTATGGAGATAAGAGGAAATAAACAAGAACAAGAACTAGTAAGAAAAGAGAAATCCCAGAGTGGTGTGTGTATATGCTTGTACAGTGTGAGTAAGTGACCTAAGTGTAAGTAGAAGTAGGAAGACGTACCTGAAATTTTGAAATGTTTATGAGACAGGAAAATGTCGCCAGCAACCTCACAACCTGTCGGTATTTTATCCCATTTAAAACTGACTCTGTCAGATACTGCAACACAATGATATCTTGGTACAAAACAGAAAACAACTTTGACAACTACAAGTGACAATGGTTGGATTTGAGAGGGACCTCACCTCTCAATGACTGCATTCTTTCTTCTACTAGTGTCCTATATCTCACCTCCTGACAGTATATAAGGCTCCAAACTGTCACTTCAACTTCACATTGTTTCAGACTATGGAACAAATACTCTTCTCCAGGCTGAGGGACTGACCACCTCAAAACTACGTCTTAAAAGGTATCATGTTTTAATAATTTAAACATTCCCATTGTCTTTAGTAGAATATGTAATGCAACTTACTGTGTATGCTAAACATAAACCGAACACTGTGTGGCAAGTCCTATAAAGCATAAAGCACTGAAGACACAAAAAACTTGTTAGGTTTTAAAATCACAAAAATGGATGTTGCAATGGTAGTTTATATAAATTTCAAGTTAACATAGACACTACAGCAGTGTCTCAAGTATCTTAGTATATTTCCACGTGACAAATTGCGAAGAAATCCTTCACAGTCATTTGTATTGAGACATACTGGCCGACTATGGGTTGAGGGGGCACCATGGATACAATCTGGTTCATCCCTCCTGGACCGATGAATGTTCCCAGCAGCGTGTAGGAGGTAAAGTTTCCTTTCTTCTGAGTAGCTCCAACCCTCACTTCGATGTTGTGGAAGTAAAGTGCTGCATAGACATTTGGCTGGGCCATTATGATAACTTTTGTAATGCTGACAGGACGTTTCAAATCCAGCAGGAACCACGGATTGCTTACTAAATTACCTATATTAGGGCAAGAGTCTACAGTCCAATTGTAGATTCCGTCAACGAGGTAGCTGATTGATCTGGCAAAATTTAGTGGTGACGAGGTGATTCTAGCACCAAAAGCATACTCTGGGAGAAGGGAGCGTCTCGTGTAGCAGTCGCTGACGTTGGTGATGTTTGTTTGGCAGGAACCAGCGACGATGAGGCTGGTGAGCTGGCACCCGAGGACTCCGTCATGGCACCAAGTCTCACACCATGGGAGAGGCATACACGTCATGGCGCATTTCATGGGGTCTAGAGTTAAATAATTTGTCATAATGCTTCTTGGATTGAACCACGACGATTCCACGTTGACCTGGCGCCATAATACATCCAGCCCGACAGCATGAAGGACGATAGCGGAGAAAAACAGCAACACGAGGTTCATTTTGAAAGTAATGCAGTGCAGTGTCTGTTGACTTGTTCTCCCAATGGTAGTCAAATGTGTTGTGAAATGCTAAAATATCTCTTTATTGTCAAAAGGAGCAACAAGAGTCTGCAGTTTCAGTGATCAAGGAACTTGATGCCTGACAATAATTCAGCAAGTCAAATCAGGTCAACCTCAATTGTCAGCAGAGGTTTGTGAGACCCAAAGTTAATGCTAGACCCAAGTATTTATCACTGCAGGTGTTATTACTATGCAGTTGGTTCTACAACTGAAGACTCGGCGCACCTTGACCGTGTCGACAGCAGGACTATCTATTCTGCGCATAGCTGGTTAGATACTTAATTCAATAAGTCACCTCAGTGGTGCCAGCTGCCGACAAAGGAATTCAGTGGTTTGTCAACATACCCGACCTCTTGCTACTACCCCGTTAATCCTTAAGATATCTCGAATTAAAACAAATTAATAAATCCAGGGTTCCCATAAAGCATTTCTTGTTACTTGTCTGTCGTTATTGTTGAACTGTTTAATTTTTTAGGTAATTTGTGTGTTGAGCTTGAGTAAATATTCGGATCTACATAATAAAAACTCAGGGATAATGACTCAAGGATATTATAGCTTTTGGTTAATGTAACGTCATTTGGAGTAACACTTAGCACTGGCTTTGGTGTGGGGACAAGGAATTGTCTGAAAACTTGAGGCCTGGGTCATAGACAGAGACCGCTGCAAACATTTCCCATTTCAGTGTTTACCTGGAGAGAGTTCCGGGGGTCAACGCCCCTGCGGCCCGGTCTGTGACCAGGCCTCATTGTGTGAGATGGATCTGAGGTCTTTTTGAATGGGGACTCCTGTAGCAGGTTGTAAAGCAGTTGGCTAATACGTTCTTGACCCCAGTTCGATTTCCTGTTCCACTTTATGTACCATATCTTCGTACTCAATTTAGAAATGTTAAGGGCTCATGTTAAACGTTGAGATCTTTTTATCCTATCATAATTCTAGTGATACTGCTGATTTGTATGTATACATTTACAGTATATATGAATAATTACAACTGTGACATTCCCAGTTTTTTCTTTCTGAAGATTCATCTACTAACATTGATAATTAACGAGATATGGCATTACGAAGTTGAATATACTTCGGCTCTTTTAGCACAGTGACTCAGTTGAAAATGGTCTGGTAATACAGAGAAACTGTGGAAAAGGACACTTGTGTACAGTTCAGGGTATTAAGGGAAATATTTCGCCGCTCTTGGCGAAATGTATCCTTTAATAATGTCCTGAATTGTACATAAGTGTGCTTTTCCACACGTTGACCCAAACATCACTGATGCTTGATTGCCTTCTAATATTTCAGAATCATTACTTGCGTCATTTTATCATGGAGAAAGCGAAGATATGGTGCAATTGTAATTATTCCATCAGTGCTAAAGACATGATTGAAACATATAATTCCAGCGTCAGTCCAAAACTATTATGAAGGGAAAACATCTGAAGGTTGGCCAGGAATACCACTAGCTTAAGAAAAAATCTTCATCGAAACAATGAAGATTTTATCTTAAAATGCACAATCCGAATGATGTTTTTTTTACATACCTTCTGGATAAATGTGGAATGGAAGTTTTCACATATGGTCTTTGCTCTTGGGGAATTCTCAAGAGAAGTTGCAAAGGGTGAGGAGACTCGGATCATGTTAAAAAGATGGAAGTGGTGCGAGTAAAAATGATTTCTTGTAATGAATGAGAGGACTTTCACTGGAGAGAGTATGCAGAAAGTGAATGTATGTATATATAGACATTTAGGAGTAGATGATTCAGAGGATGGGTTAATGAAAATCAAAGTGAATTACAAGAAAGGCGATATAGAAAGAATGGTGGAAAGATGTTTATCAGTGGGCCATAAAAAAGGGAATATGCCAAAAAAATGTAATAATAACGTTACTACGTGGGTGTGAGTTATGGTCTTTAAACGCTGCAGCGAGAAGACTGGAGGCAGTGGAGGTGTAGTGTTTGAGATCAATAAGGTGAACCCAAGGTTCTCCTTGAAAAGAAAAATTTAGAGAGCAGGGAAAATGTTATGTCAATGATTTTGTCATTAAGGAAGGATGGAACAGAATAGTTTGGCCAAGATGGTGGACCAATGTCATTCGAGATGCAAAGGTCCACACGCGCACGCACGCACGCATGCACGCACGCAGAAGAGGGTATTAACAGTAAAAGGTTCGTGCCACAACGCCAGTTTGAGCAAAAACCTCACAGGTGTCTCCAGCAAATCTGTCTAACATCTGGATGAGCTGGTAGCGACCAACGACAAGCCATTCTATCGAAAAATACAATTATTCTTTATATTTTGAAATATATTTTTTGACATTTGTAGTAGATAAAGTTATAGTTTCATGTATCGATGCAGGAACCGTATAAAAATTAACAAAAACTTTTTGAAGATTTCGAGAGGAATAATTTGATTGTTTGATATATAGAAACTTCCGAGTTGAATGTATAGAAGTGGCCTCCAGTGTTAGTGTTGAGATCCATAGCAAATTAAATGGCTCCAAAGAAAAGTATGGTTTAATATATAATTCTATGAATGCTCCTCGAGAAAATGCTTGCTTCTCATAAACTGATGATCGAGCCTCCACCACCCATTCCATTGAATAATTCACAGGGATTCATCACTTCACATTAATAATAATAACAATAATAATATTTCCTTAGTGTTAAAACCCTTGGTGATGTGGAGGACAAGTTGGACACCAGAAAGGGCTGAACTCCAGAATTATATTTATATAATTATTAAACTCATGGGAAAGCGTCAAATCCATACGAGTCTTCGAGCGCCTGGGAAAATGGAAGGTAATCAGGTTCCATCCACATAAGGTGAGGTTAAGTCCAAGTCCTGTAATCAAGAGCCCTCACCGGTGTCAACAAGCCTCGCAAGAGGCTTGTTAGTCGAATTTTGCTGTTTAGAGTAACATAAACTATCGTATATGCGCGCCTCTGGAAAGACAGGGATAGTGTGAATGACGGAGAAAGTTTCTTTTTATGGTCACCCTGCCTAGGTGTGAGACAGCCATCGTATTAAAAAGACATTCAATAAAGCAGGGGTGGGCAAACTGCGGCCCGCGGGCCGCATGCGGACCGCCAAAGGTTTTCATGCGGCCCGCCTAGATTAAGTCATATACTCAAGCATACGCACCTCAATGAACAAAACTTTGTTCATTTTCCTCTGTTGTTATTGGAATTACAATGGTAATTTCATTCTTGATTTTTTTTTTAAATATTTTTGAAATCTCTTATTTATAAATGACAATTCCTTGGCTGTTTTCTGTAAAAGAAAGTCAATAAGCCATCATTTACAAAAAAAACAGTAACCTTTCTAGTGGAAAAACTGATAATTTGAAATTTACATTACTGAGCTTAATGAATAAAGTCTCAATTTTTTAAATGATTATAGGAGAAAAGGAGACTGAGGATCGAGCCTCCACCACGACTTGCGCTGAAAAACACACATGGGTTTAGCACTTACCATGAATTATTTATTGATTTATTTGGCAGAAGTATTAAAACAATCTCTTGTTAAATTTAATAGTGATGATAAATTGTCGCTTAAAACTGACTTGACAAACATTCTCAGAAAATTCTGACAGAAGTGAAGTTTACAATACAGTAAATAATATAAATCACAACCCACAAATTTCAGGGTATTCTTATCCTTCCTGGATCATTAACTTGCCTTGAGTGGTGTATTGGACAATGGTGTATTGTATTCAGCAAAATGCTAAAGCTGTATAGGTTGAATTGTACTTTAGTAGAGGTTAGATCCTCAGTAGAAGAAACGACCACAGGGGCTCTGAAGATAGGAGTAAGGTAGGTTAAAGCATCAAGGGGAAAACAGTATCTTAACTAAGGTTCATGTGTATTAGGACTGCTGCAATAAATAGCAAAGAAAAAGACTTTTTAGTATCAGCAAGCCTAATACTCCCCTTTTTCTTAGTCAGAGAGTGAGTAACTAGGTTTTCAAATATATTTAAACGGCAACATAAACAAAGAGAATGTGGCCATAAATATTTAGTGGAATGACAAGTATGTCACGTTGTTTACACGTGTAACAGCCTGAAAAACATTAAAGTTTAATATCCAAAGGGCATTTATAACCAGTATGGGTCATACTGGGGCTGTGGGTAGGGGTGTACAGTCATAGGGGTTAGTGGACGTGATGGGTAATGCTTAAGGCATGGGCTTGGGCCAAGACAATTTAATATCAGCTATTATCATAAGCTTTTTACTAGATCGAAAAAGACTGAAATATATGGTAGATAGTAAAACGACCTTTACGTAAACCAAACTAGTGGAGAGGTAGAGTATTTCGGATTATTAAAGCTATATTAAGCTCTCGTTAACCAAGCGTTCTAGCAACTTAAAAATAACGCTAGTAAGAGCGATGGGTTTGTAATTAGATCTCGCTGGTTTATTAGCCAGAATCCCGTCTGTAGGTCGGTTGTAATAATAGCGGTCCTATGCAGTGTAATTCAAGCATGAGCACATAAGAAGGAAGAAACACTTCAGCAGGCCTCTGGCCCATACAAGGCAGGTCTTTCTCAAACCCAATCATTCCCAGCCATCTAGAAATGGTGGAGACCTGAAGACACGTTTTATATAATGTATACACGAGGACCTGGGAAGTGCAAATATTGATAAATTAGACACATATGCAACACTCAATAAAGATACCCAAGTATTGCATATGTGTCTAATTTATCAACTTGTCGGTTCTCTGAACCATTCATCTACAGTGCAATTATTGCTGCAGAGAGAACAGAGGTGGTGAGGATATATATATCCCATCCATACAGCTTGCCAAAGGAGGAACACTAAAGAGGCATAGCCTGTTTAAAGTGCCCAATTTGTGGGCATGGTTTAGAAATGAAAAGAAATGAGAATAGAAAAATGATTGCCGTAGTGGAAATGAAGCATAACGTAAGATTTATAAACGAGAGAATATGGGTGTGGCTATCTGGATGTGTTTGGGTACCTGTGTTTAAGACATGTAGAGATAAAGCGGGAAAAAACTTTAACTGATACCCACGAGAGTCGTAGAGAGACCTCGTCTTAGAGCACATGAGTGTTACAATCAATTATTAAAATGACTGGTAAAAGTAACGATGAAGTCAGAAAATGTATATTAGGTTAAGACAATGGTCATGTACGGTTCGATACAAAGATCAGACAGTGATCAAGACAATGGCTGCAGTATAGTGAAGAGGAGCACAAACAAGGTAGAAAATAAGATATATTATTGCTAACAAAATGTGCACTTTAGCTGTAAGTCTCGAAGGAAAAAATAAATGATTTTAAAAGTATATATCCAGAGAAAGGAATTCACTTTCTGTAAAGTAGGTTCGGTTTTTGTAAATAAATACATGCATGAGAAAACTGCATCAATATTTGGAACTCTCTTCGATTCCTCTTGTATTCCTTGATGTATTATTAATGACCAGTAATGGAGTGGTGAGAGAAGGCAGGTGACAGCTGTGAGCTAAAGTGGTTGGTAAAGTGTGCGAGTAGCAATACATTAATGGAAGAGCATTTCTTTGCGACTAAATGAACAAGTAAGATTCGGAGTAGGTGTACGTGAAGGTATTGTCGGAATATGTCGGATAATACGTCAGTCGGAATGTGCGTAAGTTTAAGCTTGGGTGACAATCCTGTCGATGTTAATTGTTCAAGTTTGGGTTTGCCAAGATCTATTGCGATCTTTGGCTATTCAAAAAAGCACATATGGCCTGAATCGTTTCTGTAGTCAAGGAAGCTGCAGGTTATGTGATGGACGCAAGTCATGACAGGATAAGATGAAGAAGAAAGGAGATAGACAATTGCAGCTGTCAAGATTTTATAATATACATATACGAGTAAATGAACACACATACACGGACACACACATACATATATACACATACATACACACACACACACACATACATACATATATAATATGTAGAACAAACACTGTGAAAAGAATAGTGAACTTCCAAGCGCTTTCGTGATTTCTCGCATTATCACAGCTCCTTCATAATATGAGAAATCACGAAGGCGCTTGTAAGTTCACAATTCTTTTCACAGTGGTTGTTCTGCATATTGTGATAATATCAATATATATATATATATATATATATATATATATATATATATATATATATATATATATATATATATATATACAAATATATATACATATATATATACATATATATATACATATATATATATATATATATATATATATATATATATATATATATATATATATATATATATATATATATATATATATATATATATATATATATATAGATGGGGTTCACCTCTGGTACAAATTGTGGGACCCATAGCCTCGGAGAAGTGGATAAAAAGGCTTCAAGGAAGAAAATTCGGATTTCTTCCTGATGCCATTTGAATATTCCACTTCCCCTACCACCCCATCTTCTTTTTTTTTTTTTTACCAATAGGTATATTTTATTACATAATATGGTACAAAAGATTTAAGAGATACATTGTTGATATAAAGATGGCATATACAGTACATGAGGTGTGAGAGATACATGTCTAGTACATATTGTTACATGTTTGTCACTGATTATAATGCGAAAATCTCATCCAGCAAGAGCTGGGGCGCGTGCCCAGAATACAGCATGCATTACCCCTCTGAACAGCAGCGCTGAGTCGCTGGAACAGAAAACTAGCTGCCCTGGGATCCCTAGTTACCCTGTTGAGTCTTTTGCCCAGCTCCTTGAGGAACTTAGATGCACTCTTTCCCCATGAGCCAAGGGTCTCTGAGCCTATGGGAACAAACATATAATGATGGGCAAGTTCTCCATATTTTCTCGACTTCTGGGACTCCCTGAAGGTGGCAGCTGCCCCTCCTTCCTCCCTGGTGTATTGGAGATATGTATCAGCCAAGATAGATGCACATGTGTAGTCCCACACCACCTGCTTGCCGTCTGTCCAGGCTTGAAGGGTGATACCATCTGGACGCTTTTGGCTGCCATCAGATCTGCATAGTTGGGGTGGTTCCCTTACTGCTGGGCATCCGGCTGTTGTGAGGCTCCTCTTGAAAATGTTATTAACCTCTTCATGTCTTGCAATCTTTCCCTCGGATTTACAACACAAGACCATGGTACCCGAATCGGTCTGCTGCTTCACTGCCCCAAATACACCTGTGGTCGGCGAGAATAGGGGCGGCAAGTCGAAGGGCAACACCAATGCGGATGGTCTGTGGGACGAGGCGTGTGCCAAGGCTGGAGTTGGGAACAGCCAAAAGAAAGTCCCCTGCATGTGGAGCTCTCACTGAAAGGAGGCGGGCTCTATCCTTCCCTGACACACTCTGAAGCATTGCTGAGGCTATATTCTCTACTATTGGGCTATCCCAGTGCGACTGTTTGTAGTTGTTGGGGGAGCAGGTCTAGTTTCAGAGCCTGTTAGATTATCCCAGATCCTGGCTCCATCAACGAACTTTTGGTCATGGATTCCAATCGTGTCCCTAAGATGTTCAGGGAGAATTGCTGCTACAAGCCCTCTGGATGCAATGCATGAAGACAGGAAAGCAGGTAGAGCAATCTGAGATGACTTGCGGACACCAATGCCTCCTAGTCTGACTGGGAGTGTAGCTTGGTCCCACTGCCCATCTTCTAGAGTAAGGTTAAGTACTTTAGTAAAGATCTGCCTCAGGATACTGTCATATTCGTGCAGTATAGGGTTATCATATGAAGGAGCACATCTTAGGAAATATGTCAACCTGGGAAGAATCAAGCATTTTGTGAGAAGGTACAAGGCATCATGGGTGTCAAGATTGCTTATTCGTTGTTCCATTCTCCTCAATTCTTCCAGTTTCTTCCTGAGAATTGTGTCAATGGCATCGCTTCCCAGAGGTGCTCCAAGCAAGACACTATTAGTAGGGGCAATGACTGTTGCTCCTGGTAGTTTTGATATCACTGCATCTATCACTTGTTGATTGACTGAGATGATTTCATATTTGGATGGATTCAGTATGAGACCCATTTCCTGTCCCCGTGTCATCACCTGTGTAAGATCATCTAGAAGGGACTCCTTTGTACCTGCTAGTGTGCCATCATCCAGGAACCAGATGTTTAGCTCACTGGTCAGTCTTACTGTGATTTCCCTAACTGCTATACAGAAGAGAAATGGTGCGAGAGGGTCCCCTTGCTGGACACCCTCTGATGATGTGATTTCATGCTCTCCAAACAGGAGCATTGATTCCTTGCTATATCCAGCTGAAACAAAAGGGAAGAGACCTGGGAAATGTTCTTGTACAGCTGCTAATACTACGTCTCTTTTCAGGAGATTAAATGCATTCTTGAAATCAAATTTAACCACTGCGTTGTCCTCAGGCAGGTTGTCGATATACGCCCTTGTTGCATGAACCGGTGCTTCACTTCCTTGAGAGACCCCAAAGCCAAGCTGGTTTGGTTGAAGCATGATGGCTGCCTCTGTGCGAATACTTCTGACAGCAGCTTTAGAAACGAGGTGGCGAAACGTGTTGCCCACTGCGATTGGCCTAATTCCTCCATGCTTCTTTTTAAGGGCACAAAGTGATGCACCAAAAAAGAAAGGTTTAATCTCGTCAGGAATCAGACCAGCCAAGGAATTGTTGACGAACCTTGTGATCACTGAAAGCAGTGTCTCTGCAATCTCCCCGATGACTGGATTAAATGCTGTGGTCTTATTCCAGTGTAACCCCAGCAGAGTCGGAAGCGAATGACATTATTGCTTTGTAAATGTCCGAGTCTTGCACAATCAGTGGTTCCAAAGTGGGGACAGAGGTGTTGGAACTGTTGGTACCCCTGGTTTCCCTGGCAGGGTGCTTTCCTCTAAGTGCTTCAGCAGTGTTAGCATCCCTGGGGGCAACTGTATCTTCACTGGTGATAATTCTGATTGCTCCCACTGTGTTGCCCTCTTCAATTTACTTGCTCACTTGGACTCTGATTTTTTCGCTGTCAGTGGAGTGAGTGGGGGTTCTGCCTCTCCCATTTTTGTATTGATGGGGAAGGTGAATGAGGTTATCAGCTCTAGGAAAGTCTCTTAAGGATTTAATGATCATTGAGGCTAGCCTCTTTCCCCTTCTTTCCGTCACAGCTTAGCAGACATTGCCAAAAAGTAGCAAGTTGTGCCATGCCTTGATGGTTGGTGGAGCATTTAGGATAGCAGAACCATCGTTTACTTTTATTAAGAGGTCAGTAAGTTTCCCAGCTGTGTGTGGATGGGCTGCTTTGGGAATATGTGTGAGTGTTCTGATACCTGTTGTTTCCAAGATATTATCTGATGAGATGAGATCTGTTGGAGTGGGTTCAGGTGCCTGAAGTGGCTCTGGGTTATCACTTTCCACAGGAGGACATCCTGAACCCGGGCAGCTACCATGTTTGCGGAGGAAACCATTAGAGTTGAGACAACGAAGCTGTAAACACGACCGACACTTGCCTCTCCTAGTATTGCCAGCCGTGCCATTTCCCTGGCTGCTCGCTTCCTCCTGACTGGCAGTCATCTGGCTAGGTAGACTGTAGTGGAGTACGACATGCTGGGTGGGTAAGGTGCGTGGAAGGTAGTGAACTTGACCGTGGTGGCCTGGTAGGGCTTGAGGGGTGTCGCTGGGATTTGGGTGAGGGAGGTATAGGTAGTTGGGTGGGGGAGGCGCAGGTAGTTGGGTGGGGGAGGCACAGGTAGTTGGGTGGGGGAGGCGCAGGTTGTGGGTGGGGATAGTCAGGGGAGAGGAGTGAGGGGAGCACACTACACATGGACTTTGTACTCTATATATTGTTCACACTGTCTTGCAATACATACAACACACACAATACACACCATATATATATATATATATATATATATATATATATCTATATATATATATATATATATATATATATATATATATATATATATATATATATATATATATATATATTTTTTTTTTTTTTTTTTTTTCAACAAGTCGGCCGTCTCCCACCGAGGCAGGGTGATCCAAAAAGAAAGAAAATCCCCAAAAAGAAAATACTTTCATCATCATTCAACACTTTCACCACACTCATACATAATCACTGTGTTGTTGTTTTTCTCCGCTATGGTCCTTCATGCTGTCGGGCTGGATGTATTATGGCGCCAGGTCAACGTGGAATCGTCGTGGTTCAATCCAAGAAGCATTATGACAAATGATTTAACTCTAGACCCCATGAAATGCGCCATGACGTGCATGCCTCTCCCATGGTGTGAGACTTGGTGCCATGACGGAGTCCTCGGGTGCCAGCTCACCAACCTCATCGTCACTGGTTCCTGCCAAACAAACAACACCAACGTCAGCGACTGCTACACGAGACGCTCCCTTCTCCCAGAGTATGCCTTAGGTGCTAGCATCACCTCGTCACCACTTCATTATGCCAGATCAATCAGCTACCTCGTTGACGGAATCTACAATTGGACTGTAGACTCTTGCCCTAATATAGGTTATAAAGTAAGCAATACGTGGTTCCTGCTGGAGAATAAGTCCCTCCCAGTTGTCACTATCTCAGACCCCTTCTTTAAAGTGCAGGCATTGTACTTCCCATTTCCAGGACTCAAGTCCAACTAAATCAATTAACTGGATTCCCTGAATCCCTTCAGAAAATATTACCCTGCTCACTCTCCAACAGCTCGTCAGGTCCCAAAAACCATTCGTCTCCATTCACTCCTATCTAACACGTTCACACATGCTTGCTGGAAGTCCAAGCCCCTCGCCCACAAAACCTCCTTTACCCCCTCCCTCCAACCTTTTCGAGGACGCCCCCTACCCCGCCTTCCTTCCCCTACAGATTTATACGCTCTCCAAGTCATTCTACTTTGATCCATTCTCTCTAAATGACCAAACCACCTCAACAACCCCTCTTCAGCCCTCTGACAAATACCTTTAGTAACTCCACACCTCATCCTAATTTCCACATTCCGAATTTTCTGCATAATATTTACACCACACATTGCTCTCAGACTGGACATCTCCACTTCCTCTAGCCTCCTCCTCGCTGCAGCATTTTCAACCCATGCTTCACACCCATAAAAGAGTGTTGGTACCACTATACTTTCGTACATTCCCTTCTTTGCCTCCATGGATAACGTTTTTTGTCTCCACAGTTACCTCAACGCACCACTTATCTTTTTTCCATCATCAATTCTATGGTTAACCTCATCCTTCATAAACCCATCCGCTGACAATTCAACTCCCAAATATCTGAAAACATTTACTTCTTCCATAATCCCTCTCTCCAATGTGATATCCAATTTTTCTTTATTTAAATCGTTTGATACCCTCATCACCTTACTCTTATCTATGTTCACTTTCAACTTTCTACCTTTACACACCCTCCCAAACTCGTCCACTAACTTTTGCAACTTTTCTTTAGAATCTCCCATAAGCACAGTATCATCAGCAAAAAGTAACTGTGTCAACTCCCATTTTACATTTAATTCCCCATAATTTAATCCCACCCCTCTCCCCAACACCCTAGCATTTACTTCTTTTACAACCCCATCTATAAATATATTAAACAACCATGGTGACATCACACATCCCTACTACTTACCGGGATGTAATCTCCCTCTCTCCTACACACCCTAACCTGAGCCTCACTATCCTCATAAAAGCTCTTTACAGCCTTCAGTAACTTACTACCTATTCCATACACTTGCAACATTTGCCACATTGCTCCCCTATCCACTCTATCATATGTCTTTTCTAAATTCATAAATGCAATGAAAACTTCTCTACCTTTATCTAAATATTGTTCATATATATGTTTCAATGTAAACACTTGATCTACACATCCCCTACACACTCTAAAGCCTCCTTGCTCATCTGCAATCCTACTCTCTGTCTTACTTCTATTTTTTTCAATAATAACCCTGCCATACACTTTACCTGGTATACTCAGTAAATTTATTCCCCTATAATTCTTACAATCTCTTTTATCCCCCTTCCCTTTATATAAAGGAACTATACATGCTCTCTGCCAATCCCTAGGTACCTTCCCCTCTTTCATACATTTATTAAACAAAAATACCAACCACTCCAACACTATATCCCCCCCTGCTTTTAACAGTTCTGTCATGATCCCGTCAGTCCCAGCTGCTTTACCCCCTTGCATTCTACGTAATGCCTCACGCACCTCCCCCACACTCACATCCTGCTCTTCTTCACTCCTAAACGATGTTGTACCTCCCTGGCCAGTACATGAAATTACCGCCTCCCTTTTTTCATCGACATTTAAAAGTTCCTCAAAATATTCCCTCCATCTACCCAATACCTCCAGCTCCCCATCTACTAACTCCCCTACTCTGTTTTTAACTGACAAATCCATTCGTTCCCTAGGCTTTCTTAACTTGTTTATCTCACTTAAAAAAAAATTCTTGTTTTCAGCAAAATTTCTTGACAGAGCCTCTCCCACTCTTTCATTTGCTCTCCTTTTGCACTCACTTCACCTTTCTTTTACTCTCCAAATACTCTGCTCTTTTATTAACACTTCTCTTTTGTAAAAACCTCTCATAAGCTACCTTTTTCTCTTTCACCACACCCTTTACTTCTTCATTCCACCACTTACTCCTCTTTCCTCCTGCACCCACCCTCCTATAGCCACGAACTTCTGCCCCACATTCTAATACTCATTTAAAAATAAGTCATTTCTAAAATTTTCTCTTGAACGTTTAAAGATATATTTTTTCATTTATGTTAATGTAAAAATAAATAATTTTGTACCAAAAGAACATTAGAAAACTTACCTAACCTTATTATAACAAGCTCAATTTTATTTAGCCTAATACAACTAAATATATTTTAGATAATTTTACAATAATTTAAAAATAAACAAACACAATGAAATATATTTTTGCCGTTAGTTTCAGAAAGATTTTTCCGAAATTATTGCATACTCAAATTTTTGCTTGCCTTATTCGGCCAGAAGAGCGTTGCTATTTAAGCCAAAATCGCAAGTTTTACCTATTCGGCACGATATATATAGAAAGAATATATATACATAGTCAGAAAAGTTTTCTCTGTAGCAGTGTAGATCAAATAAGGATATTTCACTTTATTAGAGCTTATTGCGTGTCTTGAACTAATGAAAAGAAGAGGGTTTTTTTTTCCATGGGGGCGAAAACGTCTATTTGTCAAAGTGGAAACTTTCTTTCGGATTTTTTTTGTCTGTGTTTCTGCCTCCGTGTGCCTGCTGGTCTGTTTCACATTACACGCTCGAAGAACTTATCACGTTTCGCCCACACAGTGGGCTTTATCAAGTTTGTGACTTGATAAAGCCCACTGTGTGGGCGAAACGTTATCAGTAAAGGATCACATTATACTGCTTATATGTTTATTTTTCCAGTGTGTCGGTATTTTTATCCCATTTCCAAGTTGAGAGAAATGTTTCGTTACTTGTGGCTATATCGGAGGACTGGCGAAACTGCTCATGGCGAAACGTTTTCTCTTAATATATGTCGTGAACTGTACATAGAGTTGTTTTTATTTCTACTTATAGCATTTCACAGTTATAAAATAGATAAAAATAATGTTCCGTTTGAAAGATCCTGAGTGGAAGGGAAGAAAAGCTAAGACCATTTAATATGATGTGTGTTGTGTATTTACCGATTTGTACTCCATGATTAGTATTTTTCACGATTTGTACTCCTCGATTTGTTTTGACTATTGCTCGCCAGGTGTTTTCCCCGACTTGTGCTCTCCGATTTTCCGATTTGTGTTTGCGTAGGTTGGGTCCTATCTCTGGGGATGGGGAGGACTACTATCATATTTACTGACAAATTTCTCTCCACTCCATCAACAACACTCATTCCAATTTACAATTATTGAGGCAAAAAAGGTACACGCTAACATGCCTGTGTTTCATTTGAGCTTTTAACTTGTACTCGTTTGCGTGCGAAACGTTGCATTGCATATGTGAAGAGTTTTGCGGGAATTGAAGTAATGAAAATAGCATGCAACATGGAAGTAATTTTGTGTAGACTTCATTATTTATATTCTCCATTAGGAAAAGCGTGAGGATAATAAAAACAATAACTGGGAAGGAGTAACCTGACAGTAGAAAATGAGAAAAAAAAAGTTGGAAAATGATAGTGTGAAAATGAGAAAATAGTGTGAAAATGAGAAAGTAGTGTGAAAATGAGAAAGTAGTGTGAAAATGAGAAAGTAGTGTGAAAATGAGAAAGTAGTGTGAAAATGAGAAAGTAGTGTGAAAATGAGAAAGTAGTGTGAAAATGAGAAAGTGTGAAAATGAGAAAGTGTGAAAATGAGAAAGTAGTGTGACAGGAAAGCAGGGGTAAATTGGTGTAAAGGGGATCAAGAAGTAAAAAAAAAGGGGCATTGCAGTAAGAAAGTAGTGTGGAAATCCGACAGCAAAGAGAAAGTTGTGTAGAAGAAGAATTATAATAATAAAGTGCGGAAAGTATTGAGTGATAAACACACTCAGAGGTTTGTTCAACCTACACAAGTGTTGCAGGTTTCAACTCAGTGAACACATATCAACCGGAAATGACACACTCTTGAACAAAATGTGCAAGAAACGACAAATAATCTATAACATACACCTTCCCCCATTATGTCAAACACATACCTTTCCCTCCGTTGTTATGATAATAATAACAATAATATAATAATAATAATAATAATAATAATAATAATAATAATAATAATAATAATAATAATAATAATAATAATAATCTTTATTTCTACAAGTACATGTACAAGGCCTAGCTGACATCAGTGACATACTACTATATAAAAAGCCACATATTATGCAGAGCATTTCGGGCAAGTTAGGTCAATTTCACTACATGACTCACGAAATCGTAATGACACGATTGCAAACAAACCATACCAGGGTGGGTTAGAACCCGCGATCAGAGAGACTCTCTGATCGCGGGTTCTAACCCCACCCGTGGTATGGGTGAACAGGGACAGCAAGTGTCTTAAGGAAACAAGTCCTAATGTTTCCACCCGTACCGGGGATCGAACTATGGACCTCAGTGTTACGGCCTCACTTACCTTCTTTGTTATAGCAACAAGCACCTCCCACTTCCCTGTGAATAGAAACACTTCAAGAGACAAACCTTTGTTGTAGGTTGTAGACAATACCTCTGGACAGTCTTTACAAAGTTGAAAGCAACACAAAAATCCTCAGTTTGTATAACCTCTAGCAGTCGGGAAGGCAAAGGTGGAGCATTAAGGGAAGGCAAAGGTGGAGCAGTCGGGAAGGCAAAGGTGGAGCATTAAGGGAAGGCAAAGGTGGAGCATTAAGGGAAGGCAAAGGTGGAGCATTAAGGGAAGGCAAAGGTGGAGCATTAAGGGAAGGCAAAGGTGGAGCATTAAGGGAAGGCAAAGGTGGAGCAGTCGGGAAGGCAAAGGTGGAGCATTAAGGGAAGGCAAAGGTGGAGCATTAAGGGAAGGCAAAGGTGGAGCATTAAGGGAAGGCAAAGGTGGAGCATTAAGGGAAGGCAAAGGTGGAGCATTAAGGGAAGGCAAGGGTGGAGCATTAAGGGAAGGCAAAGGGGGAGCATTAAGGGAAGGCAAATGTGGAGCATTAAGGGAAGGCAAAGGTGGAGCATTAAGGGAAGGCAAAGGTGGAGCATTAAGGGAAGGCAAAGGTGGAGCATTAAGGGAAGTCAAAGGTGGAGTATTAAGGGAAGGCAAAGGTGGAGCATTAAGGGAAGGGAGTGAGCCAGAACTGGTGTGCAAGGTGAGGTAAGAGATGGGACGTGGAGGTAAAAAATAAATGGGAATTGAGAGCTAGGACTAGTGAGGTAAGGAAAGGTAGAGATATTTGGTTCTTGCTGCATTGGGTAAACTTGGCTCTATCCAGTTCTTGTTTTTCAGATGGGAGATCTAAGGGTCCTTGGTTTTCTTCTTCGTTGTCAAAATTCTGAATTTACAGTCGTCTGCAAGTATTTTCTCCTGTCTCTCTTTTCTCTCTCTCTCTCTCTGATTAATTTTAGCATTATCTCAAATAATGACATAGGTGGGGATGAAACCGAAACGTTAACAGGTATAGTGACAAAGACACAAGTAGGCAGAACAAAGATTTTAGACAATGTGTCACTCGTAAGAATATAAGGAAGGAACACTGCAAGGACGATTTCTAAGCCAACAATTTTCAATACCTCAGGTACCAGTCAAACCTAACCCTTCTCACTCATTTATTTGTTTAATCTCTTTTTAAAGGGTCTATGACGACACTTTCTACTTTCTTACGTCCTTTCTAAATCTTAATTTATCTAATTTAATTAAGTTATTTCTATTCTTACTTGATTCCATATCATCAGTGTTATATTTATACCTCAAAGATATCTTCCCTCATTCTCCGTCTCTCAAGAGAGTGAAGATTCAAGGAACTCAGTCTGTCCTCGTATGGAAATGAAAAAGCTCTGCTTTAAATGAAACGTTGTCCAAATCAACATTGATTTTTGATATGTCTTTATTCACAAGGCATAGATGTGTTGGCCGCTATGGTTCACTTATACCTTTGTCAGTATTGTGAGCATGCAGTGTATGTCTATGTTCTTGAATCTTTGCTTGAATTCCCTTTGACGTTTCACCAATTATGATTATACCTAATAGTATGTGTTGTCTAGCGAGCGAACGTAGCGCTGCCCAACTTAACGTGGAAGATCGAGGTGGTAGCGGTACCTCTCGCAATGAAGATCCGTCACTAAGGTTATCTTGGTAGCTGATGAAGCAAGGATTTATATCAACCGTTCTCTGCATTTCTTGATGAAACGTCGTAGAAATATTTTAGCAAGTGTGTGTGTGTGTGTGTGTGTGTGTGTGTGTGTGTGTGTGTGTGTGTGTGTACTCACCTATTTGTACTCACCTATTTGTGGTTGCAGGGGTCGAGTCATAGCTCCTGGCCCCGCCTCTTCACTGATTGCTACTAGGTCCTCTCTCTCCCTGCTCCATGAGCTTTATCAAACCTAGTCTTAAAACTATGTATGGTTCCTGCCTCCACTATGTCGCTTTCCAAGCTATTCCACTTCCTGACAACTCTATGACTGAAGAAATACTTCCTAACATCCCTTTGACTCATAGGAGTCTTCAACTTCCAATTGTGACCCCTTGTTTCTGTGTCCCTCTCTGGAACATCTTGTCTCTGTCCACCTTATCTATTCCTCGCAGTATTTTATATGTCGTTATCATGTCTCCCCTAACCCTCCTGTCCTCTAGTGTCGTCAGGCCGATTTCCCTTAACCTTTCTTCGTAGGACAATCCCCTTAGCTCTGGGACTAGTCTTGTTGCAAACCTTTGCACTTTCTCTAATTTCTTGACATGCTTGACCAGGTGTGGGTTCCAAACTGGTGCTGCATACTCCAGTATGGGCCTGACGTATATGGTATACAGAGTCTTGAATGATTCCTTAGTGAGGTATTGGAACGCTATTCTTAGGTTTGCCAGCCGCCCGTATGCTGCAGCAGTTATCTGATTGATGTGTGCCTCAGGAGATGTGCTCGTATTATACTCACCCCAAGATCTTTTTCTTTGAGTGAGGTTTGCAGTCTTTGGCCACCTAGACTATACTCTGTCTGCGGTCTTCTTTGCCCTTCCCCGATATTCATGACTTTACATTTGGTAGGGTTAAATTCAAGGAGCCAGTTACTGGACCAGGCTTGCAGCCTGTCCAGGTCTCTTTGTATTCCTGCCTGATCCTCGACTGATTTGATTCTTCTCATTAACTTCACATCATCTGCAAACAGGGACACTTCTGAGTCTATCCCTTCCGTTATGTCATTCACATATACCAAAAACAGTACAGGTCCTAGGACTGACCCTTGTGGAACTCCACTCGTCACAGGTGCCCACTCTGACATCTCGTCACGTACCATGACTCGTTGTTGCCTCCCTGTCAGATATTCTCTGATCCATTGCAGTGCTTTTCCTGTTACGTGTGCTTGATCCTCTAGCTTTTGCATTAATCTCTTGTGAGGAACTGTGTCGAACGCCTTCTTGCAGTCCAAAAATGCAGTCTATCCACCCCTCTCTCGTGTCTTACTTCTGTTACCTTGTCATAAAACTGCAGTAGGTTTGTGACACAGGATTTTCCTTCCCTGAAACCATGCTGGTTGTCGTTTATAAGCTTGTGTCTTTCTAGGTGCTCCACCATTCTCCTCCTGATGATCTTCTCCATGACTTTGCATACTATACACGTCAGTGACACAGGTCTGTAGTTTAATGCCTCGTGTCTGTCTCCTTTCTTAAAAATTGGGACTACATTTGCCATCTTCCACGCCTCAGGTGTGTGTGTTTGTGTGTGTGTGTGTGTCTGCTTTTTCCTAGATATTAAACTACACATATTACCTCATAATTTTTAGTTTCTAAAATTATAGATCATACCGTCTGGGAACACTTAACTATACACATTTCTTCTTGTGAAATCGTCGCCGAAAGATAAAAAAATTTAAAGTCAATTAAATTCATGTAGAGTGAAGGTAGTTCTGTGTTGTGGGATATAATCTGCTCCGATAAATTATTGGTTTGGTTCATGTGAATTTTAGTAAAGTAGAACATTTCAATTAATCTAGAGTTTTTTTCATAACAGGCACAAAACGTTTAAGAAAATTCCTAAAATTGTTATATTTCTCCTGCGTTGCTATAATAACACATATTCCGTATCTTTGATGTGTGGCAAAGCATAGCTACCACTCCTGACGTCGTGAGGAATATGTACCACCCTCCCTCCCTATGTCGTCCTTGATAACTGTTGGTAACGAAGACTTCCTCGGGGTACTCACCTGTGCCTCGGGGTTGTCTCAAGTAATAATCTCAGGTGTTGGTCGTCGTCACACCTGACGAAGCTTACCTGAAAAGATAAGAGAAACACCAGTGTTTAGTTACATATATCAATACACACAGACAAGAACATAACTCCGATCATGTAATTTCAGATAAGTTATCACAAATACGTTATGTCTCTCTCTCTGTCTCTCTCTCTCTCTCTCTCTCTCTCTCTCTCTCTCTCTCTCTCTCTCTCTCTCTCTCTCTCTCTCTCTCTCTTCTCTCTCTCTCTCTCTCTGTCTCTCTCTCTCCTCTGTCTCTGTCTTCTGTCTCTCTGTCTCTCTGTCTCTCTTCTCCTGTCGTCTGTCTGTTGTGTCTCTCTCTCTCTCACACACACCCACCAGACACCTCTCTCTCTAACCTCTCCTTTTATAACCCTTTATAAGTAATTGCAACTAGGTAATCACACTCACATGTTTTTTGCAAGAGAGGGAACGAAAGAGAAAGAAACATTACAGGCACTAATCAATTTCTTCGTACGTAAACATATACGAACTAGTACGAACAAAATTAGACAAATTTCGACTAAGGTCAACTCGACCTTGTAACACTGCATGTAAACACAGTTAATACACTTAAGTCTTACTTAGAATTAAAAAAAAAAGATGACATATTAACCAAGTATAATTTCTTAGCTTCCATTTTTGCTCATTCCACGATATCTACTCAACGTATACATACATTTATTATTATTATCATTCCTAATAATTATTTTAATGGAAGCCCTAAACTCATAAGGATCATGCAGAGCCTGGAGGACCAGAGGCAATCAGGTTAAAAAAACGAGCAAAGGTACTGTATACCATTCATGTACAAAGGTACTGTATACCATTCATGTACAAAGGTACTGTATACCATTCATGTACAAAGGTACTGTATACCATTCATTTACAAAGGTACTGTATACCATTCATGTACAAAGGTACTGTATACCATTCATGTACAAAGGTACTGTATACCATTCATGTACAAAGGTACTGTATACCATTCATGTACAAAGGTACTGTATACCATTCATTTAGAAAGGTCGGGTAGCTCCGTTTCATTGAAAGGAGTGTTTTAGAATGCATTTATTGTAAGTTTTTGAGAGTGTTTTTTTTAGTTTCAGGGATTGTTAATTGACATAGGTAAGTGGGATTATTAAAGGCTGTTATGGTGTTGATTAATATTCTTTGCTTGTGATCTGATAGTCTTTGTGGCCGAAGGCAGTGATAGCTGTTGTTGACGTGGGATTCAGTAACTGATGAAGACACGTATGCAGTTCTTGGGTAATCTATATTGCAAAAACGTTAAATCTACACATCAGATTTCCTTATTCGAAAAGGGAGTCAATTAGTATACTGGCCACAGTGGAAGTCAATATTGGCCACAGTGGAAGAGGTAGAGAGGTAATTCTTAAGGTATTCAGTACCTTAACCTTGACAGGTATTTAGTCTTTTAGCCTTGATTGTTTTGAGCCTTAAATCAATCCATTAGATATTGAAGAAGATTGAATTGGTTGCTAGTATGGGCTCTTTAAATGCATTTCAGCGGTCTTAAGCGCATATTTTAAAGATTGAAGAAGTTTTTGAAGCAGATTGCAGTGATCTTTAGGATAGAATGTCTTACATCCTGTAACCTTGAATAGGACTGCATTGAACCCTGTGATAGGATGCTTGGTATCATTTAACTCCTGAACCAGAATGCTGTGGTCACAAGCTCAAATCTTAAGAAATCAACAGCCGCCATGTCATTGTTAGTTGAATATTCTAAATCTGACTGACTTGTTTTTCTTGTGAATCTGATTGAAAGAAGTCTCCCCTCAAAATTAAAGTACCCCAGTTCAGGCGACGATTGTGCGAAGAGTTTATGGTTGACATTGTTGGTAACTGACAGAAGCGGATATATAGGAGGGCCCCCCTCAAAATCGCCGGCGGGTGGAACAATAATTGAAAGCCAGCGAAAACGTGGAACACCGAAAAGAGGTGCTGTATATGGCCCTCCTGTAGATATAAATAGAGTGAATGACATGAGACAAGCATGTAGATAGAGTAAGTCCCTCCTTCCTTCTCTCCCTTCCCCTCCTACTCCCAAACTTAGGTTCGCACCAGATCCCCCACCTCCACCTCCCTATCCCTTCGGACCAAAATATCTTTCCATCAAATTGCTTCTTGACACTAGAAATAGTCAATCAAAAGCAAGCACCATGCAAACTTTAAATAAAACATATTCTTAACTCTTGCTTGTTTGTAGTACAACAATATTTATGTATTATCTCAAATGGTTTTTATTTGTAGCCAAAGAATCTCCTGTTTTATTAAAATTTTATTTTAATATTTACATTTAAAACACAATAATAATTCACCTTTTTATTCATTTTAACTGTTAATATGCTTGTTGTACCTGTGTATTTGTCGTTATTTTGCTAGCATGCATGTTTGATAGCTCCTGGGCCGGAGGCAATAATCCCAGGAACCATATATTTTTTCATAGAGGAAAATGTTAATTTAGGAAGCACAGAGGGGAAGTTAAGGTACATGGATTCTTAATGTGAAGTAACAATTTGGAAAATTTGTCTGCCATCTTCCATGTTGAATTAGATGCTTGTACGATTCGCCTGTGCTATCTTACACGTTCAAAACCTGAATGTAAGTAGAAACTTGTGAGGTTTGCCTGCTATCTTACACGTTCATGAGATAGACACCACAAATCGGTAACAAATTATAATCAGAATTAAGTGAGAAACGTGGAAAACGAAATCTTACTGTGACAACTTTTTCCCCCTTTTTGTGTACAACTTTATGAAGTTTTGGCGACTTAATAAAGGGCGAAACGTTGCCACTATAAAAGTTTGTTCTGCAAGTATGTATCCTTCTCCCGTGTCTCCCTTGAATGCTTGTGTATAGTGTTCGACTCGGAACTGATGCTAGTGAAAGGCTCTTGAGCCAAGGTGCTGGAGCTCTCCTTTACCTGCTAGGAGCACATATGATCACCTCCATTTCCATGGCGATGCTTGATCCTACGTAAATAATTGTTTTAATCTCTTCTCTCTCTCTCTCTCTCTCTCTCTCTCTCTCTCTCTCTCTCTCTCTCACATACACACACATATATACACACACACACACACACACACACACACAGACACACACAGACACACACACACACAGACACAAATATCGACAAGGTAGACAGGGACAGGATGTTCCAGAGAGGGAACACAGAAACAAGGGGACACAACTGGAAGCTGAAGACTCAGATGAGTCAAAGGGATGTTAGGAAGCATTTCTTCAGCCACAGAGTAGTCAGGAAGTGGAATAGTCTAGAGAAAGATATAGTGGAGGCAGGAACCATACATAGTTTTAAGACGAGGTATGATAAAGCTCATGGAGCAGGGAGAGCAGACACCCAGTAGCGGACAGCGAAGAGGCGGGGCCAGGAGCTGAGTCTCGACCCCTGCAACCACAATTAGGTGAGTACAATTAGGTGAGTACACACACATACACACACACACACACACACACACACACACACACACACACACACACACACACTATATATATATATATATATATATATATATATATATATATATATATATATATGCAAAAAAATCACAGTAAACAGGTGATATCAAAATATGCAAGAAAACCACTATGAAAAATAGAAGAATTCCAAGCGCTTTCGTGACTATATATATATATATATATATATATATATATATATATATATATATATATATATATATATATATATATATATATATATATATATATATATATATATATATATGTCGTGCCGATTAGGTAAAACTGGTCAATTAGCAAGAACTCATCTAAAATTAAGTCCTTTCTAAAATTTTCTCTTATACGTTTAAAGATATATTTTTTTCATTTAAATTAATGTTTTGCCGAATAAGGCAAGCGAAATTTGTGTATGCAAGAAATTCGCAAAAATCATTCTGAACCTAACAAATAAATATATTTCATTGTGTTTGTTTATTATTAAGTTATTGTAAACTTATCTCAAATATATTTATTTAGTTGGATTAGGCTAAATTAAATTGCGCTTGTTATAATAAGGTTAGGTAAGTTTTTTTTTGGTACAAAATGATTAATTTTTACATTAACATAAATGAAAAAATTTATATCTTTAAACGTATAAGAGAAAATTTTAGAAAGGACTTACTTTTAAATGAGTTCTTGCTAATTGACCAATTTTCCCTATTCGGCACGACATACAGTGGTACCCCGATTTACGATATTTTTTCATTCCAGAATGCTGTTCAAGTGCCATTACCAAACGAATTTATCTCCATAAGAAATGATGTAAAATAGACTAGTCCTTTTAGACCCCCAAAATTACACTTACAAAAGCATTTAAAAAAATCAACTTACATAAAAGGGTGTGTTTGGGGACCATCGTAAGTCGGGGTACCACTGTATATGCAAATTTATTAGTATTCAATATACGAGCTCAATTTCTTTAAATTTCGGATTAACGTCCATATAATTTCCTCTTAGATTTAAATTTATGACAGCACGAGAGACATTTATTCTTCACTTAACCTATTCCCTACACGTCATTAACACTTTAAACCTTATAATCATGATTATAATAATTTTTTAGTACATATACGTGTATAGTCCCTCCGTTTTAAGATGTTTATAGTGTTTATTGTATGTATATCACTACAATATTAGGAACTACATGATCAGTTTTGCCATTTACATTCATATAATTAAATTTTTAATAAATCCAATAAATTTTCCTTGCATACCATTGCCTACTGATGAAATTTCTGTATAATTAAAATTTAAATGTGTATTAGCTCGCAAATTTGTTTAATGTGTGTGTGTGTGTACTCACCTATTTGTGGTTGCATGGGTCGTGTCATAGCTCCTGGCCCCGCCTCTTCACTGATCCCTACTAGGTCCTCTCTCATAAGAACATAAGAAAGAAGGAACACTGAAGCAGGCATACTGGCCCATGCGAGGCAGGTCCAGTTCACCTCCCGGCTTAAACCAATGACCCACCTAGTCAGGTCAGGTCTCATCCACTTATAGAAGGGGCACGGCATCAGACCTAGTAGCACAAGCTAGTCAGGTCCAACTCATACCCACCTACACCCACTCATGTTTTATCTAACCTATTTTAAAACTACACAACGTCTTAGCTTCTATGACGGTACTCGGGAGTTTGTTCCACTCATCCACAACTCTATTACCAAACCAGTGCTTTCCTATATCCTTCCTGAATCTGAATTTTCCCAATTTAAAACCATTGGTGCGAGTCCTGTCTTGGCTAGATATTTTTAGCACGCTATTTTTAGACCCTTTATTTATTCCTGTTTTCCATTTATACACCTCAATCATATCACCCCTAATTCTACGCATTTCTAGAGAGTGCAGATTCAAGGCCCTCAGTCTATCCTCATAGGGAAGATTTCTGATACATGGAATCGACTTTGTCATCCTCCTTTGTACGTTTCCCAGTGCATTTATATCCATTCTGTAATACGGTGACCAGAACTATGCATGGTTCCTGCCTCCACTACGTCACATGCTAGACTACTCCACTTCCTGACAACTCTATGACTTAAGAAATACTTCCTAACGTCCCTTTGACTCATCTGAGTCTTCAACTTCCAATTGTGACCCTTTGTTTCTGTGTCCCATATCAGGAACATCCTGTCTTTGTCCACTTTGTCAATTCCTCGCAGTATTTTGTATGTCGTTATCATGTCTTCCTTGACCCTCCTGTCCTCCAGTGTCGTCAGGCCGATTTCCCTTAAATTTTCTTCGTAGGACAATCCCCTTAGCTCTGGGACTAGTCTTGTTGCAAACCTTTGCACTTTCTCTAATTGACGTGCTTGACCAGGTGTAGATTCCAAACTGGTGCTGCATACTCCAATTTGGGCCTGACGTACACAGTGTACAGAGTCGTGAACGATTCCTTACTGAGGTATCGGAACGCTAGGTTTGCCAGGCGCCCATATGCTGCAGCAGTTATCTGGTCGATGTGAGCCTCAGGAGATGTGCTCGGTATTATATTCACCCCAAGATCCTTTTTTCTTAAGTGAAGTTTGCAGTCTTTGGCCACCTAGACTATACTCTGTCTACGGTCTTCTTTGCCCTTCCCCGATCTTCATAAGCCAGTTAGTGGACCAAGATTCCAGCCTGTCCAGGTCTCTGTATAGTACTTTTTTTAAGCTGCAATAACAAAACTAGCTCCAACATTAACAGCAGAAAAAAAGAATATGACAGTTCAGCACGAAATATGAAGGCTATTTATCAACCATGTTAGTAATTGTGAATGTTACGAATTTTTGCAGAAAGTGTGTGTGTGTGTGTGTGTGTGTGTGTGTGTGTGTGTGTGTGTTTGTAATGTATGTATATATCAATAAATAAATCAAATTGTTTATTTGCGTAGTATACAATATGTAGTTTACATGTTAATAAAATTTTGTTAAACATAAAGTCACTAGCATGCATGTGCATTTAGGGCAATGTATGTGTACTCACCTAGTTGTCGTTGCAGAGGTCGAATCACAGCTCCTGGCAACGCCTCTTCGCTGGCCGCTACTAGGTCACTCTTCCCGCTCCATAAGCTTCATCATACCTCTTCTTAAAGCTATGTATGGATCCTGCCTCCACTACATCACTTCCCAGACTATTCCACTTCCCGACAACTCTGTGCCTGAAGAAATACTTCCTAACATCCCTGTGATTCATCTGAGTCTTCAACTTCCAATTGTGACCCCTTGTTGCTGTGTCCCATCTCTGGAACATCCTGTCTCTGTCCACCTTGTCCATTCCTCTCAGTATTTTATATGTCGTTATCATATCCCCTCTATCTCTCCTGTCTTCCAGTGTCGTCAGGTCGATTTCCCTTAACCTCAACTCGTTGGACATACCCCTTAGCTCCGGGACTAGTCTTGTTGCAAACCTTTGCAATTTCTCTAGTTTCGTTACGTGCTTGGCTAGGTGTGGGTTCCAAACTGGTGCTGCATACTCCAGTATGGACCTAACGTACACAGTGTACAGGGTCCTGAATGATTCCTTATTAAGATGTCGGAATGCTGTTCTTATTTTTGCTAGGCGCCCGTATGCTGCAGCAGTTATTTGGTTGATGTGCACCTCAGGAGATGTGCACGGTGATATACTCACCCGAAGATTCTTTTCCTTGAGTGAGGTTTGTATTCCCTGGCCCCTAGACTGTACTCCGTCTGCAGTCTTCTTTGTCCTTCCTCAATCTTCATGACTTTGCACTTGATGGGGTTGAACTCAGGAGCCAGTTGCTAGACCATGCCTGCAGCCTGTCCAGATCCCTTTGTAGTTCTAGCTGGTCCCCGTCCGACTGAATTTTTCTCTTCAACTTTACATCATCTGCAAACAGGGACACTTCGGAGTCTATTCCTTCCGTCATGTCATGTCGTTCACAAATATCAGAAACAGCACCACTCCAGATACTGACCCCTGTGGAACCCCGCTCGTCACAGGCGCCCACTCTGACGCCTCGCCACGTACCATGAGTCGCTGTTGTCTTCCTGACAGGTATTCCCTGATTCATTGCAGTGCCTTCCCTATTATCCCTGCCTGGTCTTCCAGCTTTTGTGTGGAACTGTGTCAAACGCTTTCTTACAGTCCAAGAAAATGCAATCAACCCACCCCTCTCTCTCCTGTCTTACTGCTGTCACCCTGTCATAGAACTCCAGTAGGTTTGTGACACGGGATTTCCCATCCCTGAAACTGTGCTGGCTGTCATTGATAAGCTCATTCCTTCCTACGTGCTCCACCACTCTTCTACTGATGATCTTCTCCACAACTTTGCATACTATACATGTCAGAGGACACTGGCCTGTAGTTTAGTGCTTCGTGTCTGTCTCCTTTTTAAAAAAATTGGGACTACATCTGCTGTCTTTCATTCCTCAGGTAGTCGCCCTGTTTCTATAATGTCGAAGATTGTTGTTAGTGGTACACATAGCGCATCTGCTCCCTCTCTCAGGACCCATGGAGAGATCCGGCCCCCATCGCCTTTGAGATATTTAGCTCACTTAGAAGCCTCTTCACGTCTTCCTCGGTTATATGTATTGCGTCCAACACTTGAAGGTGTACCCCACCTCTCTGACTATCTGGAGTCCCTTCTACCTCCTCTGTTAACACTTCTTTGAATCTCAAGTTGAGCTCCTCACATACTTCGCAGTCGTTTCTTGAGATCTTCCCTCCTTCCTTCCTCAGCCTGATTACCTAGTCCTTGACTGTCGTTTTCCTCCTGATGTGGCTGTACAACAGCGTCGGGTCAAATTTAGTTTTCGCTGCTATGTTATTTTCGTATTGCCGTTGGGCCTCCCTTCTTACCTGTGCATATTCATTTCTGGCTCTACGACTTATCCTTATTCTCCTGGGTCCTTTGCCTTCTATACTTCTTCCATTCTCTAGTGCACTTGGTTTTGGCCTCTCTACACTTTTGGGTGAACCAAGGGGTCACCCTCGCCTTCTCGTTATTTCTGTTACCCTTGGGTACAAACCTCTCCTCAGTTTCCTTGCATATTGTTGTCACATATTCTGTCATCTCATTTACTGACTTCCCTGCCAGTTCTCTGTCCCACTGAACCCTGTGCAGCAAATTCTTCATGCCCGTGTAGTCCTCTCTCTTGTAGTTTGGCTTCATTCCTCCTGCCCTTCCTTCTTCCCTCTCCACTTGTAACTCTACTATGTATTCGAAGCTCAGAACCATGTGATCAATGGCCCTGAGGGGACTTTTTTCCTGTAGCTCTTGGTGGCATGGTCGTGCCTCTGCATGGGAGCTATCCCCTTCTCTGCCTTCTCTACCCCTCCTTGCTGCTATCCCTTCTCCCTTCATTCCTCGGCCCTCCTTGATGGGCTGATAGGGCCTTAGCGTAAGTCATGTCTCCTTCGTTTCCATTTGGCTCCTCGTTCAGTAGGGGTGTACCTGCTTTGGATGCTATGTCTCCTCTGGGCACTAGCCCTGTAACTCGCTTCAGCCTATTTACCTCATGTTCTAGGGCCCTTATCCTGGCCTCTGCAGCTTCGGCTTGTGACTCCCATTTCTTCCTCTCTGCCTCCATCCTCTCCTCCATTTTTGCAGAAAACTCACCTAGTTTGCCCTCCCACTCTTGTTCCATCCTTTTACATTGCTCCTCCATCCATTCTTCCTTACAAGAGCCATTTTCCTCTGATCCTCTGAGCCTTCGACTTCCCTTCTGAGCCACCATTTATTTTTGGGTGTGTGTTTACTGGAATGTCAGATCATTATCGATTCCTGATAATTCAGAATTATGATTATTTTATGATTTCTGGTGATTATAATAATGAGAAATATAGTGATAATAATTAACATTTGACGTGAATATAATAATAGGTATTTGATGCAATGATAGTATTTAAGGAATAGATTGTTTACGGAATCTCACTTTATCTATCATGCTAACCACTGAGTCCTGGAGTTTATGTATTCATTACCGTTTCTGTAGTTCTGCCTGATATGTATAGCATGGATAATTATGCATATCTTAATCTAGATTATTTTATTTTTTTTATTAACACATCGGCCGTCTGCCACCAAGGCAGGGTGGCCCGCAAAAAAGAAAAACTTTCATCATTCACTCCATCACTGTCTTGCCAGAGGCATGCTTACACTACAGTTATAAAACTGCAACATTAACACGCCTCCTTCAGAGTGCAGTTACTGTACTTCCCACCTCCAGGACTCAAGTCCGGCTTGCCGGTTTACCTGAATCCCTTCATAAATGTTACCTTGCTCACACTCCAACAGCATTATGTTGACGTAAATTAACGTTTAGTTACGTATATCTAACCCACAAACAGGGATATACTTGTTTATCCAGTGCTGATTTTAGTTAGGAAATTGTCTCCTGACTGAAGAATTTACTGCTGACAAGAGTGGAGGAAAGATTTGATAAGGGGGAACGTTTCGCTGACTTGATATACCTCCACACAGAGCGAAACGTTGTCCCCAGTCTTAGTTGCTTGTTCGACGACGTGTCTGTATCTTGTTCATGAATGGTATACAATGCCTATATCTTGTTTTCACAGTGCTGAAGTTGGAAGATGTGTTGTCTCTCTCAAGAGGTGCGTATTAGTGTGTTCCTAAACTTTAAGCCTAGTAAAAACCCATCATATACGTGCACAAACATTTCGCTCCCAACAACGAACACTCGACCATCACCCATGAACCTTTCGATCCCACCCACAAACTTTCCCACCACCAAACCATGAATATTTTAACTGGAGGAAAAAAAAAAAGATACATGAAATTACTGACGTTTCCAACAGTTCATCCGTCAGACAATTAAAAGAAAATTTGTCATTTTGACATATATTAATATCCTTCGTATTGGGAAATTATAAATGAACTCGCTTTGCAAATATTTGAATCCTTGGAATGGTGAGCATTATAATATTGGTGGTTATGGTGACTGCGGTTAACGTGTGGTGGTGGTGGTGATAGTGGTTGTGGTGGTGATAGTGGTAGTGAGTCGATATTACGGTTGTGATGTTGATTAGTGAGATGCGGGTGATTTTTATAATAATGATTTCGATGATAATTAAAGTTGTGGCTTATTATTATTATATTCACGAGGAAGAGGTAAATCTCCCATAATGAGGTTTGATCCGGAAAGAAATCGAGAGAGAGAGCGAGAGAGAGAGACCTAGCTAGCTACTAATGAGATCATTAGCATACATACAACCAGCCGTGTAAAATACACTCTACGTCATTAGGATCATCAACTCATTTCGAGCCTAAAAAACTGAGCTGTCTGTGTAATCTAAGAGCACAGGATGACCTTCACACGGAGCTGTCTACAACAGTAAGCAACAGCGATCATTATTTTAAATGAAACCAAAAGTATGGTGTGAAAAAACTGAAATAATAACAAAAGAAGGTGGAAGAGATCACAAGAGGAACCTAGAACCCATGGCAAGCGAGACCTAAACCTCTCCGTTCAGCAATGTGTTTGCAATTGAGTTAATACGATTTCGAGAAGTCAAGGTGGAATAGCATTGTTGAATATGACGCTGTACTCAACACAGTGCAGCCTCCCTATAGAATCTCCACCAAAGGGTGTTCCTCCCCCCTCAAAAAAAATAAATAAAACGTTCTGGTACGCCGTAAAGCCTAAAACTAACTCCTGGGTAGAAAGAGGTCTGTGACGAGGCTTCGTTTCCCCCGAGATTATTTTTTTGGAAAGCCATAGGCTACTAAAACCTGCTCCTGGGTACCATGAAGCCTGTGAAGAAGTTCAGCTATACTAGGTTTTCCTAGCGACTACGGTATAGAAAAACGCAAACCCATAAATAAGGCATGTGAGACGATGTTTACATGGAGAGAGTTCCGGGGGTCAACGCCCCCGCGACCCGGTCTGTGTTATGTGATTTGTGTATTGAAATTGTTAATTAAACCTAAGATGGCGTTTCGGTCAGTGATGGGTCATTATCAAGGTCCAGAACGGTCCGAAATGCTCTTTAAAATAGCCTAATAGAATTGTGGGTTATTTACGTTATGTTCCATCAGCGGTGACCTGACTTTTATTCTAAATTCCTAATTATCTTTTCCTAAAGAATAAATTGCTAAACGACTTTTTGAAGTTGAAACTTCACATTTAAACATCAATTTCCAAAACTCTCCCAAAACATTTTTTTTGTGGAATATTCTGCAGGTATTAATAACATTAGCAGTTTTGTGGGGAGAATCCCAAATAACATCAAAACATGATGGATTCCCTCTAATTGTTTTTAATATTCAGCCAATTTTATTTGTTTGCGTGTGAAGGATTTGTAGCTTTTTTAATGGAAATTTTTTTGACGGCATTTAATAAAAAAAATATTAAATCCTGAGAACTTGTCAAAATTGTGATACAAGTCAGGAACAGCGCATTAATGTTTGGGTAAATTGAAATAGTTTGTAAAAGTTTATATAATGTCGTGCCGAATAGGTACAACTTGCGATTTTGGCTTAAATAGCAACGCTTTTCTTGCCGAATAAGGCAAGCGAAAATTTATGTATGCAATAATTTCGGGAAAAAAATCATTCTGAATTAAATTATTGTAAACTCATCTAAAATATATTTAGTTGGATTAGGCTAAATTATATCTTTAAACTTATAAGAGAAAATTTTAGAAAGGACTTAATTTTAAATGAGTTCTTGCTAATTGACCAGTTTTACCTATTCAATGTATTCTGTCTATCAATAAAGCACTGATATAATATATATAGGGGGTGGTAGGAGAAGAAAATATTCCAACAGCTCCGAGGAGAACCTCGAGTTTTCCCTGAGGTACGTTTATTGTCTTCTCTGAGGATGAGGGTCCCTAGTAAAGTTATAGAGGTGGTGCCTCTCTATATATTTATAAATATATATATATATATATATATATATATATATATATATATATATATATATATATATATATATATATATATATATATATATATATATAGAGAGAGAGAGAGAGAGAGAGAGAGAGAGAGAGAGCGAAAAACTAATGTCAAAGACCTGGGAGTGATCATGTCAGAGGATCTCACCTTCAAGGACCATAACACCGTAGCAATCGCATCTGCTAGAAAAATGACAGGATGGATAATGAGAACCTTCAAAACCAGGGATGCCAAGCCCATGTTGACACTTTACAGATCGCTTGTTCTATCTAGGCTGGAATATTGCTGCACACTAACTGCACCTTTCAAGGCAGGTGAAATTGCTGACCTTGAAAATGTGCAGAGAACCTTCACGGCACGCATAACTGCGATAAACCACCTCAATTACTGGGAACGCTTGAAGTTTCTAAACCTGTACTCCCTAGAACGCAGGCGGGAGAGATACATTATTATATACACTTGGAAAATTCTCGAGGGCTTAGTACCAAACTTGCACACGAGAATCACTCCCTACGAAAGCAAAAGACTCGGCAGGCGATGTAACATCCCCCCAATGAAAAGCAGGGGTGCCACTAGCACGTTGAGGGACAACACAATAAGTGTCAGGGGCCCAAGATTCTTCAACTGCCTCCCAACATACATAAGGGGGATTACCAATAGACCCCTGGCTGTCTTCAAGCAGGCACTGGACAGGCACCTAAAGTCGGTACCTGACCAGCCAGGCTGTGGTTCGTACGTTGGACTGCGTGCGGCCAGCAGTAACAGCCTGGTTGATCAGGCTCTGGTCCAACATGAGGCCTGGTCACAGACCGGGCCGCAGGGGCGTTGACCCCTGGAAGACTCTCCAGGTAAACTCCAGGTATATATATATATATATATAATCTTAATAGTAAAATATATAGAACTGTATGACCCCATGGGTTTAGCGCTTCCCCATCATCATAATTGGGTGAAGGTCGCGTGTGTGTGTGATCATTCGTATGTGTCTTCATTTGTTTTCTAAGCGGTTTGCAGGAATTTAAATAAAGTATATAAACGTTATATTCCTAAAATTGTTGCTAAAGTAAAAGGCCTCGGTTTCACGGCCAGGTTTCGGTTTCACGACCAAAAGTTCCAGAAATAGGGTCAACATATGACTAATACCCTCAACAGGAAAAAACTGGGTATACCGTACATCGTAGCCTAGTTTAATATTGTAAATCTTTTCAACGATACGTGGGTTATTAAGACTGCAGGTCACCTGTTAACCTCTACATTACCAGTGCTTGTGGCCTCACTATCTTCTATTCCTATATAATACTCAATCTTGCTGATACCTTTCGTTGTTAAGCCTGGGGTACTAAGGGACTCCTACTTCCTTACCTAGGTCTTTGCAAGGATGTTCCACCGAACGAATCTGCTGGTCTAAGAGTACTTTAATTCCATATATATATGGATTAAAATTAACTCCCAGTTTATATACACAGATATACACCTCTTGCTGTTTGACTCTTTGGTAATTAACTGATTTATTGGGTGTAACCTGTCGATTACGTTGTATGTCACCTGTACACCACCAGTCATTTATTTCGTAAAAAGAAAGTAAAATTCTTAGTATATACAATTAAAAATGCACAGCTTTCGGTGTATGTACAATGAAATATATACACATTTCAGTGTATATACACTGAAAAATACACAGCTCTCGGTGTATATGCGATGAAAGATATACAAATTTCAGTGTATATACACTGAGATATATACACGTTTTCTTAGGCTGGGGTAAAGACAATTGCTGGCAGAAATAACAGGGAACGTACTCCGGTGGACCACAGAGTACCTTAGGTAAAGTAAGGGATTAGTGATTATCCAAGAAGAGATGTCAGAATGGGTAAATATATCAAGCGGGGTGCTGCAAATATTGGTATTAGGACCAGTATGTTTCTTGTTTATGTGAATGGCGTACCTATCTGCTGATATAAAAATTAATGAGGAAAATAAAAACAAAGGACAGCAAAATGGCTGCAGATTGATCAGGACAAATTGCAAGATTGGACTGCTTGAACTCAACCCCATCAAATGCATTGTCATGAAGACGGGGGAAGGGAGCAGACGACCAATCACTGAGTATAAAACTTGGCCTTAAAGAGACTTGAAAACTCTCTCAAAACAAAGCTGTGGGGGGTGAGCATAGTGCCTAGAATGTCAACAGAGGCTCATATCAATTGAATAACCTCTGCAACCCAATGCTCGTTTTGGAAAAATTCAGAGTAACTTTTAGAAATCTCAACAAGGAGACATTCTGGGCAATTTACACAACATTTGTCAGTCTTATCTTGAAGTATGTATCACCGGCATGGAATCCACACCTGAAAAGCATGTTAAGAAACTGGAAAACGTGTAAAGATATGCAACGATATTAGGTTCAGAGTCATCAAGTATGAGCTGCGATTAGATGACGGAATTTAATCTAGCGACAATGGAGGACAGAAAGACCAAGGAAGGCATAAAAAAACGTACAAAATACTCAGGGAATTGCTAGAGTAGAAAGGAATATGCTAAGGGGCGGGAAATAGGTACTGGGGCACAGCTGGATGTTAAGCACACAGATGAGCCTGAGGGATGTCAGGAAGCATTTCTTTAGCCTCAAAATGGTTTGGAAGTGGAATGTCCTCGACGGAGAATTGGCGGAGGCAAGCTCCATACATAGTTTAAATAGTAGGTACGATACGACCCGTGATGCTAGGAGTGGCAAATTGAGAAGGGAAGGCCATGAGCTAGACATCGACCCTTGCAACCACATACAGGCGACTATATATGGGTGAAGAACACACGTTCACATCACCGTCAATAACAATTGCCACCACCACCAATATATTCACAACCACCATCACCATTACTAACCACCAGAAACCATCACTACCACTATCAGCAACCATCTCTACCACTATCAGCAACCATCTCTACCACTATCAGCAACCATCTCTACCACTATCAGCAACCATCTCTACCACTATCAGCAACCATCTCTACCACTATCAGCAACCATCTCTACCACTATCAGCAACCATCTCTACCACAACCATCACTACCACTACCACAACCATCACTACCACTACCACAACCATCACTATTACTATTAGCAACCATCTCTACCACTATCAGCAACCATCTCTACAACTATCAGTAACCATCTCTACCACTAATAGCAGCCATCACTACCACTATAACAACCATCACTACCACTACCAGCAACCATCACCACTACTGCCAGCAACAACCACTACTAGCAACTACAGCTACCAGCAACCACCACTACTAGCAACTACAGCTACCAGCAACTACCACTACCCCTAACCACCACTACCAGCAACCACCACTACCGCTAGATCTGTCGTGTTCTGGCCTTTGGTGACGCTTGACAGCTGACCTAAAGGGGTATTGCTCGAGTCAGTAACCTCCCTGCCCCACCCTTCTCTACCACAGTCTCTTCCACCACAGTCTCCTCCACCACAGTCTTCTCCACCACAGTCTCCTCCATAACATCATCCTACACAATCTCCTCCATAACATCATCCTCCACAATCTCCTCCATAACATCATCCTCCACAATCTCCTCCATAACACCATCCCCCACAACATCCTCCTCCACAACATCCTCCTCCACAACATCCTCCTCCACAACATCCTCCCCCACAACATCCTCCTCCACAACATCCTCCTCCACAACATCCTCCACCACAACATACTTCTTCACAACATACTCTCCACAACATCCTCCTCCACAACATCCTCCTCCACAACATCCTCCACCACAACATCCTCCACCACAACATCCTCCACCACAACATCCTCCTCCACAACATCCTCCTCCACAACATCCTCCTCCACATCCTCCACAACATCCTCCACCACAACATCCTCCACCACAACATCCTCCTCCACAACATCCTCCTCCACATCCTCCACAACATCCTCCACCACAACATCCTCCACCACAACATCCTCCACCACAACATCCTCCACCACAACATCCTCCACCACAACATCCTCCACCACAACATCCTCCACCACATCCTCCTCCACAACATCCTCCTCCACAACATCCTCCTCCACAACATCCTCCTCCACAACATCCTCCTCCACAACATCCTCCTCCACAACATCCTCCTCCACAACATCCTCCTCCACAACATCCTCCTCCACAACATCCTCCTCCACAATATCCTCCTTCACAACATACTCTCAACAACAGTCTACATTATTATAAAAATAATAAAAAAGAAAGCCTTTTGTTTTTCTTTTTGGGTCACCTTGCTTTGGTGGGATACGGCCGATTTGTTAAAAAATAATAACAAAAATATATAACAATAATCATATTTGTATGAAAATAATACTTATTATTTATATATAAATTAACGCTGATATTTGGTAGGACAAAAAAGGGCACTTTGAATGCTAATGGACACTCACTCGAGGACATTTATGACTAATATAATATAAAGAGTAAATGCAATTTTGGATTTTTTTTAATATCGAGCACATATGAAATTTTGATATATTTTCAAAGTGAAGTGCAGTGTGCGACAAGGAATTGCCTTTATACTGGCAAAATTCTCGTTTCTTCTGTTTTATTATATATATATATATATATATATATATATATATATATATATATATATATATATATATATATATATATTTATATATTATTACATAATATGGTACAAAAGATTTAGGAGATACATTGTTATAAAGATGGCATATACAGTATATAAGGTGTGAGAGATACATGTCTAGTACATATTGTTACATGTTTGTCACTGATTATAATGCGAAAATCATATATATATATATATATATATATATATATATATATATATATATATATATATATATATATATATATATATATATATATATATATGTTGTGTGTGTGTAAATATATAGCAGAGCTATGCTGGTTGAGCCGTTTCCATTAGTATTTTTATATAGGTTTAAAATCTTGCTTGTGTGTTTACTCACCAGTTTGCGGTTGTAGGAATAGAGGTTCAACACCTGGTCATTCCTTGTTGGACCTGTTATACCTGTTCCTAAAATTATTGAGTCTGCTTCCACTACGGAATACTCACTCATAGCCCTGCGACTCACCTGTCTCTTTAAGCCCTGCGACTCACCTGTCTCTTTAACCTCCAAATGTACCCTAGGGTGCTCATTTATCGCCTCTCAGTCAGTCAATCCTTGTTCACCAAACAAATCCCCTGAGTATTTTGTATGCCGTTTCGTGTCTCACATGAGTGTTCTGTTCACTAATATCGTCATATCCTTAGCTCTGATAAGTCTCTTGCAAACCTTTGCGTTCTCTCCAGTTTCTTGATATGTCTTGTAAGCGTTGGCTCTATGCTGGTGCTGCATACTCCAGGTTGGGCTTGGCATACTTCGTGAAAAGGACCGTGAATATCTCAGTGTTGAGATTTCTGAATGTTAATCATAGATTTACCAAAATGAGCATATGCTGCAGGGATTAATCAGTTTGTGTGCCCCAGGTGATGTGCTCGACACTATGATCACTCAGAGGTCTTTCTCTTTGAGGTCTGCAGCCACAGTTTCCCGAGGTCCTCTTGTCTCTTTCCCAGCCCTTGAATTTGCCGGGATTAAATTCTAGTAACCAGTTTTCTGACACATCTTGCAGTTTGACCTAAACCATTTAAAGCCGATCTTTTGCCTCGTCTGTTTTTATTTTGCAAATGAGTGTTACATCATCAGCATACAAGGAAGCATGGGTTTCAATCCCAACTGGTACATCATTCACTTGAGCCAGAAACAATATTGATCCTCATACTGATCCTTACAGAACTCGCTTGTTACTCCAGTCCACACAAATATCTCTTTTCGAGCAATCACTCTTTCTTTCATTTTCCCTGATTCATATCTACCACTTTGCCATAGAACTCTTGTCAAAGACAAAATATATCATCTCTAAACCCGTGCTGGTTATTATGGAACCATATTTCTCCAAGTGCTCTAACACTAATGATTATCTTCTCCATTAATTTATGTAGTATATATGCCTGTGATACTGGCTTCTTCAACGCTTCCTTTCTGTTGTCTATTAAATAATGGGATTACACTGGCTGTCTTCCGGATCTCTGGCAGCTGTCCCGTGCCCAGTGATCTGTAGAACTTAGGAAGTGGTTCTGACAGTACCTCTGTTCCCTCTGGCAGAATCCTTGTGGTGTTTGTGTGAGTGTGTGTGTGTGTGTGTGTGTGTGTGTGTGTGTGTGTGTGTGTGTGTGTGTGTGTGTGCGTGTGCCCCTTAGTGAGCAATGTGGGTCGATCATTCAACTCCTAATTAGAATGCATGTTGTGGGGAGGGAATTTTGGTGCATTTCATTATAGGGAGGTCGGTGGACAGGTGTGGGTGATGTAGAGGTGTTGTTGGGGTAAGAGAGAGAGAGAGAGATAGAGAGAGAGAGAGAGCTAACGAACGGACTAAGGAAGGAAAGAAAGAAGGAAGATGGAAGATGATAGGGAAGCTAGATACGTCAGCACACTGCTGACGTATCTAGTTTTAAGATTATGCATAGTGATCAAACATGGGTGTTTTCTAATGTCCGTAACTCACAATGTTGAAGGATATTAACACACACACACACACACACACACACATACACACACACACTGACACACACTCTCGCACACACACTGACACTCTCGCACACACATTCATTTTCCATAATGATTCTCTAGCTTTTTATTTCAAGGCACTGAAGCCAAAGATTTCCGCAATTTTGACATAAAAACAAATCTAGAATCACTTTCAATTCACCACTTAAAAACATAATCAAAAGAATTTCACTTCACTAACAAGCGTTTGCATTCTGAACGATGGAGAAGCAAATCGTAGTTGGGAGGGTCGTCTGAACTATGGTATCGTGTAATTCTTCCATATATTTCTTCTTCTTCTTCTCCTCCTTTTCCTTGTTTAATGGGTATTTCCTAGTTTTAACATTTTCTGCTCTGTGTCTGTTCTTTACTCATTTTCCTAAGTGTCAGAGTTCGAAGCGCGGAAAAGAGAAATGGGTGGAAAATAAAAAGAAGAGGGTGAAGAGAAGGAATAGAGCGAAGAAGAGAGGAGAAGGAGGAGAAGAGATGGAGAAACGGAAGATAAGGAGAGAGGTGGAGAAGAAAGGAGAAGAGATGGAGAAACGGAAGATAAGAAGAGAGTTGGAGAAGGAAAAAGAGGAATAAGAAGGTAAAGAATAGGAATGGGAAGAGAAACAGAAAAATTCTGAGTAGGAAGTGAAGTGAGAGGAATAGAAAAAAGAGAGAGGAGAAGGCTAGGAAAGGAAGGAAGTAAGAAAGGAAGGAGTATAAGAAAGAGGATGAATATGAAGTAGGAAGAGGAGCAAGAGAAAATAATGTAGTTAATCTTTGTGGTAATGTTGATGTTGGTAATGGTGGTAATCATGGTACAAACTGCAGCATCAGCTGAACCAGAAGTTGCAACAACAGCAATTGTAACGGCAGCAGCAGCATGAGCAGTTGCAACAACAGCAGTTGCTGAAGCAGCAACAATAACAGTAGCAACCGCATCATCAACAGAACCCGTAGCAACTAAAACATTAACATATTTTGGCTGTATACAATATACCAATGTTTTTTACAGTGCCAGGAGGAAGTATTCTTGAGTGCCATACTAATACTTATCAGTGTCACAAGAAAACCTCCTAGAGTGCCATACTAATACTTATCAGTGTCACAAGAAAACCTCCTAGAGTGCCATAGTAATACCACTCAGCGCCACGCCACGACCTCATACAGTGCCACACCAATACCTCTCGCAGTGCCTCACCATTTACAATATCTCTGTGTCATACCATTACCTCTCACAATCCCACGCAGATACTTCACACAGTGCCATCATACCAATACCTCTCACAGCGCCCCACTAATACCTCTCAGTGTCACAACAATACCCTTCACGATGCCACACCCTTATCTCTCACAGTGCCACACCAATATCTCCCACATCCTAAAAACTCCCTCACACTTCCTACAGCTTTAACTCGCTCCATCGTGTTATATTCCATCACTAGTAATCTCCAAAGCACTGAGCTGGGATTCTTTTTCAATATATTTCTTTCTGAAGATACATTGTCAAAATTTTTCGGAGAAAATTCTCAATACTCTTATAACACAAGGAGAGTGAAAACATTCAGCATAATATGATAATATATAACGATAATTGGTACTAGAAATTAAAACAATTAACTTGTGGGCGAGAAGCGATTATTATTATTATTAATAGTAATTGTAGTAGTAGTGGTTGAATTAGTAGTATTTATTATTTTTATTATTAGTGGTAGTATCAGTAGTAATAGTTTTAAGTAGTAGTATTATTAAATTATTATTAATAGTAGTAGAAATTTAAGTAGTATTCATTATTATTATTATTATAATATTCAAGGGGGAACATCAATCCCTTAGGGGGTTATATACGCCTGGGGAACGGAAGCTAATCAACTTCAGTGTCTGAAAGGGAAGATTAGTTACAATCCCATGGATCAAGAGCCCTTCATCGGTAACAACCCTCCACACCCTCACACACCTTACCCCTACCTAATCAAAGGTCGTAGGGGCTATACATCAATACTGGAAAGAACTGTCAAATGTACTTAACCTGAAATTGCTAAGGTATATAGTAAGATAGGAATAGAGGAAACACCACGTTAAGAAATTGTCTGTCTCTGCGATTATGCACGAAAGTAAGTAAGTAATAATAATAATAATAATAATAATATCTTTATTTGTACAAGTACATGTACAAGGTATACAGACCATAGCTGACATCAGTGACATACTACTATATAGAAAGTCGCTTGTTATGCTGAGTATTTCGGGCAAATTAGGTCAGTTTTGTCCCAGGATGCGACCCACACCAGTCGACTAACACCCAGGTACCCATTTAACTGATGGGGGAACATAGACAACCGGTGTAAAGAAACACGCCCAATATTTCTACCCTCGATGGGAATCGAACCCAGACCCTCGCCGTGTGAAGCGAAAGCTTTAGCCACCAGGCCACGGGTCGCAGGTACACGTAAATACAATTATCATACATAGTAACATATATGTAAATTACCTAAGACAACCCCAAAAAAGTTACTTATTTCCATTGTGAACAGGGCTGTGTCCTGTTTACATCAGTTGTTCTACCCTGTTCTATATGATACATAATGGGAGGAAAAGCCAACTGTTTCCATGGCTTCTAACAAGCGGGATGGGGTTCGTACAAAGTGTTGAAATCTGCCAGACGGAGCTGAAAGACTTAACTCGGGCAACGAGGCTATCATCAAGCATTCCTTTAATCGTTAATCACCTACTGCAGCTTCAAAGATTTTGCTCCTGCAGAGCTGGAGTTACAAGGGAAGGGGTGCATGTAGGGTTATGGCTTCATCATCAGGATACAGGACAGTGTCTCATTACTCCTCACTGTAATGCTTCTGTAACGGGTGGGGCTTGAACTCATTGCAAATGTGCCATAAAACCTGCATTTGTGGTCACGGTGGTTGCCCATGCTAACCTCCCTATGGTATATAGAAATATACCTAGCTGGGTGAATCTTAGAGCCAGCTGGCTGAGTAGTTAACGCACTGGCCTATGAGTTTCAGGACTCGCCTGCCATGGGTTTAAATCCCACCCGTTCCGTGTTTTTTTAAATAAACAAAAGAAACATATACACAAATCTGTACATAGAGAACAGCTTACGACTAACCCACATTTTTTTTTCCTCATGTCGTTAACAGAATCATCTAACCAAGAACAAGGTTGTCCAGGATCACCCATCCAGTTACTGGCCAAACTCGACGGTGCTTAGCATGGCTTTCTGCAGCGCGGACATTGTTTAATTCATGTTGAGAGCTAAACCCATGTGGGTCATTCAGAGGAAGACGAGTGGAGGCTTGATCCTCTGTCTACTGAGCTCAAAACAGACGAGCTTCCTATTTATACTCACCTATTCCCGAGGAGAGAGAGAGAGAGAAAAAAGAGAAGAGTATTTTCTCCCTTTTCTTAGTATTAATATTTGCCAAGATTAAAACTCTGCTGCTAACCCTTTTGTACATAATTATACTGTCAGAAATGTTATTGTCATATTTCTGTACTCAGGATGGGTTTTATACATTTATTGGCCAATCCTTCAGCCTAAGCTGAGAGACAGTAGGACGAGGTGGTTAAGAGTTTAGCAAGTAGCAATAAGAGCGATCTAATCCTCTCATTTTACCTTAGTCCTCTCAGTTTACCTTAGTCCTTATTGTAACTCCTTTCCACAGGTGAGTTACTCAGCTGCTTTAACTTTTAAGGTTTAAATAATAAGATATTACAAAGACTCCAATGGGAATAAGTCACTTTGCTGACCTTTTTTTGGGACCTGGCCGAGGGGGTGTTGACCCCCTAAACCCCCTAGAGGTATACTCCAGGTATGCCGCGATGTATGATAATTTATGTAACTGTATTTGTGTATACCTCAATAAACTTATCTAAGGTTATCTTCTAGCAGAACTGGAGTGACTATTACGTAGATGCTACTTCTTAGTAACTATTACGTAGATACTACTTCTTAGTAACTATTATGTAGATACTATTTCTTAGTAACTATTACGTAGATGCTACTTCTTAGTAACTATTACGTAGATGCTACTTCTTAGTAACTATTACGTAGATACTATTTCTTAGTAACTATTACGTAGATACTACTTCTTAGTAACTATTATGTAGATACTATTTCTTAGTAACTATTACGTAGATACTACTTCTTAGTAACTATTATGTAGATACTATTTCTTAGTAACTATTATGTAGATACTATTTCTTAGTAACTATTACGTAGATACTACTTCTTAGTAACTATTACGTAGATGCTACTTCTTAGTAACTATTACGTAGATACTATTTCTTAGTAACTATTACGTAGATACTACTTCTTAGTAACTATTATGTAGATACTATTTCTTAGTAACTATTACGTAGATACTACTTCTTAGTAACTATTATGTAGATACTATTTCTTAGTAACTATTATGTAGATACTATTTCTTAGTAACTATTACGTAGATACTACTTCTTAGTAACTATTACGTAGATGCTACTTCTTAGTAACTATTACGTAGATGCTACTTCTTAGTAACTATTACGTAGATGCTACTTCTTAGTAACTATTACGTAGATGCTACTTCTTAGTAACTATTACGTAGATACTACTTCTTAGTAACTATTACGTAGATGCTACTTCTTAGTAACTATTACGTAGATGCTACTTCTTAGTAACTATTACGTAGATGCTACTTCTTAGTAACTATTACGTAGATGCTACTTCTTAGTAACTATTACGTAGATACTACTTCTTAGTAACTATTACGTAGATGCTACTTCTTAGTAACTATTACGTAGATGCTACTTCTTAGTAACTATTACGTAGATGCTACTTCTTAGTGACTATTACGTAGATACTACTACGTCTCTGTGGGTTTTCAAAATTCTTTGTGTTTCCCATATATCTCTTTGAATCTTTTCAAGGCGTAAGTGAAACAAGGTGATAGACGAGAATGTGGAGATGAAAGAGGAGGATGAGGAGACGCAGAAGAAAAGTGGGCAGGAAGGGGAGAGGAAGAGGAAGGGTAGGAAAGAGGGACGAACGGGAGAAAGGAAGGGGACAGAAAGAGAGAGAGAAGACCAGGAGGACAGAGGGGTAAAAAAAAAAAGGAGTGGAAAGGAAGAAAGATGAAAAGACAGAGATGCCGGAAAGGAAGGATGACAGGAAAACAGTAATGAACAAAGAAGGGGAGGGAAAGGAAGGAAAAAATACACGACGTTAACTGAAACAAAGACACTGTGTGAAACAAACAAAAAATATTTACTCCCATTCCCTTACTATAAACACAGAAAGCAATGATAAGAAAAAAGTTACAATAATGGAGGAGGAGGAGGTGTTGATTCACCGGGAATTCTCCCGGCCCGGGTCTTTACCAGATGGCGACCCGGTTCCGGCTCCCTGGCGTGGGAGTAGCAGAGACCTAAGTCTCCCATGGGAGGGGATACCCCTCAGCGGCGGGACCAACTGGTCCCAGGCCTAGCCACATTCCCCACCAGCACGAGGAAGGTAGGTAGATAGATGCTAGGCCTCTCTGGTCTGCCACCTTCCCCGCCCCAAGGAGGCTGACGGGAAGGACAGGCTTGCGAGCCGCAGATGGTAGCAAGCTCCAGCCTTGGCACCTACCCTGCCCTAGAAGGGCTGGTGGAGGAGGTGTTGATTCACCGGGAAATCACCCGGCCCGGGTCTTTACCAGATGGCGACCCGGCTCCGGCTCCCTGGCGTGGGAGTAGCAGAGACCGAAGTCTCCCATGGGAGGGGGTACCCCTCAGCGGTAGGACCAACTGGTCCCAGGCCTAGCCATATTCGCCCACAAGCACGTAGGTAGATAGTTGCTAGGCCCCTCTGGTCTGCCACCTTCCCCGCCCCAAGGAGGCTGACGGGAAGGACAGGCTTGCGAGCCGCAGATGGTAGCAAGCTCCAGCCTTGGTACCTACCCTGCCCTAAAAGGGCTGGGCATGGTGATCGACCTAGAAGGGCTGGGCATGGTGATCGACCTACAATAATGGATAAACTTGGGTTTAATTCCCTAGGTTTAATTTGCTCAAGAAAAATATTCACTTTGATTATAGCATTTCTGAGAACGATGATGTAACACTATTTATTATTATTATTATTATTATTATTATTATTATTATTATTATTATTATTATTATTATTATTATTATTATTATTATTATTATTATTATTATTATTATTGGGAACAAGCAAAGTCCGTAGGAATCAAATAATCGAGAATGAGAGGAAATCAGAGTCGATCCAAGGAAAAGGCAGAGTTGAGCCAATTCCTTGAATCAAGAGCCCGTCACCGTAATCAAGGTACCTGATCGCGGGTTCTAACCCCACCCGTGATAGTTTGATTCACAATTACTATCATATCCAGAGTGGAGCGCCAAACCTATACGGGTCATACAGCGGCTGGGGTAATGGAAAGCATACAGACTCGATTCAAGGAATTGAAGCACAGGTCCGATTCCTTGGACCAAGAGCCGCCCCTCCCTTGAGGAGAGAGAGAGAGAAAGTTGATTCAATACAGACACTCAGAAATTGTAGTTACAGAAAACGGTTACTCTTCTTACAAAAGAAAATGAAAAAAGCTTTTTCTGGTAGACTATTATACTTTGACGACGTTCAAAGACAAAGATACAATGTTTGTACAAAGGTGGGTGAAATTTGATTGTGCTTGCAAAAAGCCTGGAGGGTTAGACACCCAGGATAACCTGGGGTAGGAAGGGTTAGACACCCAGGATAACCTGGGGTAGGGAGGGTTAGACACCCAGGATAACCTGGGTAGGGAGGGTTAGACACCCAGGATAACCTGGGGTAGGGAGGGTTAGACACCCAGGATAACCTGGGGTAGGGAGGGTTAGCCACCCAGGATAACCTGGGGTAGGGAGGGTTAGACACCCAGGATAACCTGGGGTAGGGAGGGTTAGACACCCAGGATAACCTGGGGTAGGGAGGGTTAGCCACCCAGGATAACCTGGGGTAGGGAGGGTTAGACACCCAGGATAACCTGGGGTAGGGAGGGTTAGACACCCAGGATAACCTGGGGTAGGGAGGGTTAGCCACCCAGGATAACCTGGGGTAGGGAGGGTTAGCCACCCAGGATAACCTGGGGTAGGGAGGGTTAGCCACACAGGATAACCTGGGGTAGGAAGGGTTAGCCACCCAGGATAACCTGGGGTAGGGAGGGTTAGCCACCCAGGATAACCTGGGGTAGGAAGGGTTAGGCACCCAGGATAACCTGGGGTAGGGAGGGTTAGCCACCCAGGATAACCTGGGGTAGGGAGGGTTTGCCACCCAGGATAACCTGGGGTAGGGAGGGTTAGCCACCCAGGATAACCTGGGGTAGGGAGGGTTAGGCACCCAGGATAACCTGGGGTAGGAAGGGTTAGGCACCCAGGATAACCTGGGGTAGAGAGGGTTAGCCACCCAGGATAACCTGGGGTAGGAAGGGTTAGCCACCCAGGATAACCTGGGGTAGGGAGGGTTAGCCACCCAGGATAACCTGAGGTAGGGAGGGTTAGCCACCCAGGATAACCTGGGGTAGGAAGGGTTAGCCACCCAGGATTACCTGGGGTAGGGAGGGTTAGCCACCCAAGATAACCTGGGGTAGGAGGGTTAGCCACCCAGGATAACCTGGGTAGGGAGGGTTAGCCACCCAGGATAACCTGGGGGAGGGAGGGTTAGCCACCCAGGATAACCTGGGGTAGGAGGGTTAGCCACCCAGGATAACCTGGGGTAGGGAGGGTTAGCCACCCAGGATTACCTGGGGTAGGGAGGGTTAGCCACCCAGGATAACCTGGGGTAGGGAGGGTTAGCCACCCAAGATAACCTGGGGTAGGGAGGGTTAGCCACCCAGGATAACCTGGGTAGGGAGGGTTAGCCACCCAGGATAACCTGGGGTAGGGAGGGTTAGATACCCAGGATAACCTGGGGTAGGGAGGGTTAGCCACCCAGGATAACCTGGGGTAGGGAGGGTTAGCCACCCAGGATAACCCAAGAAAATCAGTGCGTCATCGAGGACTCTCTGTCTTATTTCCATTGTGGACCCCAATGGAAATAAGTCACTGTCTAAATGTTGTAGGTTATCCTAGATAACCTACACATTTGCTGATATGTATGTCAGTTTATGTAACTGTATTCATGTGTACCTGAATAAACTTATTTACCTCAATCTTGTCTTCAAGATGCGACCCAGGTACCTACTTACTGCTAGGTGAACATGGACAGCAGGTGTGAAGAAACGTGTCCAGCGTTTCCACCAGGCCAAAGATTAAATATATATATATATATATATATATATATATATATATATATATATATATATATATATATATATATATATATATATATATATATAAATGGGGTCCACCTCTGGTACAAATTGTGGGACCCATAGCCTCGGAGAAGTGGATAAAAGGCTTCAAGGAAGAATATTTGGATTTCTTCCTGATGCCATTTGAATATTCCACTTCTCCTACCACCCATCTTTTAATTTTTTTTACCAATAGGTATGTTTTATTACATAATATGGTACAAAAGATTTGAGAGATACATTGTTGATATAAAGATGGCATATACAGTACACGAGGTGAGAGATACATGTCTAGTACATATTGTTACATCTTTGTCACTGATTATAATGCGAAAATCTCATCCAGCTCTTCCGAGCTGGTGCGCGTGCCCAGAATACAGCATGCATTACCCCTCTGAACAGCAGCGCTGAGTCGCTGGAACAGAAAACTAGCTGCCCTGGGATCCCTAGTTACCCTGTTGAGTCTTTTGCCCAGCTCCTTGAGGAACTTAGATGCACTCTTTCCCCATGAGCCAAGGGTTTCTGAGCCTATGGGAACAAACATATAATGATGGGCAAGTTCTCCATATTTTCTCGACTTCTGGGACTCCCTGAAGGTGGCAGCAGCCCCTCCTTCCTCCCTGGTGTACTGGAGATAGGTATCAGCCAAGGTAGATGCACATGTGTAGTCCCACACCACCTGCTTGCCGTCTGTCCAGGCTTGAAGGGTGATACCATCTGGACGCTTTTGGTTGCCATCAGATCTGCATAGTTGGGGTGGTTCCCTTACTGCTGGGCATCCGGCTGTTGTGAGGCTCCTCTTGATAATGTTATTAACCTCTTCATGTCTTGCAATCTTTCCCTCGGATTTACGACACACAAGACCATGGTACCCGAATCGGTCTGCTGCTTCACTGCCACAAATACACCTGTGTTCGGCGAGAATAGGGGCGGAAAGTCGAAGGGCAACACCAATGCGGATGGTCTGTGGGTCGAGGCGTGTGCCAAGGCTGGAGTTGGGAACAGCCAAAAGAAAGTCCCCTGCATGAGGAGCCTCACTGCAAGTAGGCGGGCTCTATCCTTCCCTGACACACTCTGAAGCATTGCTGAGGCTATATTCTCTACTATTGGGCCATCCCAGTGCGACTGTTTGTAGTTGTTGGGGAGCAGGCCTGGTTTCAGAGCCTGTTAGGTTATCCCAGATCCTGGCTCCATCAACGAACTTTTGGTCATGGATTCCAATCGTGTCCCTAAGATGTTCAGGGAGAATTGCTGCTACAAGCCCTCTGGATGCAATGCATGAAGACAGGAAAGCAGGTAGAGCAATCTGAGATGACTTGCGGACACCAATGCCTCCTAGTCTGACTGGGAGTGTAGCTTGGTCCCACTGCCCATCTTCTAGAGTAAGGTTAAGTACTTTAGTAAAGATCTGCCTCAGGATACTGTCATATTCGTGCAGTATAGGATTATCATATGAAGGAGCACATCTTAGGAAATATGTCAACCTGGGCAGACTCAAGCATTTTGTGAGGAGGTACAAGGCATCATGGGTGTCAAGATTGCCTATTCGTTGTTCCATTCTCCTCAATATAATATGTAACTGTTGTACATATTTTTTATCTTAACCAAATATAGGAAGGTAAACTCGACGAGTCACAGTCACAAACAAAATTGCAGCATCCTTAAAAACATTTAATAAACTCCTGAATGCAGTTCAGATAACATTAAATAGACTTTAGTGCGTATTTGCGGGACTTTATCAAGTTATTAGCTAAAAATCTAAAATAAATTCACTTTAAAGCATCCATCCACCCTCGTCCTGAGTCGGTGTTCCTTAGGATCGGGAAGCAGGTGTTCTCAAAGGAGTTATTCAGAACTGGTATGGATCAGACGTGTAGTCACGCCTCTCAGAAATAGACTTCATCTTTAGGAGTTATTATTACTTCTTGTGACTTATTAAATTATACAAACCCCCTTCCTCCCTAGTAGAACAAAATGAAAGCTCATCCCAGGTTCACTTATATAGAGAATATTTAAGTTTGGGATCAGCCGGTTTCTTTAATTACCCCGTCTGCTGTGTAAGATTATTTAAGTACAGGTACACATAAGTACAATTATCATACGTAGTGTACATTAACTAGAATAACCCCCCAAAAAATCAGTGACTTATTTCTATTTTAAGTGTTGCCACATGTTACATACAAGCATACGTACAATATTGGCCTTTATAGCAGAGTACTGGTCCGTGGAAATGTTCTCAGATATCATCAGCGTTACAGTGAGTATTGCTGTTCATCGAGGAAATTGATTGAGGTTTAGATTTGTAAATAGTTATTTTTTTATATTAATCTGATAGCTGTCTTAATTCAGAATACCATCCACACCCTGTAAGGTGTTTGCATTGCATCTCATTGCAAATATTGCAGTGAATCACAACATACATAATTATTTGAACTGATTTTAGGTCTTATATAGGATATATACACTGAGAGGTGCATTTTCTTAGCGTATATATGATTAAAGTTTATTTGAATCCATATTTTAGGGATTAAATAAATTCTTGTCAATCGGTTAAAGAGTTACATGCAGGGTTAATGACCCTATGTAGTCGAAAGACTTCAAACCCCATTAACCTACACCTATCGACCTATGTCCCAACCTGTTTTAATTCACCGAAGGATCGCACACAGGATAAACCTGCTGAACTATGACTCCTAAACTAAGTCTCATTCATTAGTACTTACTCCCTCATAGCTTGATTTAAAAGTCGTACTGATACACTTTTCATTTAGTTTACCATGAGCATTTTCTTCCCACTTTTTATACATTTCTAGTCAGAGAAAACGGTACTATTCCTCGACTTTATTGGCAAACTATACTTTTAACCTTTTAGTTTAGTAAGTTTTATATTTCGGCTTTACATACAAGTGTGACTTACTTCCACTGAAGTCAATGAGAATAAGGATAAAACGAGCAAAGAGAAGACTACTGGAATTAGTAAACCCCAATGGAAATAAGTCACTTTGTCTGACTTTTTCGGGTTATGGTGGAGGAGGTGTTGATTCACCGGGAATTCACCCGGCCCGGGTCTTTACCAGATGGCGACCCGGCTCCGGCTCCCTGGCGTGGGAGTATCAGAGACCTATGTCTCCCATGGGAGGGGGTACCCCTCAGCGGCGGGACCAACTGGTCCCAGGCCTAGCCACATTTTCCACCAGCACGAGTCAGGTGGTAGATAGATGCTAGGCCACTCTGGTCTGCCACCTTCCCCGCCCCAAGGAGGCTGACAGGAAGGGCAGGCTTGCGAGCCGCAGATGGTAGCAAGCTCCAGCCTTGGCACCTACCCTGCCCTAGAAGGGCTGGGCATGGTGATCGACCTTGTTTCGGGTTATCCTAGGTTCTCTACACACATGCTGCTATGTATGATAAACTATGTAACTGTATTTGTGTATACCTGAATAAACTTAATAATAACCCAAGAAAACACAGGACACACACAAATTAAAGCTTATTTCTGCCGGTGTCTTGTTTTCTTTAGGTCCTTCAAAATGCGGCCCACAACAACCAACTAATTAACAATGGAAATATGCCCCACACTCTTTTTTGGGGAGAGTTTAAGATAAGATTTGTTGGATTTTTAATTAGGGGAGGGTTAGCCACCCAGGATAACCCATGAAAGTCTGTGCATCCCACACTAGCCGACTTACATCCAGGTACCTACTTACTGATAGGTGGCGTAAGTAAGTTTATTCAGGTACAGGTACACCTAAATACAGTTACACAAATTATCTTACATAGCAGCATATATGTAGATTACCTACGATAACAGGGACAGCAGGTGTAAGGAATCATGCTCATCATTTCCTCCTGTTGTCATATGGAGGAGGGGGGTTGAGAAATGGGTATTAATGATGATAAAGAGAATATGGAGTAAAGGGAGGGAGAACGCAGGAGAGGTGAGTCGAGTGACAGTAGTAGTAGTAGTAGTAGTAGCAGTAGTAGTAGTAGTAGGTTCGACGGTGTTGTCCCGGCCCAGGTCTTTTCCAGATGGTGACCCAGCGGAGTGAGAGGAGCGGAGGTAATGTGGAGTTAGTTGTGACTACACTAAGCCCTCTCATTAACTCTACACTACTTATCCCTCAGTACTTTAAATAAAGTAAGAACAAGATCTAATGGGGACAGTTAATATTACTATTCCACTCAAACACAGATTATAAAGGCCTTGTACAGTTATATAATTGGGAACAGAACACTATTGGATTTAGATAAATGGTGATTGTATACAAGCAGTGAGACAAGAGTTATATAAATTCAGTGTACAGTTCACCACAGGAACCAAGTCAGACTCTAGTCACAGGTCCCAAGAACTACACAGCACGAGCACTGCTCCAAGTCAGTACTCTTCCCAGTCTCCCACAGAGACTTTCCAGCAGCCCTCTCCCAGAGCTCTGCACATAGGCAATAGCTCTGCCCCAAGTCTCTTTCCCAGAGCTCTGCACACAGGCCAGAGCTCCTCCCGAATCTCTTCTCTAGCTGTTTCCTAGAACTTGAGTTTACAATATTCCCTGTTTTATGAATTATAATATACCTGACTGGTAATACACAGGAGAAATAAAGCTTTAATGGCATCTGCCCTCGTGCAGTCGACAGGGTTTAAACCTAGCGAAGAAACCAACAACAACAAAGACCAACTAAAAAAAATCACATTAATAATTTGCTACAATGAAAAGAATATCACTACAACACATCGGATACAAAATAAACACTGAAAGCTTCACTACTTCACAAACCAAGAGTACATATATTCATATATACCTACACATTAACACATACAATGATTTATTTACAATGATGGTCAAACAAAATCCCTCCATGACGCAACTTACCTTCAGTGACGCAGGCGGTGTGTTGAAGCTACCATGGAAAGCCTTTACTACTGGTGATAGATCAGCTGACGTTGACGTATAAATGAAAATCAGCTGATGTGCAAACAAAGATCAGCTGGTGAGTCCACAAAAGTCAACTGATAAGTCAACAGATTTTCAGCTGATATATGAACATCAGCTGATATGTAAACAATCATCAGCTGACATGTAATGAAGTGTCAGCTGAAATGCCAAGTCATATCAGCTGATATATCAATAAGGCTTTGCCGATACGTAAGCAACCAAATAAACTGTCAAGAAAAAAATAAAAAATCTTTAATATCGAATGCATTACTATTGATAAACTAAGTTTAGAAATGCACATTCTTTTTCTTTTTAATGTGATGAGTTTGCAACAGTAAAAGCACTCTCTTGCAATTGTTAATTTACGTGAATTAGCAAGTAAAAAGATTATAAAGGCAAACACTTACAGCAGACAACGAAATAAATGAACATGCAGTCAGACACACACACACACACACATACACACACACACACACACACACACACACACACACACACACACACACACACACACACACACACACACGAGTATGCACAAGTACGGAGGGAGGCCCAGAAACAGTACGAAAACGACATAGCATCGAAAGTTAAGTCCGACCCGAAACTGATGTTCAGTCACATCAGAAGGAAGACAACAGTCAAGGACCAGGTGATAAGGCTGAGGAGAGAAGATGGGGAACTCACAAGTAACGATCAAGAGGTATGTGAGGAGCTCAACTTGAGGTTTAAGGAAGTATTCACAGTGGAGGAAGGAAGGCAGCTGGGTAGACAGGACGGGGTCGTCACCAACAAGGGATGTATCAAGTGCTAGAGGGCATGCACACAACTGAGGAGGAGGTGAAGCAGTTACTCAGTGACCTCGATACCTCAAAGGCGATGGGTCCAGACAATATCTCCCCGTGGGTCCTTTGGGAAGGAGCTGAGGTACTGAGTGTGCCACTTACCATAATATTCAACACATCCCTTGAAACTGGGCAGCTACCTGAGGTATGGAAGAAGGCCAACGTAGTCCCCATCTTTAAAAAAGGAGACAGAAAAGAGGCACTAAACTATAGACCGGTGTCACTTACGTGTATAGTGTGCAAAGTCCTGGAGAAAATCATCAGGAAAAGAATGGTGGAGCACCTTGAGCTGAACAGGATAATAAACACCAGACAGCACGGATTCCGGGAAGGCAAATACTGTGTAACAAACCTCCTAGAGTTCAATGATAAAGTAACAGAGGTAAGGCAAGAGAGAGAAGGGTGGGTTGATTGCATTTTCCTGGACTGCAGGAAGGCCTTCGACACAGTTCCTCACATGAGATTAGTAAAGAAGTTGGAAGAACAAGCATGTATAACAGGAAGGGCACTTGAATGGATAAGGGAATACCTCACAGGGAGGCAACAACGGGTCATGGTGAGTGATGAGGTAACACAGTGGGCGCCTGTGACGAGCGGTGTACCGCAGGGGTCAGTCGTAGGACCAGTGTTATTCTTGGTATATGTAAATGACATGACGGACGGGATAGACTCAGAAGTGTCTCTGTTCGCAGATGATGTGAAATTAATGAGGAGAATCACATCGGAAGAGGACCAAGCAGGACTGCAAACAGACCTGAACAAGCTTGACATCTGGTCTAGCAACTGGCTTCTCGAATTCAATCCCACCAAATGCAAAGTCATGAAGATCGGAGAAGGTCAAAGAAGACCGCTGACAGAGTACAGGCTAGGCGGACAAAGGCTACAAACCTCGGCAAAGGAGAAAGACCTTGGGGTGAGTATAACGCCAAGCACGTCTCCGGAGGCACACATCAACCAGATAACTGCGGCAGCATATGGGCGACTGGCAAACCTAAGATTAGCGTTCCGTTACCTTAACAAGGAATCGTTCAAGACACTGTACACCGTGTACGTCAGGCCCATACTAGAATATGTAGCACCAGTCTGGAACCCACACCTGGTCAAGTACGTAAAGAAACTAGAGAAAGTGCAAAGGTTTGCGACAAGGTTAGTGCCACAACCCAGGGGTCTGTCCTATGAAGAAAGGTTGAGGGAAATAGGACTAACAACACTGGAGGAAAGAAGGGTCAGAGGAGACATGATAACGACATACAAAATACTGCGGGGAATTGACAAGGTAGACAGTGACAGGATGTTCCAGAGAGGGAACACAGAAACAAGGGGACACAACTGGAAGCTGAAGACTCAGATGAGTCAAAGGGATGTTAGGAAGCATTTCTTCAGCCACAGAGTAGTCAGGAAGTGGAATAGTCTAGCGAAAGATATAGTGGAGGCAGGAACCATACATAGTTTTAAGACAAGGTATGATAACGCTCATGGAGCAGGGAGAGCAGAGACCCAGTAGCGGACAGCGAAGAGGCGGGGCCAGGAGCTGAGTATCGAACCCTGCAACCACAACTAGGTGAGTACAACTAGGTGAGTACACAGGAGAACATGAAAATAGATGACTGCGGCTAAAAACTCTTCTAGAGATTGAAGAATTAAATGCAAGAAATAAGTGATAAGAGAGAATAAAGGGCAAGGCAAAATGGGGTCATAGATGCATGAAGGGTAGATTGGGGAATAAAAGCCTTTTATGTATTTGTTCACATGAAATCAGAGAGACTATGGAGTAACTGGAGATGACAGGCAAGACATTCTGAATGAACAACGAGAATAGGGAGAAGTGAATCTGGCAAGCTGCAAGATGAGAGGTAGAGCTAGGAGCTAAGATTCGACCTCTGTAAACATATATAGGTGAGTACATACGAGTACACACACACACACACACACACACGCGCGCGCGCGCGCGTATACAACAGGCCTAGTGTCTAATCGACATGTGCCTAGGACAAAATGGTAACTAACAGATATTTAATTAAATTTTCAAGATTCAAACCTGCAATCTGATCATACTAGACTTACAAATGTTCAGGTATGATTGCTGGTAATTCTAGAACCGCGAGACTGCTTAAGTTAGGTAAGGTTCGTCAGGAAACAGGACGACAAGTGTTTCTTGACGTGGGTCTTAGTCAGTGATAACCCGCAGCTGGAGCTTTTGGTCGTCTGACCGAGGCCTTCCGCTGGCTTACCGGTCCACCCCTCTAAAAATTATGGTCATAGTTATAACCATTTACATCGCGAGACTGCAGGTTCCAATCTTGTTCGCTTTTATGAATCTTATTCCACTCGTTCATTGCAAATTTCCCATCAAGTATACACTAAAACTAGCATACCTCCAGAAAAATAAACAAACACCAAAAGCACTAAAAATACAATCACCAAGACTTCCAAAAGATTTAGCTAACAGTGACAACCAAAACAACAATCAGAAATAAAACAGTAACAAATGCTATATCCTATACGTTTCACACGCAACAAACCCACGTCAACAAAAATCCTACTATGCTACACGCAAATTACACACAACAAACACACTGACAAGAACACAAAGCACCACAGAAACATATTGGCAAACACACACACACACAAAGCAAGAAATATATGGTATATAAGTAAGGGAAACTTACCTTTTCTAAGCCGTCGTCCCCAAAACTTACCTCTTCTTCACCAGATTTGTGCATAGGCACCACCTGTACTGTGTCGTCCTTATCCACCTGCCAGCTGGATTCGCCCTCGCATCTTATGTTGTACATGATTAAAACTGTGCGTGGGAGGTGGAGGAGGAGAGGAGAGAGAGAGTGGGTGCGTCTCTGTGCGAGCGATTGTTCGCTCTTACCGAACGGACGCGAGATTGTACTGTTCGGTCTCTCTCTCTCTCCTTCTCTCTCCCTTTCTCTTTTCCCTTCTCTTTTTTCCTTTCTCTCTGTCTTATCTCTCCGTCTATCTCGCCCCCTCTCACCTTTTGTCTATCTCTCTCTCTCTCTCCTTCTTTCTCTCCCCTTTTCGCTCTTTCGCTCTTTACGTGAGTCCCCCCGATAAGTTTTAAACAAATGATATTTTTTCCGTTTTCTCTTTTTCTTTCTAGGTGTCCTGTACTCTTGATACACGTTTATCGTTTTATATCTGCTTATTGTACGAAAATATCATTTGTGTTATGTTCTGTATACTTTGTATTTCTTTGATTATGCCTTAATAAAAGTTAGCACGTCACTGTTGCTTTGAATTATTCAGCTTATAAGCACAAATTTCTAACTTTGATTATTTACATGCAAGATTTGTTTTCTCTTTTTATATTAAAATCGATTTGTTTTCTAGTATAATTATACGAAGACACAAAAAAGACACACAAACGGGAAAAAATAATTTTCTAACCGATGCACTATGATCACTTATCACCTTTTGTAAATAAAAAATTAAAAAAGTCTTTTCTTTCTTATATATTGGTTACATTAACCTGAAGTTGATGGAGCTTTTTTTTCTTTCTTTCTTAAGGGGGAATTAAAGATTATTAGATACCGAGCTTGTTGCTGAGTTCACTTATACTGAGCTGGTTATCTTGTCAGGTTCACTGAGCTGGTTATCGCGTCAGGTTCACTTTGAGTGGGTTATTGCGTCAGGTTCACTTTGAGCGGGTTATTGCGTCAGGTTTCACTTATACTGAGCTGGTTATTGCGTCAGGTTTCACTTATACTGAGCTGGTTATTGTGTCAGGTTTCACTTATACTGAGCTGATTATTGAGTCAGGTTTCACTTATTCTGAGCTGGTTATTGAATCAGGTTTCACTTACTCTGAGCGGGTTATTGAGTCAGGTTTCACTAATAAGGGCACTTTGGAATGGAGTCTCCTGTAAGTGGGCAAATTTAGGTAATATTGGAGTTAAACAGTTTACTGGATATATTAGAATTTTGACAATGGGTGTGCAAATTTTTGTTGGGGTTTTTGATTAGCAAGATATATCACATTAAATGCGCAAGTACATAAATTGTGCGTGATTATTTTATTTGTGTGTGTGTGTAAAAATGCATTGGGTGTCATGAGCATTTTACTGGCAATAAAGATAGCAATGTCGAAACTAAAAGAAACAATGGAAATACAATTTACAGAATTAGAAAAATAGAAATAGACGAAGAAATGTAGAAAAAGTACAAGCCAATTAGGAGACAATGAATATTAGAATTAGCAATGGTGGTTATAATTATAACCTTAATTTTTAAAAAGGGGTGGACCAGTAAGCCAGCTGAAGGCATCAGTCAGATGGTCAAAAGCTCCAGCTGAAGGGCGTATATCTAAGACCCGCCTCAGGAAACACTTGTCTGACAATCCTTATACCGATTTTTCAGTAGTTTTAGTCGGTTTCCTTTTTCCTCAGTAGTTTCCTTAATATAACACTGCCATACATAATTTGTATCCCCCTAGTAAATTATTTTTCTATATTAATGGTATTATGTACCGACAAGTATGTTAGTTGGTTATGCCATTTTATTGAGAAAACGTTTCGCCCACCAAGGACTTCGTCAAGTGAAAATTGAAAAATTTCCTAGTGAACGAAACGTCTTCTCATTAAAATGCCATAAACCACATTATGTCTTATTAGTATATTATTTTAGTGCAGTGTGGGTATGAGTATCGGAAAAGTGTGGGTATGAGTCTGCGAAGAGTGTGGGTATGAGTATCGGAAAAGTGTGGGTATGAGTCTGCGAAGAGTGTGGGTGTGAGTATCGGAAAAGTGTGGGTATGAGTCTGCGAAGAGTGTGGGTATGAGTATCGGAAAAGTGTGGGTATGAGTCTGCGAAGAGTGTGGGTGTGAGTATCGGAAAAGTGTGGGTATAAGTATTGGAAAAGTGTGGGTATGAGTATTGGAAAAGTGTGGGTATGAGTATTGGAAAAGTGTGGGTATGAGTATCGGAAAAGTGTGAGTATGAGTATGGGAAGAGTGTGAGTATGAGCATCAGTAAAGATTCTTGTCCGGGGCCCAAGACTGTTCAACAGCCTCCCACCAGCCATAAGGGGCATTACCAATAGACCTCTGGTTGCCTTCAAGAGGGAGCTGGACAGATACCTAAAGTCAGTGCCAGATCAGCCGGGCTGTGGTTCGTACGTTGGACTACGTGCAGCCAGCAGTAACAGCCTCGTTGATCAGGCCCTGATCCACCGGGAGTCCTGGTCATAGACCGGGCCGTGGGGACGTCGATCCCCGGAATGCCCTCCAGGTAGACTCCAGGTTACATTCACTGAGTAGTAGTAGTAGTAGCTGTAGTAGTAGTAGTAGTAGTAGTAGTAGTAGTAGTAGTAGTAGTAGTAGTAGTAGTAGTAATAATAATAATAATAGTAGTAGTGTCTTAGACCCAGGATGCATCCTTGCTTGACGCCACTGTTTACATTCACTCTACAGTACTGTCATAAGCGTTATTATAGTCATGGATTATTGTGTCTTCCCATCCTTTTTTTTTCCTCCCAAAACCGCGACTTTATCCTGAGATTATTGAAGGCTCTTATGGGAGATTTCATTTCTGAAACAGTGTTGTTTTTCTGAAGTGAATCCCATTTTCTCTGCTAGTTTCATTTCTGAAACTGTGTTGTTTTTCTGAAGTGAATCCCATTTTCTCTGCTAGTTTCTCTGAGCTCTTTTAGATTATTTTCTTCACCTGCTTGATGTACTTAACGGGCTTTTAATCCAAAGAACTGGAGTTACCCTCCCATTCCTCACAGTCCATACACAACACTACTTTTATTACCCAGGAACTGTATGAATGCTACGGGTTTATCGCTTCGCATTCAGTATAATACAGAGGGATACGTGTTCATTTTTTTTTAACCGTCAATAATGGAATTAGGTTAGTTAGTTGTTTTCATCTGCCTTCAAAATCCCAGATGTTATTTGGGGTGCAAATGTTTTTGTTGTTTCCAAATGTGATATAATTTTTTTTACCTCCTATGATAGTTTTTACCATGTCCCAAAAAAACTGTGTGTGTGTGATTTTTGAATGAACATTTTAGCCAAACTACCATAACACATTACACAATAACACTGATATCTTTGTAAATGCTATGACTATACTAAAGCAACAAATACTACATCGAAGCGAAACAAATACATTTCCGCCATACATTTACAAGCCATACACAATCTACTCGTACAAGACATGTTTGTGGCAGTAACTGCAACATGTCAACCTCTGTTGACATCCTCAAAAAGTCAGTGGACAACCTTGCCATTACTGCTTAGGGTTAGTCTTCCATGAAGGAATTAAGGGAAACCAGTTAGCTGGTCTTGAGTCCTGGAGGTGGAAAGAACAGATAGCTCACTGCGGTTCAGTGGGCTATCTGAACTGTGATGTAGGCGCTTTTGGCAAGACGTAGATTGAATGAATAATGAGTGTTTTTTCCTCTTTTTTTTCTGAACAATCTTCCTCAGTGGGAGATTTCCAATACGTAAAAAAAAATCAAATATTAAAGTGGATATCTAGATTTGTAGCAACTCTATTACAACGGTGGAAAGTAAACAAATCAGAATCCAGTCTTAGTTTAGGTAAATAGGTTAGTTTCCCAAGGAACTGTACTGATATTTTTACTCTTCCTCTTGACCAAAAAAATCGGAGAATAATCTTCAAAACTATTTTTGGTCTCGTACCATTATCAAGACTAAGAGAGCAAAATGGCTATCAAGAAATGAGATGAGGTCAGAAATTCGGGAGACGGTCAAGGTCAAGTGAGGTGAGGAGAAAGGCAAGGTTAGGTCACGAGTGTTCTTAAGACTGGGAAACTTAAATAATGCCTTGGAAAACACAAGTGTCAAGCAGAGACTAACGCTGTACTAAGATTCATGTTTAGAATGTTGTGTATGAGAGCCGATGAGAGAGTTGTGAATTGTTCCACTCATAGTTGTGAATTATTCCACTCACTGTTGTGAATTGTTCCACTCACATAAATGCAAACCACAGTTTTGATCTGCATTTTATGTGCGTTACCAAAATTATTCTTAATCTAAAATTGATTATCAAAAATTAGTCTCTAAAATGTAAAATTATCTTTCAAAAATTGTCTAAAACTATTCTGTCTCTTAAGATTTCCCATTTTCCAGCATCTCCCAGCTTCCACTCTCAGCAGAGCAATTCACTGGTTTCCCTGGTTTTCTCACCTCTTTCTCCCTAAACTCTTTCTTATTCTCGGCAAACGTTGCTAATAACGCCTCACCCATTTTCTCTTTCTTTGAACACCTCCCCTCATTTAACATATATTTTATCTATGTAATTCTATTTTTTTTTTACCTTTAACTGTTGCATGAAATTCTCTCGTGCTAATTTTCCTCTCGGCCTTTATAAACTAAATAAATCGCTAATTAAATCAGTCAATTATTCCTCTTAGTTCTTCAGATAAATAATTCAGTCCTTCCCTCCCCGGCTAAATAAACTAATACTTCTTCTTCTTCTTTCTTGTACTCAACCTGCTGTAACTATCAACTCAACTGTATCACTCTTACCACTGCATTCTAAGCTTAATCCACCTCAAACCTCTTCCCACTGCATTCCTAAATCCACCTCAAACCTCATACTATTGCATTCTTTAATTAATCCACCTCAAACCTCTTACACTGAATTCCTTAATCCTCACTAAGCCTCTGCGACATCTTCCTCCTCACTTTCTCTCACTTCCTCTCACTTTCTCTCACTTTCTCTCACTTCAGCTCACCTTTCTTACAGAAATTTGCCATACCTCTCACTAACCAATCATTTAATAACTGTTTCGCACTCTGCCCACTGTTAACATTCTGCTTATCTGAGAGGTTCCCCGCCGGCAGGTACGTGGATAACGTTTCACCCTTGAAGAGCGAAACGTTGCCCCTATAATGGCTTGTTCAGCATGCATCATTCTCTGCCATTCTGCTTGTATTTCCCCTTCGTGATAATCCTGCTAATCCTTGGCTACTCCCGTAACATTTACATCCTTGAAGGTGGATATGTTTATCCTAGCGAAGGGCTCTTGATTCAGGAAAACGGAGCTGTCCTTTCCTTGGATCAAATCTGATTATATTTCCCTTTACCCTGCCGCTGCATTAAGCTTACGGGTTTAGCGCTTCATCCTCGATTGACTAGTAATAACAAATATATTCACATCGTATATATTTATAGGGAAACGGTAAACCCACAGGGGTTTCATGCAGTGTCTGATATATGTATACTGTAAATCCTACCCTCCCCCATCAACTTTCTACTAAATACATAGTGGATCCAGCAGACTTATTCAGTCAAGTCACTTATCCTTGTGTCCCGTGGTTCGGTTGGTAGCGCACTCAGGTCGCATATTGAGTGTACGCGGGTCGATTCCAGGCACGGGTGGAAATGTTGGACATGTTTCCTTATACCTGCTGTCCCTGTTCACCTATCAGTAAGTAGGTACCTGGGTGTTAGTCGACTGTTGTGGGTCGCATCCTGAGGGGTGGCAGCATACTTTAGATAGGGCTGGTCTTTGAAATGGGCTGAGGTAAGATAACAGCTCTTAGCTACTCTCACACCCAGGATCGTAAACACTGATTGTCTTATAAATGTACACAAGACTGCTAGGAACTTTTCAGTCAAGTTGAGAACAATAACACACATCCACAGCACACATCTCAGCGGGTTTACCAGCATCACAGCTCTGTGCTCAGCGGGTTTACCAGCATCACAGCACACATCTCAGCGGGTTTACCAGCATCACAGCTCTGTGCTCAGCGGGTTTACCAGCATCACAGCTCTGTGCTCAGCGGGTTTACCAGCATCACAAACACGCCAGCGCATTTCCGAGTATGACAACACTTGACAACGTGACAACACTTGACAGCGTGACAACACTTGACAACGTGACAACACTTGACAACGTGACAACACTTGACAACGTGACAACACTTGACAACGTGACAACACTTGACAACGTGACAACACTTGACAACGTGACAACACTTGACAACGTGACAACACTTGACAACGTGACAACACTTGACAGCGTGACAACACTTGACAACGTGACAACACTTGACAACGTGACAACACTTGACAACGTGACAACACTTGACAACGTGACAACACTTGACAACGTGACAACAATTGACAGCGTGACAACACTTGACACCGTGACAACACTTGACAACGTGACAACACTTGGTAACGTGACAACATTTGGCAACGTGTCAACACTTGACAACGTGACAACACTTGACAACGTGACAACACTTGACAACGTGACAACACTTGACAACGTGACAACACTTGACAACGTGACAACACTTGACAGCGTGACAACACTTGACAACGTGACAACACTTGACAACGTGACAACACTTGACAACGTGACAACACTTGACAACGTGACAACACTTGACAACGTGACAACAATTGACAGCGTGACAACACTTGACACCGTGACAACACTTGACAACGTGACAACACTTGGTAACGTGACAACATTTGGCAACGTGTCAACACTTGACAACGTGACAACACTTGACAACGTGACAACACTTGGCAACGTGACAACACTTGACAACGTGACAACACTTGACAACGTGACAACACTTGACAGCGTGACAACACTTGACAACGTGACAACACTTGACAACGTGACAACACTTGGTAACGTGACAACACTTGGCAACGTGACAACACTTGGCAACGTGACAACACTTGACAACGTGACAACACTTGACAACGTGACAACACTTGACAACGTGACAACACTTGACAACGTGACAACACTTGACAGCGTGACAACACTTGACAACGTGACAACACTTGACAACGTGACAACACTTGGTAACGTGACAACACTTGGCAACGTGACAACACTTGGCAACGTGACAACACTTGACAACGTGACAACACTTGACAACGTGACAACACTTGACAACGTGACAACACTTGGTAACGTGACAACACTTGGCAACGTGACAACACTTGGCAACGTGACAACACTTGACAACGTGACAACACTTGACAACGCTGCAGCATCTAATCTTTTTTTTTGTCAAGTCAACTTGTGTTACTCAGTGATAGGAAAAATCGAGAGTTAAAATTCTTTTTCTTAACGTTTTCTTGGAAAAGAATTAAGGGTTTGAGAGAGAGAGAGAGAGAGAGAGAGAGAGAGAGAGAGAGAGAGAGAGAGAGAGAGAGAGAGAGAGAGAGAGAGAGAGAGGACGGGGGAAAGTGTTGTAGGATAGTTCAGGATTTCTAGCAAGGGTGAGAATGCTGTACAGGAGTAGAGTGCAGGATGCTAGGAGGCCGATGCTAGCCTGCGGGACGACTACGATGAAGTATTGATCACCTGGCAGAGTTCCTTCGTCAGAACCAGTCCTCAGCAGCAGGAGCAGCAAGGTGTGAGGGGTAGAGGAGAGTGAGAGGGGTGCCTCCGGTCAAGATTTTGGCTGTGAGAACTCGTGGTGTGTGTGTGTGTGTGTGTGTGTGTGTATGTGTGTGTGTGTGTGTGTGTGTGTGTGTGTGTGTGTGTGTGTGTGTGTGTGTGTGTACGTATTACCTATTTTTGTTGCAGGAGTCACTATGGTTATGCCTCTTAACTTGCCACTGGATAGGTTTGACACCTCGTGTACCTGTTATACCTATTTATAAAAGTACATTTGGAACTAGTCTACGATTTGTCATAAGTGCATCACCTGCAGAGATCACTTGATTCCTTTGCACCTCTTAGTCATGTGCTCGATACTGTGTTCACCATCACCTCATTATCCTGAAGTGAGGTCTGCAGCTCTTGTGCCAAGACTCTATACTCAGTTTTGTGGTCCACTTTCCTCTTCCTCAACTTTCAAAACACTTCATCTGCTGAGGGTGAATACCAATAGTCACTTATATGTCCAGTTGAGCAGCTTATCCAGGTCGTTTTGTAAACATTCCTAATCCTCATCTTTTTTTTTGGGGGGTCTGGTATGTCATTCATATATACCAGAAACAATACAGGTTCTAATACCAAGCCTTGCGGAATCCCACTTCCCCAAACTGACGTCTCTTCTCGGACAATAATTTTCTCTCCTTCCCATCAGTTACTCTGATCCAATCAGGTTCATTTTCAGTTATTTCTGCCTTCCCCCCTCCCCTCAAGTTTTTCCCTCTCTTGAGAATCAGTATGAAACGCATTCTCTTCTGCCTCTCTTCTGTGAGACAAGATTCGCCATCTTTAAATCTTTGCTGATTTTTTTTTGTGAAATCACCTCTCTCTAAGGGCTCCACCATTCTCCTCCTCCAGTAACTTACACAGTATATTTGTCATTGACACTGGTCTGTAGTTTAACGCTGCCTGTCTTAAATATTAGGACTACATTCACTGTCTTCCAGATCACTGGCATTGTTACAAACTCGTTCACTTGTAGTTTGTAGGTGTTGTTTCAGACAGTGGTTCTGGTCCCTCTCACAGAATCCATAGTGACACCTTGTCAGGTCCCATTGCGCTTCATGTATCCTGCTCACTAAAAGGATTTTTCACCTCCTAGTGTGCGTCTGTGTCCAGTTACCGTTGGTTTATCCTTTCCCGCTCTGGTGTTGCCTCTGTTTCACTACGAAAGCCTCTTAAAATCGTTTATTCAACTCCGCACAGAATTCCTCGTTGTTTCTTGTGAATTCTTCATTCTTAAGTTGAATTATCTGGTCTTTTATTATTGTCTTCTCATCCTTGCATAATCGTTTCTATCTCTGCTCTCTTCTCTGCCTTCTTTCCTTCACTTTCTATAGTTTTTCCACGTTACTGTGCTCATTTTTCTTTCCTCTCTGCATATTTTGTTGTACCAAGAGCTCTCTTTGCTTACACCATTTTCTCTTTTTCTTCTTGGTATGAAGTTCTCTTCTGCCGCCCGGCACTTTCCAGCTAACTACTCCACCATTGCATTCATTATCCTTCATACCAATTCCCTTTTCCACTACTCTACAGGCCTTAATTCTCTTAACTTTTCAGTGCATCCTCTTCTGAAATTTGGTTTTTCTCCTCCTCCATTTTCTTTCATGTTTTTTTACACAAGGTATTCGGAATTCAGAGATGAATGATCGTTTGCTCGTAGAGGCCTCTCGTATTCTATCCCACCTTCATCAGAAGCAATTATGGTAAATACAAGATCCAGTTTTGCTGGTCTATTCCCTTTTCTGTCTCTTTTATCCATGAAATGCTGACACTAGGGTTTCCACCACCAATTCTATCGTCTTCGTCCTTTACGTTTCTGGTCTCCCGTGTGGGGAATCGAGCCCTTGTCTTTAGTTGCAGTTTTGTACTCACCTATTTGTGGTTGCAGGGGTCGATTCACAGCTCTTGGTATCGCCTTTTTGCTAGTCGCTACTAGGTCCACTGTCTTCCTGTGTGTGTACTCACCTATTTGTGCTCATGTATTTGTGGTTGCAGGGATTGAGTTACAGCTTCTGGCCCCGCCTCTTCGCTGGTCATTACTAGGTCCACTCCCTGTGTGTGTGTGTGTGTGTGTGTGTGTGTGTGTGTGCGTGGGCGGGTACGTTCGTGCAGGATTAATCGCTTACGTTAAAATAAAGTTTTAAGTGGAGCGAGTGAGTTATTATTTACTCTTAATTTAAATGCTGAAGAGCACTGTAGTACACCGTAGTTGACAGTAAAAACAACATTAATAAAATTCTTAAAGACGAGGCATGCAGCAGGTGAAGCATTTGTTAGAACAACGTTTCGCTCTCCTTAGGCGAAACGTTCTCCACATGAATGCTCGCTGGGCAATTTATTTTCTTTCATGAAATAAATCGTTTCATATTTCGTTTAACATTCAGTGGTGGCAAGGCTGGAGGCCCGTGCCAAGGCTGGAGGCCCGTGGCAAGGCTGGAGGCCCGTGGCAAGGCTGGAGGCCCGTGGCAAGGCTGGAGGCCCGTGGCAAGGCTGGAAGCCCGTGGTAATCCCTGCTAGGACCTGCCTCCTGTTTTAATCTTAATGGAATCTTTCATAGACTGCAAAGGAAATTTGGGACCTAAAGATAGATGTGTGATTCAGGTAGAGAAGTATGGATTAGTGGGATTAGTGAGAGAGAGAGAGAGAGAGAGAGAGAGAGAGAGAGAGAGAGAGAGAGAGAGAGAGAAAGAGACAGACAGACAGACAGACAGACAGACAGACAGACAGACAGACAGACAGACAGACAGAGACAGACAGAGACGCGCACACACACACACACAGAGCCAAGATGATGGATGTGGTACTGGAAAACCTCATGCATCAACATGTTAGAGACACTACCAGAGAGAGAGGTGGGGATGATCCAGCAAGACTGGACCTAGTATTCACCTTGAGTAGTTCGGACATCGAGGATATCACGTATGAAAGGCCCCTTGGAGCTAGTGATCATTTGGTTCTGTGTTTTGATTATATAGTTGAGCTACAAGTGGAGAGGGAGAAGGAATAGGAAGGAGAAACGAAACTACAAAAGGGGGACTACACAGGCATGAGGAACTTCCTACAAGACGTTCAGTGGGAGAGAGAATTGGCAGGAAAACCAGTAAAAGAATTGATGGAATATGTGACAACCAAATGCAAAGAGGCAGAGGAGAGGTTTGTCCCCAAGGGAAACAGAAGTAATGGGAAGACCAGAACGAGTCCTTGGTTCACCCAGAGGTGTAGGGAGGCAAAAAGTAAGTGTAATAGAGAATGGAAAAAGTACAGAAGACAAAGGACCCAAGAAAATAAAGAGATTAGCCGAAGAGCCAGAAACGAATATGCACAGGTAAGAAGGGAGGCTCAGCGACAATATGAAAATGATATAGCATCAAAAGTCAAGTCTGACCCGAAGCTGTTGTATAGCCACATCAGGAGGAAAACAACAGTCAAGGACCAGGTAATCAGGCTGAGAAAGGAAGGTGGGAGTTCACAATAAACGACCAAGAGGTATGTGAGGAGCTCAACATGAGATTTAAAGAAGTATTTACACAGGAGACAGGAAGGACTCCAGGAATTCAGAATAGGGAGGTATACCAACAAGTGCTGGATGAAATACACACAACCGAGGAGGAGGTGAAGAAGCTGCTATGTGAACTCGATACCTCAAAAGCGGTGGGACCGGACAACATTTCTCCGTGGGTCCTTAGAGAGGGAGCAGAGATGTTGTGTGTGCCACTAACACAAATCTTCAACACATCCATTGAAACTGGGCAACTACCTGAGGCGTGGAAGATGGCAAATGTAGTCCCATTTTTAAGAAAGGAGACAGACACGAGACATTAAACTACAGACCTGTGTCACTGACGTGTATAGTATGCAAAGTCATGGAGAAGATCATCAGGAGGAGAGTGGTGGAGCACCTAGAAAGACACAAGCTTATAAACGACAACCAGCACGGTTTCAGGGAAGGAAAATCCTGTGTCACAAACCTACTGGAGTTTTATGACAAGGTAACAGAAGTAAGACACGAGAGAGGGGTGGATAGACTGCATTTTTGGACTGCAAGAAGGCGTTCGACACAGTTCCTCACAAGAGGTTAATGCAAAAGCTAGAGGATCAGGTACACGTAACAGGAAAAGCACTGCAATGGATCAGAGAATATCTGACAGGGAGGCAACAACGAGTCATGGTACGTGACGAGATGTCAGAGTGGGCACCTGTGACGAGTGGAGTTCCACAAGGGTCAGTCCTAGGACCTGTACTGTTTTTGGTATATGTGAATGACATAACGGAAGGGATAGACTCAGAAGTGTCCCTGTTTGCAGATGATGTGAAGTTAATGAGAAGAATCAAATCAGTCGAGGATCAGGCAGGACTACAAAGAGACCTGGACAGGCTGCAAGCCTGGTCCAGTAACTGGCTCCTTGAATTTAACCCTGCCAAATGTAAAGTCATGAATATCGGGGAAGGGCAAAGAAGACCGCAGACAGAGTATAGTCTAGGTGGCCAAAGACTGCAAACCTCACTCAAAGAAAAAGATCTTGGGGTGAGTATAATACCGAGCACATCTCCTGAGGCACACATCAATCAGATAACTGCTGCAGCATACGGGCGGCTGGCAAACCTAAGAATAGCGTTCCAATACCTCACTAAGGAATCATTCAAGACTCTGTATACCATATACGTCAGGCCCATACTGGAGTATGCAGCACCAGTTTGGAACCCACACCTGGTCAAGCACGTCAAGAAATTAGAGAAAGTGCAAAGGTTTGCAACAAGACTAGTCCCAGAGCTAAGGGATTGTCCTACGAAGAAAGGTTAAGGGAAATCGGCCTGACGACACTAGAGGACAAGAGGGTTAGGGGAGACATGATAACGACATATAAAATACTGCGAGGAATAGATAAGGTGGACAGAGACAAGATGTTCCAGAGAGGGGACACAGAAACAAGGGGTCACAATTGGAAGTTGAAGACTCCTATGAGTCAAAGGGATGTTAGGAAGTATTTCTTCAGTCATAGAGTTGTCAGGAAGTGGAATAGCTTAGAAAGCGACATAGTGGAGGCAGGAACCATACATAGTTTTAAGACTTGGTTTGATAAAGCTCATGGAGCAGGGAGAGAGAGGACCTAGTAGCAATCAGTGAAGAGGCGGGGCCAGGAGCTATGACTCGACCCATGCAACCACAAATAGGTGAGTACAAATAGGTGAGTGAGTACACACACACACACACACACACACACACACATCACAGAGACAGCAACGTAGAGAGATGTTGCACTCTATTCTTAAACTACTATTCTACTCTATTCTAATTCAGCATTCTTTATGAAGAATGCTGAACTACTTTCATTGATGCTGCTTCAAATCCTTTCAAGTCAAATGAATATTTTTTATTTATTAACACATCGGCCGATTCCCACCAAGGCAGGGTGGCCCGAAAAAAGAAACTTTCATCATCATTCACTCCATCACTGTCTTGCCTGAGGCGTGCTTACACTACAGTTATAAAACTGCAACATTAACTCCCCTCCGTCAGAGTGCAGACACTGTACTTCCCATCTCTAGGACTCAAGTCCGGCCTGCAGGTTTCCCTGAATCCCTTCATAAATGTTACTTTGCTTCCACTCCAACAGCACGTCAAATATTAAAAACCATTTGTCTCCATTCACTCCTATCAAATACGCTCACGCATGCTTGCTGGAAGTCCAAGCCCCTCGCACACAAAGCCTCCTTTACTCCCTCCCTCCAACCTTTCCTAGGCCGACCCCTACCCCGCCTTCCCTCCACTACAGATTTATACACTCTCGAAGTCATTCTACTTTGCTCCATTCTCTCTACATGTCCAAACCACCTCAACAACCCCTCCTCAGCCCTCTGGATAATAGTCTTGGTAATCCCGCACCTCCTCCTAATTTCCAAACTACGGATTCTCTGCATTATATTCACACCACACATTGCCCTCAGACATGACATCTCCACTGCCTCCAGCCTTCTCCTTGTTACAACATTCACCACCCATGCTTCACACCCATATAAGAGTGTTGGTATAACTATTCTCTCTTACATTCCCCTCTTTGCTTCCACTGACAGAGTTCTTTGTCTCCACAGACTCCTTGCTGTATAACCCTTGTGGTTTAGCGCTTCTTTTGATTATAATAATAATCCACAGACTCCTAAGTGCACCACTTACCCTTTTACCCTCATCAACTCTATGATTCACCTCATCCTTCATAGCCCCATCTGCTGAAGTCAGATAAAAAAACAGGAAGGCTCTCGACCCTTTTCTGGAAAGAATTTCGCAAATCGTTGAGCATCCAAAGCTTTCATTTGTTATCTGGCCAAGACAGCTCTGATAAGTCAATCCATGACCATAATAAATTTGCGTTTATGTAAACATTAACGCACAAGATGAACGAAATTTTGGCAACGCATCTGTCAGTCAAAAACGCTAGTCACTTATCTACGTTGCTTAATGACTTGATCCATTAGCGTTTTTTGTAACCAAGAAAAAAAGAGTCAAAACAAGGACATTTCGCATAAATTTCCTGCGGTACCGACTAGTTAATGTGAACGACGGTTGCACAAAACCGTAATTATTGCTGAAACGTTTCTGCAATAATAATCTTAAGTGTTGCGCTTATGTCTTATCTACTGGTAATTTCTTGTTGTTAATGTGAAGATCTATGAAGCTGTAAGTCTTGAAGTTGCATATGAATGATATACATTACAGAGAAGATAAGGAATTAGACACATAAGCGACATCTGGGTATCTTTATTTATAGACGTTCCATCATTCAGTGACTTTATCAATACAAGTACATAATGTGAAAACTGTAGAACTATATACAAAAGACGAGGTAATCAGTCCCTCAGCCTTGGAGAGACACTGGCTGGCGAAAAGCCTTGTAATTTTGCGAGGTATTTGGCCTGAGAGATTGCTAGACGGTGCGGTGTACCCTGAACAAGCAGGAATAACTGTCGACGAACAGGTATACCCCTCAACAAATATTAATGCTCTCTATACAAACAGAAACGTTTTCCACCAAACAGGAACGTGTTCTATACAAACAGGAATATTTTTCAATAAACAAGAACGCCCCATTGAAACGAAGAACGCCTCTCCACAAACAGGAACGCCCCTCAACAGATAGGAATGTCCCAATATTCCCGATAGTTCCGGCAACATCTAGGAGGAGTTGGACTCACTTTGGGGATCCGGGAATTCATGGGAATGTATCAGATATTAATAGGAATAGCAACTGCCGTAGGCGAAGGTTCGACTGAGCTGCAAGTCTTGGGGTATTACAGAGAGAGAGAGAGAGAGAGAGAGAGAGAGAGAGAGAGAGAGAGAGAGAGAGAGAGAGAGAGAGAGAGAGAGAGAGAGAGAGAGAGAGAGAGAGAGAGAGAGTAATAAACGTACTTTAGAAAAACGAAGCACTTACTTTTTATTGTATATTTCGACATTCTAAAGCAATTTACGTCATTTAGTGACGTAGTTGAAATTTTTGCTGCAATATGCCTATAAAACACTGGCATGGTGTTGTATATTTGTCACGTGGGACCCAGCCATCTGTATCTGTAGTTTCTGTAATTAATATTTGTGTCTGTTATCAAACTGACGCTTGCTGGTTGCTCTCATGTTTTTAGTACCGAAGAAAAATTGTTTTTATGTATATAAGAAATACGATTACTGATCGGCTTCAGACTTTGAACATAGGTTCGGTTACTATGAAAAGTAAACACAAACGCAGTATAAAGCAGTCCTTTATTGGCTACGTTTCGCCCACACAGTGAGCTTTATCAAGTCACAAACGTAGTCAATAAAGGACTGCATTATACGGCATTTGTTTTTATTTTCCCATAGTGTTCGTATTTTATATCTTTAATCTCCATCGTTCGATTCCGTCTTGGGTTAAGCAGGTGCAAATTTTCCTGTTTGTTGACCTTGACTAACCTAATCTAGGATTCGCTTGATATAAATAAAAGCAAGACCATTGCTAAATAATACAACAACAACAGTTTTTATTCACACTCAATTAATTACCAGAGTTACTATATTTTTCCTATTTTGTACAGTGTTATATTTTCAGTTTTGTCAATGAAGCTTTTAATTGAAAATTAAATTGCAGTAAAAGACAATGTACTTTTGATAGTTGTAAATATTTGTAGGTATAAAAAGAATAATTGAGGGTTTTGTTCTCGGGGTAGTTAAACAATTTTTTTAATTGGTTATTAACAAGGTTTTAGAATTTCTGTATAATTTTTTTAATGATTTTTTTCTATTTATTATATTTGTTAGTACGAACATCCTCTATTCTTGAATAATAATATTTTTAGATTTTGAAGTTGATGTGGCTAGTCTGTGCACTCTATATCCATTCTGTGGACGATAGCGCAGGAATATATGGACACACGAAATTGTAATGACACGATTGGAAACAAACCATACCACGGGTGGGGTTAGAATCCGCGATCGCGGGTTCTAACCCCACCCGTGGTATGGATTGTTTAATATGTCTGGTATATTATATTAAATAATATGATACCTTGACGTATCACATAAGTTAATACTCTATATTGGATAATCAAGCACATAGTGATCAAGAGTGCGACTGTAATGTTGAATTTGCATCTGGTCTGATCATCTGTGTGTCTGCCAAAACTCCAGAAACATTTTGTAAACAATTCTAAGCCTGACTACTACACCAACAGTTACTTTGTTTACCTTGTAGTTTATTCGTAAATTTGCTTATCTATGTTCATGTTATCATAGTCACAGATGTACTCAGTCCTCTAACTGCATTCCTATAACAATGAGATTCATTGTACATAATAGTAATAATTATTTACATTATAAATCGTTGTAAGAAAATTGGATGGTAGTTATTAGTACACATGTTCCTTTTGACATTCGTGTCCTTCACAACGTTCGTGTTCTTGTCAATTATCCTGTACAGGGTTCATCAGTACAGCCCCGGGCGTTCCTATCTCCATAGTTAATCTAATTGTTAGAATTCGTTCCACCCACCCAATCCGCTGGCCTCCCTACCGTTCCTCGACCACCCACCACCACCCACACCCACAACCCACTGCCCACACCCACAACCCACCACCAATTACCCACCAAATTAAGTTATACCTAGTGGAATGGCAACAAGTTCCCGTTTCCTCTTCATCTGTGCTAAAAAGAGTTAGAAAACCTCTTGAAGTACAGGAATTTTATCTTACAATACTATCCTTCTTTATTATGACAATTTGTATAGTACAAATATAGTAAAATTACAACAAAAATAATAATAATACTGATAGGTCGCTGCACGATTCGAGATATCCCTGTATCTCTTAAGCCTAGCCTCCTCTACCTCAATGAACGCCAAAGGAACAGTTCAGGATAGCCATAAAACTGAAATTCAGCAAAATATTTGAATTATGTATATGTTTATGTATATGCGTATTTATACCTAGACGCATGCATAACTATACCTATATATATATACTTTTCCACATGTATACAGATTTGAATGAAAATGTGTGGTGACCTGTTCTTAGCTCAGTGAAGACGTGTCTAGTGTACTCCCTGTGGACTGAATCAAGATGCCCCCTATTGAGCAACTTTACCAGCAGTTTAAGGAGGAATTGAGGGTAGCGAAGCTTGAGATACGGCGATTGACGGAGGAAAACAAGAGGATTCGTAGTAGTCCTCCTGTTGTGAGTCCTCAGGTCAAGAAGGGAACCTGGGCAGTGGCCGGACAGCATGGGACGAAGTTGAAGATCAAGAAGACGAATGGAGAGGTAGTAACGACGAAGAAGAAAGAGACTGCTGTGGAAACTTCGAACTCCTTTTCTGTGCTACCAGACGAATGTGAGTCGACTACTGGGAACGTCACGACGAACTGTACCAAGGAAGGTAAAAACATTGTTGTTGTTGGGGATAGCCAAGTTAGATATATGGATAGGGCCTTCTGCTTGACAGATAGGAGTAGGAGACAGAGGGTTTGCTTTCCTGGGGCTGGGATGGAAGACATTGTTAGCCGGCTTGACAACATCATGCATGGTAATGGGATCAATCCTATTATCTGCCTCAGTGCTGGAGGCAATGATGTATCCAAGCGTAGAAGTGAGGATTTAGTTAGTAGGTATAAGGCAGCAATAGACATCATTAGGAAGAAGGAGGGAGCCCTGTTATATGTGGCATTTTGCCAAGAAGGGGTGTTGGAAATGAATGGCTGTCCAGAGCGATTGGTATAAATTGCTGGCTGGACAAACACTGTAAGGATAATGCAGTCCCATTCATTGACAACTGGGACCACTTCTATGGCCGAAATGACATGTATGCCAGGGATGGGGTTCACTTATCCAGGGAAGGTGTAGGATTTCTCGCTAGCTCAGTTGAGGATGTTGTTAGGGCTTTAAACTAGGATTAGTTAGAGGTATGGGTTTAGGAATGGTAAATAATGAGGGCCAAAATATTGATTCAGGCTTTGATATCATAAATCATAACAATAACAGTAATCGAGTGACACATGGTAATGATAGTAACAGAAATTGTGTAAAACAAAAGCTGAAAAAGGTTCACAAGAAGATACATATCAATGTATTTTATACTAACTGTCGAAGCGCCAGAAATAAAATTAACGAATTACGTTTGGTAGCATGTGCTGGGAACTTTGATGTCATTGCAATAACTGAAACATGGTATAATACCAAGAGTCGGGATATGATTGCTGAGTGTCATATTCAGGGGTTTAAGTTGTTCCATGTAGATAGATATAATGGGAAAGGGGGTGGAGTTGCATTGTATGTACGAGAAAATATAAATTTCTGCATAAAAACAGGCCTAAAAATAGATGGATCATTAACAGAATCTGTTTGGGTAGAGTTTCTAGAAGGTCAAAAAAAACTGATTCTAGGTGTAATATACCGACCTCCAGGCTTGGATCACGATAGGGGGAGACTTCTTTGGGACGAAATTGTTAGGGCTTCTAGGCACAATAACGTAGTGATAGTAGGGGATTTTAACTTTAGTCATATTGACTGGACTTCTTTGACCGGTAATCTGGAGTCGAGGGACTTTATGGAAGTAGTTCAGGACTGTTTTCTGAAGCAGTGTGTGACGGAGCCTACCAGAGGTAATAATTTGCTCGACCTAGTCTTGTCAAATAAAGAAACTCTTGTAAATAATCTGGAGATCACTGAAGAGCTTGGAGCTAGTGATCACAAATCCATTACCTTTAATATTACATGGGAGTACGAGAATAGGGATAATACGGTAAAAGTTCCTGATTTTCGTTCTGCCGATTATATTGGACTTAGGGAACACCTGTCTAATCTCGACTGGGGTAATCTAGCTAACGATTACGATGGGATCTGCGTTTATGATTTTTTTCTTAATAATGTACAACGTGCACAGAGTATGTTTATTCCCCAGAGAGAATTTAGGTCAAATAATAACGATCCCAAATGGATTAACAGGAGGCTAAAACATCTATTAGGGGAGAAAAGAGGAATTTATAGGCGCATCAAAAGAGGAGATGTTAACCTTATTGACCAATATGTTCAGTTGAAAAGAGAAGTAAAAAAAGGGATTAGAAAGGCTAAACGTGACTATGAGATTAAGGTTGCTAATGAATCAAAGACTAATCCAAAAGGGTTCTTTCAAGTGTACAGGACGAAGGTGATGGAAAAGGTAGGACCTCTGAAAATTGGGAATGGACAGCTGACGGATAACGAACTGGAAATGTGTTCTCTATTTAATGACTATTTTTTGTCAGTCTTTACACAAGAAGACGTAAATGAGATTCCAGAAATTAACAATTATTCAGTTCCTGAAGAATTCAAATTAACTAATATTACTGTCACGAGGGATATGGTTATCAAACAGATAGATAAACTGAAGCAAAATAAGTCCCCAGGACCCGACGAGTTGTTTTCCAGGGTACTTAAAGAATGCAAGATGGAACTTAGTCAGCCATTAACGAATGTGTTTAACACGTCCATCCTAACTGGTGTTGTGCCAGAGATGTGGAAGATAGCTAATGTAGTTCCTATATTCAAATCAGGGATAAGTCCAGTCCATCAAATTACCGTCCAATAAGCCTCACGTCTATAGTAGGCAAATTATTAGAATCAATTATAGCTGATATTATCAGAAGTCACCTTGAAGAACATAATTTGATTAATGAATCTCAGCATGGGTTTACGAGAGGTCGTTCCTGCCTGACAAATTTACTGACGTTTTTCAATAAAACATTTGAGGCAGTAGACAGTGATAAAGAATATGATATAGTTTACTTGGATTTCAGTAAGGCCTTCGATAGAGTACCTCATAAGAGACTCTTAAGAAAGGTGGCAGCTCATGGTATAGGAGGTAAAGTTCTAGCATGGATAGAGGCATGGCTTACCAATAGAAAGCAGAGAGTTTCCATTAATGGGGTCAAATCTGAATGGGGATTTGTCACCAGTGGCGTTCCACAAGGATCAGTTTTGGGCCCATTGTTGTTCATAATTTACATAAATGACCTTGATGAAGGAATTGCAAGTGACATGAGTAAATTTGCTGATGATACAAAAATAGGCCGTATAATTCATTCTGAGGAGGATACCAATGAACTCCAGGAGGATTTGGATAAATTAATGTCTTGGTCTGAAAAGTGGCAGATGAAGTTCAATGTGGATAAGTGTAAGGTGCTAGTCGTTGGTAATGAAAATATCCTCGAATTTATAAACTAGGTGAAGTTGAGCTTGATCATACAGAATGTGAAAAAGACTTGGGAGTCATGGTAAGCAGAAATCTAAAGCCAAGACAACAGTGCCTAAGTGTGCGCAATAAGGCTAACAGATTACTAGGATTTATTTCAAGAAGTATAAGCAACAGAAGTCCAAAAGTTATTTTACAGCTCTATACATCACTAGTGAGACCTCATTTGGATTATGCAGCTCAGTTTTGGTCTCCTTACTACAGGATGGATATAGATTCATTGGAGAACATACAAAGAAGAATGACTAAAATGATTTACAGTATAAGAAATCTCCGTATGAAGATAGACTTAGAGCATTGAATCTCCACTCTCTGGAGAGACGTAGAATGAGGGGAGATATCATCGAGGTGTACAAGTGGATGATGGGCATAAACAAAGGAGATATTAATAAAATACTGAGGATATCGAACCAAGTAAGAACCAGAAATAACGGATTTAAATTGGATAAATTTAGATTTAGAAAGGACATAGGCAAGTACTGGTTTTCGAACAGAGTTGTAGATGCGTGGAACAATCTTCCGAGTAGGGTGATAGAGGCTAGGACCTTGGGTGGCTTTAAAAAGAGATTGGACAAATATATGAGTGGGAGGGGCTGGGTTTGATTAGTGTCGTGAGTACAGGAGTAAATTCTTAGGTAGTGGTGGTTTTGATAAGGACCTGCCTTGTATGGGCCAGTAGGCCTTCTGCAGTGTTCCTCCATTCTTATTTTCTTATGTTCTTATGTGTGTATATGTATTATATATACTTTTATGTATGGATGTGTATGCAGACGTATACTTATGCATATTTATTTGTAAGAAAGTTTATATAAGGGGCAGGTTGAGTGGGAAAACGGATTGAGAGGTAAAAGGGGAGGGTCGAAATATTTTATATAATAAGAAGCAATCTGAAAGGGATAGGAGAGGGTTGAGAGGGATGATGGGCCTAGGTGAAGAGAAGGATAGAGAAGAAAAGAGAGGGCAAAAAAAAGGGTGAATGATGTTTTGAGGACATTTATACGATAAAAAAAACAATTACCAAGATGGTGAAGGGTTCTTCATCCAAGGAATCGCCTTCTTCCTAGGATCAAACCTGATTACCTCCCTTTCTCAGGACGCTGTGTGACCACGACGGATGAGCTGGTCTCCGTGGTTTTAATAATAATAATAATAATGGAAATCGTGATACTCAAAAAATTCTGTGACAATTCTGAACTAGGGAAGCCAGAGGAGGAAGTCAGGTGCTAGGAGAGAACTAGAAGGAAGTCAGGTGCTAGGAAAGAACTAGAAGGAAGTCAGGCGCTAGGAGAGAACTAGAAGGAAGTCAAGCGCTAGGAGAGAACTAGAAGGAAGTCAGGTGCTGAGAGAGAGCTAGAATTAAGTCAGTTGCTAGGAGAGAGGTATGGGATTAAAAAAAGAGAGAATCTAACACAAAGTGGGAATTGTCACATTTGCTTTTCTGCTGATGACACTGTGCTTTTGGGAGATTCTGAAGAGAGGTTACAGAGGTTGGTGAGCGAGTTTGGAAGGGCATGTAAAAAAAATTAAAAGTGAACATAGGAAAGAGCAAGGTGACGAGGATAACAAAAATTTAGGTAGTTAATGATTGGATATCAGATTGGAGGGAGGGAGTATGGAGGAAGTGAATGTATTCAGGTATTTGGGAGTGGATGTGTCAGCAGATGGGTCTATGAAGGATGAGGTGAATCATAGAACTGACAAGGACAAAAGGGTGAGTGAAGCACTGAGGAGTCTGTGGGGACAAAGAACGTTATCCATGGAAGCAAAAAGGGGAATGTATGAAAGTATAGTGGTACTAACGCTCTTATATGGGTGTGAAGTATGGGTTGTGAATGTTGCAACAAAACGAAGGCTGGAGGCAGTGGAGATGTCATGTCTGAGGACAATGTGTGGTGTGAATATAATGCAGAGAATCTGTAACTTGGAGATTAGGAGGTGCGGGGTTTCTAAAAGTATTATCCAGAGGGCAGAGGAACAGTTGTTGAGGTTATTCTGACATTTAGAGATGACTGGACTAAAGAAATGACTAGGAAGGCTTATAAATTTGCAATGGAAAGAGCGGGGTATGGATAGTCCTAGGAAAGGTTGGAGAGAGAAGGTAAAGGAGGCTTTGTGTGCGATTGGCTTGGACTTCCAGCAAGTGTGTGTGTGAGCGTGTTAGGACCGAGTGGAGACTAATGGCTTTTATGACTTAATTTGTTGTTGGAGTGTGAGCAAAGTAACATTTATGAAGGGATTCAATCAAACCGGTTAGCCGGACGTGAGTCCTGGAGGTGGGAAGTACAGTGCCTCTATTCTGAAGGAGAGGTGTTATGTTGTAGATTTTAAATGTAGTGTAGACACACCTCTGGCAAGCGAGTGACGGAGTGAATGATGATGAAAGTTTCATCTTTTTCGGGTCACACTGCCTTTGTGGGAAATGGCCGATGTGTTTATATATATATATATATATATATATATATATATATATATATATATATATATATATATACATATATATATACATATATATATATATATATATATATATATATATATATATATATATATATATATATATATATATAAATTTGTGTGTGTGTGAGAACACAAGGAACAGCACATGTCTTAATTGTTTCTAAATGGTAAATATTATGTAAAGTTGCCCTTGCATGATGGATAAGTAATGATTATTGTATTGTCAGATGCAGCATCCGTAGGAGTGTTGCAGGTATGCAGCGGCCGGTCAATAAGATGCTATACAGAATGAATCTGAGTTGTAAACGCTGGAGACGTGTGGCAACTGTACTCTCTCTCTCTCTCTCTCTCTCTCTCTCTCTCTCTCTCTCTCTCTCTCTATCTCTCTCTCTCTCTCTCTCTCTTCCTTCCCTCCCTTCATGAGATATATGTTATTTGGCACTCATAATGAAAGACTGGGAGAATTGGGACCCACGTGAGATAAAAAACATGGAGGTCTAAGATGGTGGTGGTGATGGACTTTAGAGAGAATGGGATATACTAGCAAAAATAGATCTAGCATTCACCATAACTGAATCTCATATAGTGTGCTAGCAACCGCAAGTAGCATACTCTCAAATGCCATCTGGAGGTAGACATTGAGGGATAAATAGTAAGAGAAGCCAGGATTCAGAAGAAGAAACTTTTTAAAGGAATAAGAGAATTCTTGATTTTAACGTAAGAGGACAAAAAACTGGAAGGAATGTCAACGAATGAGATTAGGAAATCTTGCTGGAAAGTGCTGGTAGGCAGATGAGAACAGATAGGAACTCTTCGTTCTCATCACATAGAAATGAGAGAGCCTTTGATTTAACCAAAGATGCTGAGAGAAAAGAGCAAAAGCACAAGAACATGGAAAAACTGTAGGAAGCGAAGGACGGAAGAAAATAAAAACTATGCTCAGAACGTGAGCCACAATGGGAAAGTGACATAACAATAAGTGGAAAACCTGAGTCGAAACTACTTCACAGTCGCACCTGAAGAAAGATGACGGTAAAAGACCAGATAATTAAGCGGAAAATGGAGGATTCACTAGAAACCATTCTATGAGGTGCTCCTTGTGGAAACAAGGAACACCTCAGAATCAAAGATAAATAGTTCCCCAACTGGTACTGGACCCCATACAAGACAACATCTGGGGAAAGGGTGAAATGAACTTTGGAATGAGCTGGATGCATTAAAGACAATGAAACTCGACAAAGTGACACAATGGATTCTGAGAGAGGGAGCAGAAGCACTGTATTACCAGATGAATCCTACAGGACAAGGGATGCAGAACAATTACCAAAGATATGAAAGACAAACAGGAAGCATTAAACTACAGACTGATATCACTAACTTGTATATTAAAGAAATGGAGAAGATAATCAGGTGAGTGGTGGAGTACTTGGAGATAATTGGTTTTATAAACAGTAACAAGAATAGGATAAGATATGACATATCACATCTCGAAAATCTGCTGGAGTTCCATGACGAAGTAACAAATTTGAGGCAGGTGATTAAGGGATGGGTGACCTGCATATTCTTTGCTGCAAGAAGGTATTTGATATTGTACCTCACAGGTGAGTGGGCAAGAATAACATGTAATGTGCTACAATGGATCAAAGAGCACCTTAGGGGAAAGAGAATGGTTGTTTGATAATCGATATCAGAACTGTGAAGAGTAGCAAGTGAGGTTCTGCAAGGAACGTTGTTAGGACCAAAACTGTTTCTAGAAATGACATACCAAGAAAGATATATATATATTCATTTTGGCAGAAGATGAAAAAAATGAGGAAAACGAAAACCGATAAGGATAAGGAAAGATTACAACTGGACCTGGATAAACTGCAGGACTAATTAGACAAGTGGCTACTGGAATTAACCCCTAGCAAATGCAAGATAATGAAAAGTGACGGATACGACAAATGACAAGAAACTCGAAAACTGAGTAGAGACTCGAGAAACAGAGGCTTTAAACCCTACTGGTAGAGAAAGCTCGAAGGGTGTGTATAGTGCCGAGCATATCACCAGAGGCACACCTAACCAATAATCTCTGTGACGAACGCTTGTTTGGCAAACGTGATGCTAGCTTTCAGGCATCTCAGTAGTCATTCACGGCCCTATATATGCATGAGAGGCTCACCTTAGAGTACGCAGCAGCAACATTGAACCCTTCACCTGATGCAGCATGTTAAGAAACTGGAGAAAGTGCGGAGGTATCCGACGAGGATACAAAGAAAATAACCATGAGGAACGACTAAAGTAACTGAACCTGACGACATTGAAGAGCGGAAACCCACACTGTTATTAATAGTACTTTTATCATATACTTTTGTTATATCTCTATAACATTCATTGTTTATATACATTTCAATTCTTGAAATTATTAGGATTTCAGCTCATACACAATATACAGTTGATCTAAATGTGCATTGTCAATTTTATTTTTGTAATGACTATTGCCTCTCAGAGAGCTAATAATTAATTTAGACAAGAGGAATAATTCATTCCTGCAGCGTTTCAATTAACCAATTTTGAATTGGGTCAAATCATTCTTGTTTCCAATTAGTTATTTATGAGTATAATGTTATTATTTTGTCTGGGTGAGAAACAACAGTAGCAACGACCATGAAAACAACGCCAAAAGCAACAGATGTAGGGGAGGAAGCAGCAGCAACGGCAGCAGTTGCAACAGGAGCAGCAGAAGCAGCAGTGCAGCAACAAGAGAAGTAATAAACGTAAACGCAGTGGAAACGGTACGTGAAGGACAAACAGCAGTAGCAGAAACGTCAGTAACAGCAACGTCAGTAACAGCAAAGGCAGTAACAGCAACGGCAGAAGAGGGAGATACAGAGACAAAGAAATTAAATGCAATAAAACAGAAGGGGAAGAAAGTGCAAAGAGGATTTCGCTAGTGTAAAAATCTTAGATGAAAGACTTTACAGTGTACTTCACTTACACCCCATAGTGTACTTCACTTACACCCCACAATGTACTTCACTTACACCCCATAGTGTACTTCACTTACACCCCATAGTGTACTTCACTTACACCCCACAATGTACTTCACTTACACCCCATAGTGTACTTCACTTACACTCCACTATGTACTTCACTTACACCCCACAGTGTACTTCACTTACACGCCACAATGTACTTCACTTACACCCCATAGTGTACTTCACTTACACCCCACAGTGTACTTCACTTACACCCCATAGTGTACTTCACTTACACCCCACAGTGTACTTCACTTACACCCCACAGTGTACTTCACTTACACCCCATAGTGTACTTCACTTACACCCCACAGTGTACTTCACTTACACCCCATAGTGTACTTCACTTACACTCCACGATGTACTTCACTTACACCCCACAGTGTACTTCACTTACACCCCACAATGTACTTCACTTACACCCCATAGTGTACTTCACTTACACCCCATAGTGTACTTCACTTACACCCCACAGTGTACTTCACTTACACCCCATAGTGTACTTCACTTACACTCCACGATGTACTTCACTTACACCCCACAGTGTACTTCACTTACACCCCACAGTGTACTTCACTTACACCCCATAGTGTACTTCACTTACACCCCATAGTGTACTTCACTTACACCCCATAGTGTACTTCACTTACACCCCATAGTGTACTTCACTTACACCCCATAGTGTACTTCACTTACACCCCACAGTGTACTTCACTTACACCCCACAGTGTACTTCACTTACACCCCACAGTGTACTTCACTTACACCCCACAGTGTACTTCACTTACACCCCATAGTGTACTTCACTTACACTCCACGATATACTTCACTTACACCCCATAGTGTACTTCACTTATCACAGTGTACATTAGTGTATATTTTTACAGTACAACAATTGGAGAATATATCACACATGATAAATAACACCTACATACGCAAAGTCGTTCCAGGTATACCACAAACACAAACCTGCAGGTATCCCAGGGAAAAGTATATACAGGTATCCCAGCTTTAAATGACTGAACAGGAGATGTGAAACAAAGATGTGTTCTCAGTTGTAAGAGAGAGTCAGAAGCATCTCTCTCTCTCTCTCTCTCTCTCTCTCTCTCTCTCTCTCTCTCTCCTCTCTCTCTCTCTCTCTCTCTCTCTACTCTCACTCTCTCTCTCACTCTCACTCTCTCTCACTCTCTGGATATCATGTCTGTATTTTTTTTTGTAATGTCGGTAGAATTACCGACACAAGGGCAACTAATGCGACATTTTATTGTGGCAACGTTTCGCTCTCCAGGAGCTTTGTCAAGCCGTTAATTAAGGCTTTGTTTAATAATAAAAACACTGTATCATCTCTCTTACATAAACGACTTCTAAATCGATGAAACGTCGTATTGCGAACACGTATTGAGACAACGTTTCGCTCTGTGTACAGCTCAATCAAGACTTGACAAATTAGACACATGTGCAACAGTTAGGTATTTTCATTCCGAAACGTTTCGCCCACACAGTAGGCTTCTTCAGTCGAGTTCAGAAGAATATACAGAAGCAATAGAGATGTGAAGACGATGTCATCAGTCCATCACCCTTGAAGACGTAGTTTTGAGGTGGTCAGTCCCTCAGCCTGGAGGGACTGACCACTCAGCCTGGAGGGACTGACCACTCAGCCTGGAGGGACTGACCACTCAGCCTGGAGGGAATGACCACTCAGCCTGGAGGGACTGACCACTCAGCCTGGAGGGACTGACCACTCAGCCTGGAGGGACTGACCACTCAGCCTGGAGGGACTGACCACTCAGCCTGGAGGGACTGACCACTCAGCCTGGAGGGACTGACCACTCAGCCTGGAGGGACTGACCCCTCAGCTTGGAGGGACTGACCACTCAGCCTGGAGGGATTGACCACTCAGCCTGGAGGGACTGACCACTCAGCCTGGAGGGATTGACCACTCAGCCTGGAGGGATTGACCACTCAGCCTGGAGGGACTGACCACTCAGCCTGGAGGGACTGACCACTCAGCCTGGAGGGATTGACCACTCAGCCTGGAGGGACTGACCACTCAGCCTGGAGGGACTGACCACTCAGCCTGGAGGGACTGACCACTCAGCCTGGAGGGACTGACCACTCAGCCTGGAGGGATTGACCACTCAGCCTGGAGGGACTGACCACTCAGCCTGGAGGGACTTATTATATAGTTATCACATCTCTACTGCTTCTGTATACTCTTCTGTATTCGACTGAAGAAGCCTACTGTGTAGACGAAACGTTTCGGTATAAAGGTACCTAACTGTTGCACATATATCTTATCAACACGTCGATTTTGAATACCATTTTCACATTCAAAATTTGATAAAGTTCTACACAGGGCGAAACGTTGTTTACATGAAAGCTTACCCTGGAGCTTGCTTCTTTGTCTTCAAACGAATTATAACAAACTTGTACAGAAAATCTCAGCTAATCAGCTCACTTCCCACAACAAACTAAAGGTGGTGGGTGACCAGGTCAAGCTGCATCCAGCTATCAACTCATTACCCTTCTATAAGAATCACTACACCAGATTTCTGAAATTCCTTCTGAATTTCTTTCTGAATTTATTTCTGAATTTCTTTCTGAAACGTCTTTATATTTCCTGATAGGTGAATATTCTCTCTATTCTTTATAAAGTCATGGCTTAATTGGTAGTCTACAGGTGAATTTCAATTTTTGTGATAATTGTGCAGTAGATAGGCATTAAACTTAGAAAGTGAACTATAAAAAGTATTTGAAATTTCTGAATATCATATTTATGCGAGGCACAGAACCCGTGTGGGCCATTCAGGCCAGAAGAGTGGAGGAGGCTTGAATCACCATCCATCATCACGACCAACCAGCATCACCAGCACCACCACCATCACCGTCACTATCACCACCACCAACACACAGCTACCAGGCACAACATTACCACTATCGTCACTATCTTGACAAACGCTGACAGAAATCTGCAGTAACAGTGGAAAGCAAAGCAGTGTCAAACTCCACGCATAACAGTAGCAGAGTTAAGGCAGCAGCTTCAGCAGCAGCAGCTTCAACAGCAGCATCAGCAGCAGCAGCTTCAGCAGACAACACTATTCTCTCCGTGTCAACATTATTCCCACCTCGGACTAGCAACCATCACCAAGACGACCAAAACTACTTACCACCACCACCAACAACAACAACAACCATCCCAACACCTACCACTATCACCACCGGAAGTTTCTGCCGTAACTTTCACCATCATACAATCACCTCCACAACCAACAAGAACAACAATCGGACACCATAAGCACCATCACAACTATGACCCCCCAGTTACAACTGCAGTCTTCACCGCCCTCACCACCACCTCCCAACGCCATTGCCATCCCCTCCCACGCTCTCACCACCATCACCATCACCACCACTATCACCAGGCATACCATCACCACCATCGACCTCCACTCTTATATTTTTCTTTCTGATAAACAGTACAGTTCCCTGATGTGTGTTTGTGTGTGTGTGTGTGTGTGTGTGTGTGTGTGTGTGTGTGTGTGTGTGTGTGGGTGGGTGTGTGTGTGGGTGTGTGTGTGTGTGTGGGTGTGTGTGTGTGTGTGGGTGTGTGTGTGTGCGTGAGGGGTCAGTTGGGGGAGATGATAGGGAAGGAGAGAGATTCGGAAAGGGGAGAAAGATGAAGGTGAGGGAGGGAGGAAATAAGGAAAGGATGGAGAGGGAGGTAGAGGAAGACTCAGGGAGAGGAGTAAGAGAGATGTAGAAGCTGGAGGAGATAAATAAGAAAGAGATGCTTAGAAAAAGGAAATAGAAGGGAAAGTAAAGATAGGAGGAAGAGAGAGTGGAATGGAAAAGTTAGGAGGGAAGTGGAGAAGGGACTCGTTGAGGGAGGAAGTGAGATAGAAGGAGGGAGAGATGGGATACAGAGGTCCCTCTCCTTCCCTGTAAATATCATAACGTTGTTTCGAGAGCATCTTAACAAGAAGAAGTAATCAGGCTGAACCTGAACCGCCGTAAATGGTTTTAAGCCGAGCAGGTCTTTGGGGCCAGTCCGCAGTGCGACGCCGTTCTCTCTCTCTCTCTCTCTCTCTCTCTCTCTCTCTCTCTCTCTCTCTCTCTCTCTCTCTCTCTCTCTCTCTCTCTCTCTCTCTCTCTCTCTCTCTCTCTCTCTCTCTCTCTCTCTCCTCTCTCTCTCTCTCTCTCTCTCTCCCTCCTCCCTCTTTCCTCTCTTTCTCTCCTCTTTTTCTTTCCCTCTCTTTCTCTCCCTCTCTCTTTTTTTTCTGACTATTTCCTTTCTTTGTTTACCTTTCCCAATCCCCTCACTCTCTACTTTTCCCTCTTTTTGTCTCTCCCCACTTATTATTTCATTCTCTCTATCTCTCTCTCTCTCTCTCTCTTTCAACATTAGCTCTTCTAACTTCGTTAGCGAGAGAATGAACACCAAATCTCTCTCAAGCTCTATTGAGAGAACTTTTCTACGCTCTAAACTCTTCCTCCCAAGAGTTCTACACGTGCTCTAAAGCGGCTCTTAATCCCCTTTCTCCACGGAACACGGGACTCTGGTCAAAATGGTGATCCCTTGAGATTTTCCACCCAGGACTGGGAGTCCTCAGAAGTAAGTCACTTTTTAATTAAGGAGCAGGAGGAAATTTATTTTCTTAGGGAGCAAGCGAAGGAGACTGTGTGTCTGCTACTGTTGCTGCTACTGCTGCTTCTGTTGCTGCTACTGTTGCTGTTGCTTCTAAGAGTGCGGTTTCTGTTACTTCTAAGAGTGCTGCTGCTGTTACTACTGCTAATGATGCTAATGTTGTTAGTACTGTTGGTGTTGCTGCTGCTGCTACTGCTGCTGCTGCTGCTACTGCTGCTGCTACTGCTGCTGCTTCTGCTGCTGTTGTTGTTTCGGCTGCTGCTGTTGTTGCCTATTGACTCCTCTCACGAAAACCAGAGTTGCTACAGTCTCCCTCGCACCCCGCCTATCCCCACCCACCACCGCCCACTCACCGCCCACTCACCGCCCACACATCAAGCCCTAGTGGTGTACATATCCGTGTGTACTTTCTTGGGTGTGTGTGTGTGTGTGCGTGAGTGTGCGTGCGTAAACGCACAATCGTTTGCGTTCGTGGGCATGCGCGTGGGAACGCCTGAGTGCTTGCGCTTGCGTGCGAGTGCGTGCACCTATCGGTACTCAAATCAATACATCACAGGCACAACGCAACACCTGCTACGACACAATCATCTGCGGGAACATATAGTTTATCTGCCTAACATGTGTGAGTGTCAACCTTATTCACTCCCACCCTCATTCACCCTCTCACGCACTGGCACACTCACGCACTGGCACACTCACGCACTGGCACACTCACGCACTGGCACACTCACGCACTGGCACACTCACGCATTGGCACACTCACTTTCACACATTTTCACTCCTTCACTCATTAGCATTCACGCTCATTTTCAATCACACACTTTCACTACTTCACTAATACTCTCTCTCGATGAACATATATATATATATATATATATATATATACGTATATATATATATATATATATATATATATATATATATATATATATATATATATATATATATATATATATATATATATATATATATATACACACCCATATATTAAATGCCACAGTGGAACTGAACTCAACATAGATGAAAAACATTTAACATAGATTAGACTAAGGCTTTTCAAAGCTGTAGCAAATTCCTTACCGCACACACACTTCGTGAGTTGAATTCAAATGCTTCCCGATAAGCACTGTTGGGGGAGTTGGTAGTAAACGGAAGGGTGACCAGGTGGGGGTAGTCTTTATGGCAAGGGTCCCCTTTCCCAGACGTGAGTGTATCAAATTTCTTTTAAATGCATGAAAGCTACTGACGGGGTGGGTATTGAGAACCTTCAAAACAAGGGAAATAATGCCGATGGTGACACTCTTCAAATCGCTAGTGCTCCCTCACTTAGAATATTGCTCAGTGCTGACGGCCCCGTTCAGGGCAGGAGAAATATCAGAGCTGGAACAAATACAGAGATCGTTTGCGGCTCACATTGAACCAGTGAAACATCTAAATTATTGGGAACGCCTTCAAGTCTTGAACATGTACTCATTGGAGCGGAGGAGAGAGAGATACATGATAATATATACCTGGAAAGTACTCGAGGGCCTGGTCCCAAATCTGCACACTGCCATAACAACATACTGGAGTGAGAGATATGGGAGGAAATGTAAAATAAACCCAGTGAGGAGCAAGGGTGCGGTGGGGACAATAAGGGAGCACTGTATCAACATCCTGAGTCGCAGACTATTCAACATCTTACCAGAAAATATCAGAAACACGGCTGGAACCAGTGTAGAAGCCTTCAAGAGGAAACTGGACAAATATCTTCACCAGGTGCCAGATCAACCAGGCTGTGACGGATATTTGGGGCAGCAGGCCTCCAGCAGCAACAGCCTGGTTGACCAGGCAAGCACCAGACGAGCCTGGCCCATGGCCGGGCTCAGAGAATAGAGAAACTCTCGAAAATCTTCAAAGGTAAAGGTAAGGATGGGGGGGAGGGTCCAGTCCATCTTTCGGGGCTGGGACAAATTACGAATTACATATACTATGGAGATTAAATAAAGGTCACAATTCCGTGGCTGGAACAATTCCCTGATAGCACACCGTGGTTAAGAAGACAATACCATGGCTGGACTAATTAATAAATAACACATACATTTAAGGGGTATTTTATGCGTGATTTCGGACGATTTTGACCATTATTAGGTCACAACTGTGTACTGATAATAGTCCAGGATGGACCGAAACGTCGTGAGTTATACAGTATATGTAAACAGAAATACAAGAGGTTGATTGATCTGTATAATTCGACCCCCTTCTGGGATCCTCTATAACTAAAATGGATCCCAGAAGGGGGTCGAAATATACAGATCAATCAACCTTCTGTGTTTCTGTATCCATGTGGGTTATCACTGCGCATTGTCAAATGTTCATTATAACTTAGTTATTCAGTGTGTGTAAATATAAAGATATATTCAAAAAGAGAGACCCTATAAAGCATTTGGAGTAGACTTGATACAATACCCTGATGTGACATTTTACCACCACCGGTGACGGTCTTAAGTGTACACATCCAGTTATAACTAATAGCTGTGTGAGTTGTGAGGGTAGACACTCAGGTGTAACACATGACACAAGACATGACTTTTCAGTTCTGACCCTTGACAAACTTTCATCCCCTAAGCTTTTCAAAATCACCTGTGTGTTTTGTTACAGCATTTCTCTGTTTAAGCTCGCGTTACTCACACGTCTAATTCCCCTTTAACCTATCTTACCCAGCATTGCATGTTTTTTTTCTCTCTATCTCCGTAGACTCCACTCTCCCAAACCCCAGCTCCAGAAAATCCATATCCTCATAAAATCTTTACCCTAAAACTTCTACTGTCAGAAAATCCTCGATGCTTAAAAACTCGTCCCCAAAGCTTCCACTCCCTTAAACCACCACACTTAAAGGACATCTACCCACAAAACTTCTATCTTAAAATAAACTTTAACCTTGAGAAAGGTCTACCTCCAAACCCCATTTCGAAAACCTGTACTCCCAACCCTCACGTGTTTTCTGGAGAGAGAGAGTGAGAGAGAGAGAGAGAGAGAGAGAGAGAGAGAGAGAGAGAGAGAGAGAGAGAGAGAGAGAGAGAGAGAGAGAGAGAGAGAGAGGGAGGGAGGGAGGGAGGGAGGGTGTTAGGGACCACTTCTGGTAATAACTAGGGACCCACAGCCTCGGAGAAGACAATAAAAGGATTTCAGGGGAAAATCTCGAGTATAATCCTCATATGTAGATGTGGGTTTTCTTGAAATAATTGGTCTGATTCCCTTAAATACTTACACGTCGTTTAAAATGTTCAAAACCTTTTTAAACATAAACATTTAGAATTTGCTTAAAGTCATTGATTACAACGCTGATGTCTGCCAATGACGCAGGATTCTTCCCTCTTTAGTTGATATTTTATTTGACTAGTAAGGCTTTTCCTGACATAGAAAGGTAGTCACCTCTCTTATGAAGCTCCTCTGTAAAGTGCATTTTTTTTAAATTCAATTGGAAAAAGTATTTGAAATTGTTTATATCTAATGGAAACGCCATTACGATACGTGCTACTCAATTTTGGATGCAATTTATCAATCGCATTTACATAACATTTATATAGAGAAGCATTTTTGGAGAGCTGATTTCATTTTAGCTGTTGTGTTTAGTGTTTAACAATTTGACTGGAAGTCTTGAAAATATACAAGTCAAAGATAAAATGAAAAGATAATCAATTTTATTAATCAAAATAACTTAGTAAAGTTTCTGGAAATGTCACTGGACACTGGCAAGTCACTCCCTGTTGTCCCCAGTATGACCTTACAAGGTCAGTTTGAGAGTCTGAGAGTATCGCTTACGGTGGTCAGTAAACAGAGCAAGCAAGATCTTCTTTACTTCCTTAACCAAAATAACATCGCGGCCAGGCTATCATCCAAGCTGCTTGGGAGTCCTTATTTTCCTCCCACTGCGACGCAAGGATTTGTTGCAAACCTTAAGCAAGTTTGACTTTGGTGAGGAAGAAACTGGTGTTTGTGGTCTTGAAATCGACAACTGATTTGCTTCCCAATGAAGTCAGGGACACATTCACTCACCTAGGAAGGTTCTCATTTCCGCTGTCTGACATGGCCTAAACTATGCGGTTCTTATGTTGTTAGTGACATCCTTGTCAAACTAGGGCAGGCCCAACAATTCCTCCAAGTATCACGAATTGCCAGTAATCCTTCGCGATGTTACTTTGGAGATTGCAGCATGGACTGTTGAAAGCAATTAAGATTAGAGAAGACTCAAGTCGCCTTGATGGCGACTGTTCCTCTCTCTGATGGTGAGAGAGGCTGTCGTTAAAACCATAAAGATTAAAATGAGTTGGACAAATATATTTGTTAGGAGTTTGGGTTTTAGAAGAACATTCCTAGTATGGGTCATTAGGCCTGCTGCAGTGTTCCTCCTTTCTTATGTTCTTATGTCATGAGGGCCTTTTTTTGTTCGCTTTGAAGCGAAACGTCTACACCTCACATGTATAGATTGCCTTCGAAATTCAACAGGCCTTATGCATTGCATAGAAGCTACAGATCATGTGGCACTAGGGTGCGGAATGCCAAGAAAGAGGTAAACCCAGGAGGTTTACTGCAATCATCACAAGGTTGGACTTGCATTAATGAAGACTTAATGAAATTATCTAGTCTCTTGTTTATATTGATAATGCTTTCGGCTGCCAACTGGTCATATGATGTCTTAAAACTGGTCATGTTCTATGAACTTCCACTGTTCTTGGAAACGTTTGAAGAGGAAAACTTACGGGGCTGAGGAAGCTTAAGCTTAAGCTGCCAGTTCAAGGATGTCGTGTTGACAAATGAGGTGTAGAAGGTTGCAACCTTGTGACTGAGAATGACACATGCCTTCCCGGTGTAGGAATATATTCCTCGTACTTCATCGTCAATATTCCATTCCTCGATACACTGAAGATGGCATAGCCTGTACATGTACAGTGCCAACATAGATTTTTTTGGTAATGCAAATAGCTTGGAACCACCAAGTAGGACACTAGTACTGGGAGGCGATCCGCCGTGTCTTTTCCAGGTATATCTTGAAGGAGCTTGTTTCAGTGGACTAGAGCCACGTCAAGTTTGAAATTTTCCTGAATGTTGGCGGAAGTGGAAACTATGATAATGTCGTTGCTATCTGATACTGGTCATCTTAAAGGCCAGCGAGCTAACGTTGTGACCAAGAGTCCCGACAAACGTAGTTTCCACCTGATCAGACACATTGTTGCCGTACAGAGAAGCCGTGAGAACTCGACTCAGAACCTTCTTTCGGATGGTCTTGGGACGGGTCGGGGTTTGTAAGCTTGAGCCTGGAACTGAATCCTCCAAAGATTTCTTAGTTGCAGAAGTGCAGCTAGTGCTGCTGTTGCTGCTTTCTAGAGTGTCTTTATCTTCTAAACGTTCAACATCTTTGCTCATCTTCTGCCAGCATTCTCGCTCCTTGTCTAAATACTCTTGCTTTTTTTCTTTCTTTGCGAGGACATTGCCGACAGAAGACATTGCTCCCCGATGCCTTTTTTAGCGCTGAGGTAAAGATACAGCTTTGTCCTCCTCAGTGCTGATGATTTCATCCAAGGAATTGGCGTGGGCGATGTCCAATACAACCTTAAAACACTCCTTGAGTTTGCCGTCGTTTCTGGTTTATTTCCTTGTCTTTCGGGAGTATTTTTCTTTCCATGCGTTCCACCGAGTGAAGAGGTTCTCGAGTTTCTTGATTGATTCTTACATATAGTTCACCGGAAACTCATCAATCTTTCAATGGTTTTAGACTACGCATCCTCTCTAGCTGGACATAACGCAAACATCAAGAGCTTGTTTGCTGGATGGAAGCTTCAAAACCCCTGACATTTTTCTCTAACTTATCGGTTAAATACACTGTTCAGCCTCTCTTAGATGTAGTAGTTAGACATCATCAATGTATATCACAAAAGCATCCGTCAAATACGATCATCGGGAGTCATAACATGAATGAGAAGAAGTGGACATTAATATTTCATAGAAAAAATATTAACATCTTTGGCAATCTTCAATCTGCCTTTAACCTTCTTCTGTTATTTTGGACAGCATGTTTTTCAACAAATTATAAGCTTGTGATACGGTCAGGATTAGAAAAAAGAATAATAAGAACGTTATATATATATATATATATATATATATATATATATATATATATATATATATATATATATATATATATATATATATATATATATATATATAATTATCTTGGTCATAAGGAAACCCAAAACATTGTTTGTGATCGTCCTGCTTCTCTGATTATACTAAGTATCTCTAAAGTTTGAATTCCACGTCAAGTATCAGCTGAAACTTCTGTTCCCTTGAGAACCAAAATTCCATTTTCCTCGTTATTTTCCAAGATGATGACGCAACATTTATATATATATAAGCCAATGAAAAGCCATAAATCCAGTTTCCCCTCTGGGCTGCATTGTGATGACGTATGGTGTAAACAAACCAGCTTCCAACCAATAAGAAAACTCATTTTCTCTGCCAGCATCCTCATCCTTTACCCCCCACCCTTTCCCTCCCACATCCACCTACCCCCACCCCCATCTGCAACTCAAAACCCTGCATTGCAACGCGGAGTGACGTCAGTGCAACTTAGGGTACGATTCGGGAGAAAAAAATTCTCTCTACCTGTGATCCGAGCAGAGATAATTATTGTACTTATGAGAAGAGCTAAAGCCATGTGGGTCATTCAGTGCAAGGAGTGGAGAAGGCTCGATCCTCCGTTCTCTGAACGTGAGACAAGAGCTCATCCCTCGTTGCCAGGTGTCCTCCACAAGGAGATATCAAGAGAAGCACAAAACTTGTAGTGGTTAAACAGAGCCTGGATAAAGGGAGATAATAAAGATTGGCGCAAAGAAAGGGAGGGTTTGAAAGAACAATAGGTTATATATGTATGTATATATATATATATATATATATATATATATATATATATATATATATATATATATATATATATATATATATATATATATATATTATTGTAACCACGAACAAATGGTATTGATCAATAACAACACTGCGACTAGCCAAGGACTCGAACCCATGTTGTTTTGGCCCACCTCATGGTGAGCGAAAACCACATGACTCTATCCCACAGGACCACTAAATCCTACAAGAATCACGCACTCAGCAGAGCTAGGTGTTAGAGCGTCATGTGGATTTCGCTCACCATGAGGAAGGCCAAAACGACATGGGTTCGAGTCCGTGGCTAGTCGCAGTGTTGTTATTGATATATATATATATATATAATCAATTATTGAACATTGCTTTATCTTTCGTGCTGTTCAGCGCTATAAGCTTCCATGTTACCTTATCCAGCTGGAAGAATCGCTTCTTGTACTTTTTATGTTTTTGGATTTGCTCAGTTTTTTTGACCTCAACATGGCCCTCATACAGTGACACGCTGATGGCCTCCTGTCACTTTTCGACCCAGGAAACCTTAGTTGAATGTTCCATCTTATATATCTTGCCTTTTCCTTGATCCAGTGTCGTGGCTGATATAGGCTTCTCTGCCTCAAGGTAACGCTCGTTGCACAAGGAATCACTAGTTTAAAAATTCTTTAAGTTATTGCCTAGGTAAGAGGAAAGGTGTTGCCGCTTCAGGGGTAACCTTTATCATTGTCAACGTTTTGCTTCTGGTGAAGGTTTTTCCAGAGATAAACATAATAAAGGCTTACTCTGCAGGGTTGTTCTTAACAGGGGAGAGTACATCACGCAAGAAATTTCTAAACACTGAGAGATATCTCTCATTATGTATACGCTGAGAGTTTTCTTCAATCCCTGTTGTTGGTGTTAATGCTTGACTGGTAGGGAACATACAACATGCATCCTTAACGACGTTTTGAGTAGCTGATAGGCTTTAATACCGATTACCCTACCACCAAGAAACCAATATATCCTATTGGACATTTTTTTTACACACTGGAATTTATAGTCCAGAGTTTCATGTCTAGATCAGCCTTTTTCAAAATCCAGCTCACTCTTTAAGGCATAATGTAAAACTCTCCCTCGGAATGCGACCCACAACAGTAGGATAACACCCAGGTGACTACTAAACACTATGTTAACAGGAGAAGCAGGAATAAATGATCAGCCTTTTCTGTGAATTTCATAAAGCCCGGTAGTTGCTGTTGGGTCTATTCAACTGTTAGCCAAGCCTTAACAGGCTGGGCTAACAGCCTATCGACTCCACGAGGGTCATTTAGGCTACATTACACCTGTTCACCCCCAAACAAGGATATTTTAATCCATACAACTGCCTGTAAAGTTGGCTCTTGTTGTTTATACAATAGAAGATATACACCTCTCTGTATACATACTGAGATACGTACCTCCGAGTGTATACATCTTTGTGTGCGTGACGCAAGCGATAACAGATTTAAACTGCTGTAATTGATCATAGAGAAATGGTATACATCCTACAACATGCCCTTATCACTAAGGAATGCTGTAGACCATTTAAAAGATAATGGTAAAAGAATGACTAATACGCAACTGTAGTTAACTTTGAAGAATAGTACACACTCAGCTGTATTTATTGGAAAAGGGAATGGTAAACAACCAGTAATATTTAAGGGTAGAACAATGGTTTATTTCCAGCTATATTCAGTGGTAAATGAATGGCGTAGAGAAGTCGACTAATAAATAAAGTAAGGGAGAGTTTCCCAGCTATAAGAAATCTGGAAGGACAGCCAGAGCGTCACCAGTTACTGCAGCCACCGAGGCAAGAGACTCGCCACTGTTAAACGTAGAAAGACAATTTTTTATCTTCTTTTGACCTTGTCGCAGTCTGTGTGTGTGTGTGTGTGTGTGTGTGTGTGTGTGTTTGCGTGTGAGCGAGCATCACGTAAAATTCAATATTTAGGATGTCGTGGTAAGTGCTATAGCAAGGGTGCCAAGTGATCACAAGTGCCAGCTGCTGTCAGAGGCACTTAGGACTGGAAATCACGGAGAGGCTGCTGATAGTTCATAGCCCACTCTGAAGATATCTCAAATATTTTATCTCGGTTACATTAATAAAGGTAATCATTATGTTCGTGGCTAAGAGCTAAGCTCTTAGATATCACATCGACACCGGGGAATGGGAGGCAGTGAGGTTCGATTTAAAGAGAGAGAGAGAGAGAGAGAGAGAGAGAGAGAGAGAGAGAGAGAGAGAGAGAGAGAGAGAGAGAGAGAGAGAGAGAGAGAGAGAGAGGATTGGTTCAATTCCTTGTATCAAGAGATCCTTGCTGGCATCAAGGCACCTTTGAAGCGCCTGTAATTGACTGAAACGTCGTTTAAAGTTTCTCCTTTGTGTTGTGAAACTCAACTAGTAAGCGAACAATGGAATGGTGATTACCGACAAGATGTGGGAAAAGACACTTACGTACATTTAAGGACATTTATTAGAGGAAACGTTTCGCCCCGAGTGGGCTGAAGAAGCGACAGTTGGCGACACGTTTCCTCTATTAAATGTCCTGAACTGTACGTATCTATCCACACAACTAGCAATGTTAAACACACGAAGAATGCAAGAATCATTTCTAGGATTTTCGTTCTAATTGCGTCTGCTCTTCAGAACTTTTATTCTTTTTGTCCAGTACTCGAAAATTATAAAAAAAAATAATGAATACTTTTATTTGTGAATATTTTTTTTTTCCAAAACACTGAGCATTTGTATTACTACGCATTTTATTGTGTCAACGAATCAGTTTTGATTAAACTCTTGCGATTTGAGCATTTTTTTATTATTGCTGTTGTTCATTTCTCTTCCTCTTCTTCCTGACCCTAAAATTCTGGAGTAAAATTTCTAATAACTTCCTTATTTCAGGCTTTCCTTCGCAAGCGCTTTATTGCACACGATTTATCAATTTTATGTTACTTATTGCATGGTGTATACACACAACGCATGAATGGGAGTCTTTCAAGAGCTTCACTCTTCGGCTCTCTCTAAGAACACAAAACACGCATCACCACCCAGTGTGAGATAGCACATTGCTACGAACGTGAAGACACGAATGCTAGTTTGAAAACAAGGTTTTATTGACGTAATGTTTGTCTCTGTGTAGAGCTTTATCGAGTGAGGGTTTGGTGAAGCTTTACAGCGAGCGGAATGTTCTTCATCACGTCCTTTCGCCAGCATCATGACAACATCCTGAAGGATTCATCTCTTCCCGTCGACAGAGAGGCTCTTGTATTTCAAGTAGCCGGCAGCAGCAGCATCGATTATCTCTCTCTCGTCTCCAGCTATCTGCATCGTAGTCTCTTTCCCCATCATCTCCAGCAAAACACACACACACACACACACACACACACACACACACACACACACACCACTATCAAACCTCAGAGTTTTAACATAGTTATTCATATCTCGTTATCTCCATCCACTAAATACACTAATGTCGCTCACCACATCGTTTCACAGCATCCATTCGTAATAATCCATTCGTAATGACTGGAAAAAGTTTTGATGGAAAAGTAGATTTTAAGTCTCGGAGATTCGAGCTTTCACTAAATGTGAATTTTCGACATGGGTTTAGAAACTTGTGGATAATATACAGTTTCTGCACGATATTCAGGGGCACTCTATTCCCCGTTCTTTATGAATTTCATTTTTTATATGAAGTACCATCAGCGTTCATCTTAGAATTCGCCAAGAAGATACAAAATTGCTATAAAAAATTGCTGTGCAATAACCGTAGTCGTTCTGTAATTTATTTGCAATCGTGTTATTACTATTTCGCAAGACACGTTGTTAAAGTGTGAGCAACGATGAGCAACGCCACTCACAACAGATGTTATGCTCCTTAAACCGTCTACATTGAGGTGCAACTCTTAGAAAAATCAACAAAAACAAAGCGAAATTGTTGTGAGTACACCCCCCCATACACGCACGCACACACGCACGCACGCACACACGCACGCACGCACACACGCACGCACGCACACACGCACGCACGCACACACGCATATACAACAGGCCTAGTGTCTAATCCACATGTGCCTAGGACAAAATGGTAACTAACACACAAGGTCCGCTGTTTTTCAAGAATTCCGAGACAAGAACACTCCCGCTAAATCCCTTTGTGTGGTACAAATACCCGACTTCTCCGGGGAAAAGCCTTCTTTATTACTGTGTAAACAGAAGTGGAAGAAGTCAATCTCCCTCAATATATGCTTGCTTTTCCCTGCCCTTCCTCACGGATCCCTCAGAGAGCAGTATATAGTCTTATTATGAACATTTTGTATTCATGGATTGATACCGTGTATCCAGAAGAGATATCACTAATAATTTCTTTTTGTCTGTCAGTCTGGCTGATTCACTTAGTACATTCAGCGCCTCTCTCTTGTTTTTCGTATGAATACAAATTTTTCTTACCACTCGGAGAGCTTTTGTAATTGACTGAAATCGTGCATAAATTCTGAAATATATTTTAAAAGAACAGCCAACAGCCAACAGCCCCTGGCTGAAGCCAGGGGCTGTTGGTAGTATATCTTCGGTATAAGAAGTTTAGGTACGCGTTGTGGTAGTATACTTTACATGAAAGCGGTAGTAGTATACCATTGATATAGCTGACCTTTGCAGTGAGCTGAGGTAAGATAACAGACAGTAGTTTGTAAATTCAGCTGTGAAAAAATCAATGCTGCTCACTCAGTGACGCTTGGTAAATAGGAAAAGGTAAAATACTGCGTCTGCGTGATCAGTCCCAGGAAGAGCGACGATGTAATGCGCGTCCTGGTGGCCCTACTTCAGAGGGTACGGTACTGTACGTCGCGTTGTCTCAGCGACAACGGGGACGCGGTAAGTCGCGGTTGGCCTCAACTGCAGCGATGAGGTATATTGTGTTTACTCAGCGGGAATGAAAATGGAATGAAAAAGGAATAGAAAAGAACATTGTAGCAGCAGTACGAATAATAGTAATAGTGGTGGTACAAGTAGATACAGTGTTAGGTTGGGTGATTATCAACAGATAATGGGCAGAGGATCGAGCCCATTATGGTTTACTGTCTCACATATGCTATTGCTGCTGCTGCTGCAAGTAATAATAATAATCATCATCATAATAATAATAATATAACTTGGAGGAATATACATATCTCCTCACATGGACGTTCGAAATTGCTTTCACTATATTCGCAAGCTAAAAGTTTATGATGCTACTGAAACAGTTTCAAAACGAGGCTCAGCTCTCGATACCTCTCATTTGATAAACGAAGGTATAGGTAGAAATGTAGGGATGAAGACACTGTCTACAGGAAAATCCTGTCTGATCGATTAGCAGCTCTATTGTGGTTCTGAAATATGTCATGTCGAATAGGTAAAACTGGTCAGATAGCAAGAACTCATTTAAAATTATGTCCTTTATAAAATTATCTCTTATACGTTTAAAGACATATTTTTTCATTAGAAAGGACTTAATTTTAGATGAGTTCTTGCTAATTGACCAGTTTTACCTAATCGCACGACATATATATATATATATATATATATATATATATATATATATATATATATATATATATATATATATATATATATATATATATATACATATATACATACATACATATATATTGGTGTGTGTGTGTGTGTACACACACTTCAAAATTCACTCAAGAAAAAAATCTTAGAGAGAATATAATACCGAACACATCTGAGGCGCACATTAACCAAATAATTGCTGCAGCCTGAGTAAGGAATGTATACCGTGTACGTAAGGACCATATTGGGGTATGCATCGCCAGTATGCAACCCTCACCTGGTCAAGCACGTCAAGAAATTAGAGAAAGTGCAAAGGTTTGCAACAACACTAGTCCCGGATCTAAGGGGTATGTCCTAGGAGAGGTTAAGGGAAATCAACCTGACGATACTGGAGGACAGGAAGGATGGGGAAGACATGATAACGTCTTATAAAATACTGAGAGGAACTGACAAAGTGGATAGGGACAGGATGTTTCAGAGATGGGACTCAGCAATAAGGAGTCACAACTGAAAGGTAAAAACTCTGAGTCACAAAGATGTTAAGAAGTATTTCTTCAGTCATGGAGCTGTCAAGACGTGGAACAATCTGGAGAGTGATATAGTGGAGGCAGGACCCATACATAGCTTTAAGAAGAGATACGATAAAGCTCATGGAGCATTGAGAAAATGGACCTAATAGCAAGAGGCTCTGAATCGACCATTGCAACCATAAATAGGTAAGTACAAATACACACACACACACACACACACACACACACACACACACACACACACACGCACACACACACACACACACACCACACACACACACACACACACACACACGCACACACACACACACACGCACACACACACACATACACACATACACTCAGGATTAATCCATAAAATGGTCGATGGATAAAGAATCCTCCACCACCATGTCACCTCTACTGAAGGATTAAAATTCCCTTGACATTTCTTATCTATATGTTAACGTGTATTGAGATTCTAAGACCTTCATCTTAGCCTAATCAACAAAATTGCTTAGCAACGTCTTTCCATTTTTCATAACCTTTGAAAAGGTTTAGAATATTTTATAAAAATAAAAAATCTTTGATTTTGTCAAATATTTATACAAGTTTATTTTTTTGAGATTCCTCAGAAACATACTTAAGAGTGACGTCTGAAACACTCACTATCTTACAAATTTTATAATCCACACAAACTCAAGACGTTCTAACACACTTATCTAAACTTTCTAAAACTTCTTGTAATTGAAAATACTTCTTACACCCTATAACAGCTTCTCTAACACCCTCTAATTTTTTCTAAATCCCACACAAAGCTGAAAACTCCTTAACATCCATTTCTAATTTATCAGAAAAATCACACTAACTTCTACCAACACTTGCAGTCTCGTTGAGAAATTTTTACACACAATTTTTAGCGTCGATGAAAATTTCCACAGCAACCTCTAGGGAGTTCTTAGGAAGCCGCTCACGTTCTGCAGACAAGCCTCACGTTCCTCAGACAAGCCTCACGTTCCTTAGACAAGCCTCACGTTCCTCAGACAAGACTCACGTTCATCAGGCAAGACTCACGTTCCTCAGACAAGCCTCACGTTCCTTAGACAAGCCTCACGTTCCTTAGACAAGCCTCACGTTCCTCAGACAAGACTCACGTTCATCAGACAAGACTCACGTTCCTCACACAAGACTCACGTTCCTCACACAAGCCTCACGATCTGCAGACACTCCTCACGATCTGAAGACACTCCTCACGTTCTGCAGACACTCCTCACGTTCTGCAGACAAGCCTCACGATCTGCAGACAAGCCTCACGATCTGCAGACAAGCCTCACGATCTATAGACAAGCCTCATGATTCTCAGACAAGCCTCACAATTTGCAGACAAGCCTAACATTCCTCAGACAGGCCTCACGTTCAACAACCCGGCTCACGTTCCGCAGACAAGCCTCGCATTCTACAGACAAGCCTCACGTTCCGCAGACACGCCTCACGTTCTGCAGACTCTCCTCACGTTCAGCAGACAAGCCTAACCATGTCCCACGCTGCTCACCCCATGATGTCCAGGACCTCTTAGTGCTTAGCAACTCAGGAAATCAGAGAATGGCAAGAAGAAATTGACCAGGGACGTCCACCCCAAGTCATTTGTTGACTGTCGTGGTTGATTCTAATGGAGTATGACTGTGATGGATTATGAATGTGATGGTGTATGAATTGTGATGGCGTATGAATGGTAATGGCGTATGAATGGTGATGGCGTATGAATGGTGAATGAGAGGTAATCAGTTTTAATCCGAAAATAGAAGAGGGTAGCTCGAATTCCCTAAATTAAGAGCCCTTCATCGGTACGATGGCACACCATGTGAAGGTAAGAGCGGCTGGGGCGAACAACTCTACGCTGTCCACAACCCACGTTTCACTAACTTTCTGACTGAACAAAATTGCTTCTCCGCCTTCGTGGTGGATTTTATCGCCTTCAAAACAAAAATATTTATAAGGAATTTTGGCATTTTCTAAATTGAGCGGAACAAATTAGAATTATAAGAAATTTCTCTCTCTTTTCTGTTGATTATTCCTCCATTTCCTTTGTTTATTTTTTTCATTCTCCATGATCTATATCTAATTCTCATATTTCCTTTTTTACCTTCTCTTTTCGTGTAATCTACTATCATTATTTTTCTCTGGCATTCTCGTTATTTTTTTGACCATTTTTCTCTGATTATTTCTTGTTTCATTCTATATTTTATCTCTTATTTTCTCTAGCCCGCTCTTTCCTATTCTCATCCCTATCTCGTCTCATCTCTCTTCCACTCCATTTTCCTTTTCTCCACCACCTTCTTCTTCTCCTCCTCCTCTCTATTCGCTAAGTTCAACGACGTGATGAAGTTGAGGAAAAAGGAAGAATTCAAAGGAAAAAGAAAGAATTCAAAGAGTCCTGGATAAGTTGGTACAGCACTCAGAGACGAGGAAGACTAATTTCTATGTAGACAAGGGCAAAGTAATGCATTTAGGATATAGCAATGTTAAACGTAAAAATACAATAAAATAATAATAATAATAACAGTAATCTTTATTTCTACATGTATATGATACAACTTATACAGACCATAGCTGACAACACTGACATACTATATAGAAAGCCCTTGGCTATCCAGAGCATTCTTGGCAAATGAGATTAATTTTGTCCCCAGGATGCGACCCACACCAGTCGACTAACACCCAGGTACTTATTTACTGCTAGATGAACAGGACAGCAGGTGTCTTAAGGCAATACGGCCGATGTTTCCACCCGTACCAGGGATGGAACCACGGACCTCAGTGTGAGAACTGAGTGCACTACCAACCGAGCTACGGCAGAGGCAGAAGATGGTTTGTTTACTAGATTTCATGGCTATCTACTAAGGGAGGGTTGTTAAGGATGCTAGTTTCCTGTACGCCACTAGCTAAGAATAACTGGATCACTCATATCGTGGATAAAGCAAACTCCGTGTGTATGTATACTGGGATACATACCACTACAAGTATACATACATTGTTCCTCTTAAGATCATGCACATTAAGAGAGATAATCAGAGGCATATCAACACATTGCAAAAGAAGAGAATGGCCTCATAGAAATCAACAGTAATGACGGACAGTACTTAGCAATGTTTAGCTGCGATCTGCAAAGCTTACCTAATGCTCGCCTCTAAAAATATAGATTTTAAAGCTTAACAAACAAATATAATGTGACATTCTTAGACACATATGACAGACCTCATCTTCAATATGCTTTCCGGTTTCAATTTCCATAAGAGACGAAGATAAACTTCAAAAAAGTGGAGAGGAGAACAAATCTTTGACCTTTATTAATAAACAAACCATAAAACAGAAGAATCAAAACACTTTATCCGATCTCCCTTAAGAAATTAACACTAAAAAACCTCTGTCAAACTATTAACATGAGCGAAATAATTTGATGAAACGAAACATCTACAAGGAAAAAACTCCGAGATAGGAGGTGCAACGCAAATGTGGGATATATTTCTTTTACAGTAATAGAACACTGCAGCAGTGTGTCCTCAGAAGGTGAAAGTGTAAATGCAATACTGGAATTTAAGAACCAGCTGGACAAGCATAATGAACATACCACAATTCACAACACACAGTTGAGTAGCTGGCCAGCTCAATCAATCTTCATGCTAGTTTAAGAACTACCTAGGAGGTCCACTTGACAATGGACCACTTAGGAGCAGGTTAGTACTAACAGTAGCAGAACAACGGAAAAAACAACAGTAGCAGAAGCAGTACCGCTTCTTCATGGAAATTTTTAATAAGATGTGGAAATTTTCTTCGCCTATTTGTCACGCTGTTAGCGTGGCTGCAGAGTGGGGAGAGAGCCTTCAGCTATATTATTCTAATCTCAACAGTCTAGACACGAATACAGACAACCAGTCTGTGGTTAGAGCATTTTCTGTGTTTTGATATTCTCACAAGCTCTCTCACTCTTGCTCTTCACTCTTCCCTAGTGTCTCCCTTACTCATTTACCCTTTCC
>WNWK01002453.1:0-37500 GCA_009830355.1 Cherax destructor | reverse complement strand
AACAGGTCACTAGAAAACAGGTCACTGGGAAACAGGTCACTAGGAAACAGGTCACTAGGAAACATGTCACTAGGAAACAGGTCACTAGGAAACAGGTCACTAGGAAACAGGTCACTAGTAAACAGGCCACTAGGAAACAGCTCACTAGGAAACAGCTCATTGACTGGCAACATCTAACTGATTGGCACTGCGAGTGGTACTAATTTGGGAAGCATCTACCCGGATCTTTGTAAACAGTGGAGTTCCACAGGGATGGATGCTTGGCGATATTTTTTTTTATGATTTACGTAAATTATCTCAGAGAAGGTAACTATCATCAAAAAATCGCAAAGTTTGTAAAAATGACGAAATTGGAAAAAAACTTTCAACTTCTGTGGACGAATGTGTGAGAGAGAGAGAGAGAGAGAGAGAGAGAGAGAGACGTGTGTTAAGTTGGCGCACTGAACACAGTCTTGGACAATGAATTTTTAATGTAAGCAAATGTAATGTAGTGCATTTTAAATGCAGAACATGTTAAGGATGAATAAGTGTTTATTTTTAAGACTCATTCAAGAAATAGAAAATCTTTTGGAATGATAATTTAATGTCACCTGAACTGTACTAAATTCATAGTATCACTATAAGAAACAAGAGAATCTTAGATTTCTTAACTTGAAACATCTAGCATAAAAGCAATATATGTCTGATATGCTGTGCAATTTTGACGCTTAAATTACTTAATACTCGAAGATAAACTGAGACGTCTGTGTAGCAGAACAAAAAAACACTATTAATAAAGCCCCTGTAAACAAAAAGTTACTTAACCAGTAAACATCGACTACGAAATCTCATTGAGTCTTTTAAGATTTTAAGTTGTCAAATACGAACATGAAGAGCAAAGTGAATTGCGAGGTGATGCGAAAAAACGAAACACAGACACGGAAATCCGGGACAGGAGCTGCAACGCAAATTTTTGCCAATGTCAAAGGAGCACTGGCATAAAATGCTTTTCAAGGAAGAGCCGATATAGTCCACTAAGAAATGGTTGGAAAAACTCTCAAAATCAGCTTAACTAAAGTAGTAGAGTTTCAGTGGAAGATCATAGAGGTAGAAATAGTGGTAATACAATACAGAGAAGAACAGTAGAGTAATCACAATTAGGTGTGAGGTGAGTACACACATACACAACATTCTCGTAAAATTCAAAATGCATTTGCATATTTGTGCTTTGAAAGTACCCAAAACGACCAAATTGCAAATGTTGCCAACTTTGCAAAACACGGTTATAACCGCTGCTAACTTTGCAAAGTGGGAAAAAAATAACACCAGAACAACACTACAAAATACAGAACGACAACTCTACATAAACAAAAGAAACTAATTACTAAAATTAATGACGAATTCCAGAACTGAGCAGGGAGAGAACGACAAAAATAAAACACAATATTAAATACTAGACAAGTAAGACGTAATAGAATAAAGCACCAAATAAAAACAGCAAGAGAAGCTCAGTCGCAGGATCAACATGGAAATAACAGAAGCAAAACGAAAAATTTTGCCCCAAGATTCATTGCAATGACAATAGGTTTACACTACACTAATACACATAGGTGAAAGAAGCATATAATGACATTTCGGTCTGTCTTGGACTAGTGACTAGCCACACTAACACACTGGCTACTTCCGTGTAGTAGTGTGATTAATCAATAGTCCATGGTCCAAGACGGACCGAAACGTCGTCGTAAGCTCCTCTCTTCTATGTGCGGGTTATTTGTGTATTGTTCCAGTCACGGTATTGTGCCTTCTTGTTCTTTAATAGCTTTACAATACACGAGAGACTACAAAAAAGTTACTAAAGGCTCGAGAGATTGACCAAAAAAATGAGAAAGCAACAAACACTGAAGAATACAAAAAAGCTATGAGAAAAAATTCGAAGGAAGACTAAATAAAACATTAATGTAAACTAACAAAACACGTGAAGAAGCCAAACACACACGATAACAGATCAACAAAAACAAGAGGAAAGCAAAAATACGAGAACAGAACTAAGAAGACACGAGAACAAACAAAAAATAAGGAGGAAACAAAAATACGAAAACAGAATTAAGAAGGCTGGCGAACAAACGTACAAAACAGGCAAACAAAAACACGAAAACAGGTCAACAAAAACACGGGAGCGAACTAGGATAATTCAAGAAGGCCAACCCCAGAAACAGGATTAAAAATATTCCTGAGTGAGAGGGAACCCAGCAAGTGACAACCTTGACCTAGACCAGTTCAGGATACATTCTTCTCCTGCCTTTCCCTTTGCTCCTGCCTTCCCTCGTCTCTAGCCTCCCCTTCTCTCTTCCCTTCCCTTCTCTCGTCCTTCAAGAAGACTGTAAAGTCACAGTACCGTAGCTGGAGCAATACACAAATAACCAATAATTAGAAGAGGAAATTTTTAACGCCGTTTTGGTCTCTCCTGGAAAATTATCAGATCACATACAGTCCAGGACGGAACAGAATGTCGTTTGAAGTTTCTTCCTTCCCTCTTCCTTTTTCAATCCTCCCTTTCCTTTTTTCAATATTTCCTTCCTCTTTTTCCCTCTCCTCGTCTCATTCCCTTTTTTCCCTCCCTTTTCTTCATTCCTTCCGTTTTTTTACTTTTCTTGTTGCTTTCCATCCTTCTGTTGTTTCTCTTCCAGGTTTACCCCTGTTCTTTTTCCTTCTACTCGTTTTTCCGTTCTTAATTTATTTCTTCCTTCCCTGCTTCATGACTTGTATCGGTATTTTTTATTCCACCTATTATTTTCTATCCCCCTTTTTTTCTGTTCTGTTTTCTTAGAAAAAAAATCCCTCGTCTTTTTTCATCTTTATTCACCCGTTTCCTTCTTTCTGTCGTCAGGATTCGTTCTTTCTCATTATTTTTTTTTCAAGCACTGCCATTTTTTCCCCCTCTCCTCCACCTCCCTTCTTCTCTTCCTCGTCTTCTTCCTCTTCCTACTCTTCATCATCTTCAGCCACTTTAGCCTGCTCCTCCTCAGCCTTCTTTTCCTCCAGCTTTTCCATTACTTTCGCTGTTGAGTTATGTTTTTTTATCATGTTTTCTTAGTCTTCCCATCCACTTTCTCTATCTCTTCTTCTATTCCTTAAAATCATCTTCGTAATGGGCATCTTACTCATCTTCTTATCCAAGTTTCTTCACATTCTTTCCGGTTGAAGGAGTTAACAGCTGTTCACAGTCCTTCACCATTTCTATTAATCGCTCTGTCCTCTCTCTCTCTCTCTCTCTCTCTCTCTCTCTTCAGTCCTCCTTCATCCCTCCCTCCGTCTCATCCACTCTCCCTGCATCCCTTCCTTCCTTCCTTCCCTTTCTACCTATAATCACACTATAGCAACATCATCATAGCATAGCAAGATCAACATAATATAGCAAGACCATCATAGTACAGCAAGATCAGCATAAATAGTAATTTAAACTTTCTCTGCTTACCGACAGTAGTAACTTCCATAAATATGTGTTGTTATCTTTACGCCCAACACCGCTTGCTATCTAACGACGCCTCCATCTCCACCAACTGCTTCGCGTTTCGAAAGATATAATAAACGAGTATACAAAAATACATTTGGACAAAATCCTGTTGGACATCTATTCACCTCCTTGAATGGTACGGTACGAGGGGGTAACCTTCATAAATTCAACAATATTGAAAAGTCATGAAAATAATAAATTTCGATATATATATATATATATATATATATATATATATATATATATATATATATATATATATATATATATATATCGTTAGTATATTGAAGCCAAATGGTAAGGAGTCAATGCTCTATGCTCAGCTGAAAATAGAAAATTACAGCAGTACAGATTACACCGTCACACAAAGTACTGCAAGATGCTACTGTAACAAGTGCTCTATACTCTGCAGGGTGGACAGTTTACTGAGAATATTGAGTGTGGAGAAGAGCAGGTAGGATAGCATTGTACCCAGTAAGGCTAGCTGAGGCAGCGCTACTGTTAGCAATTTTGACAATAGTGCTGGGCTGTGTGGGGCTGTGTTGGGAAATGTCAGTGCTCTGGTGGTTCTCACGGCAGTTATACGATGGCGAAGCAGCGATCGAAGTTGTGGTGGAGTCGAGATGTGTGACCCCTCGGGGAAATACCGAAATCAGAGGAACACTGTCTTGTGGAACTCTGGTGACAATTGTTATGATTGATGTCTTTATGATTTTTGTTATATATGACTGGCCGTTTTTACACACACACACACACACCAAAAAATACTCGTATTTGGAACATTCTGCTACCTTCAAATTGCATATAAGAGTTTACTGACTAATCGTATGAATTGTGGTACTTGTGCACATCTGTAAGAACTGCAAGGGACTAAATAATGGTTAATGCGTTTTTTTTGGTGGGAAACTCACGATATCAAACGAAATGTTGATTATCAGTTTTATATTCGATTATTTCGTTATTTTGTTTCAGTATTTCACAATAGAACTAATCGATTTAGGTGAAATTATTAAATTATTATTATTATTATTATTATTATTATTATTATTATATGTATTTTTATGTCCATTGTTAAGCACTAAATCCATAGTGGTTACAGAGCTCCTGAAAAATGGGAGAGATAAGGACAATGAGGTTTGATCCGAAAAGAAATTAATTATAACTCTATTTCTTTGCATCAAGATGGAAAACCGAAAGAGCTATGGAACTAAACATGTTATAGCTCTGTTCACTTCATTTTACATAGAACACATCAACACTTCTTTATTTCATCCATGGGGATTAAGTGAATTCTCATAGGTTCTATCCCACCTGGGGAATAGGACGTAAACAAGAATGATTAGAGATACGGGAGGATAGTTCAAATGTCAAGGAACCCCCGCCCCTTGAAGGATGTCGAATCAAATAGTGAAGTTGTCTTTAAAATGAGTTAAAAGACAAAGAGATAAATAACACAGGTGTGCATCTCGCACGTTTCTTAAATGGGGAAACGTCACAAAGGTGTTTCAATCTCGATAAAATTTAAATTATCTTTTTAAGACAATTAGCAAAACATTTGCTGTGTTTATATAAATGTTCTCTCACTATGTTTGGTCCACGTTCACTTTTTTATGTCTAAAACACGACATGTATCACTGTTTTCAAAAGGTGTTGTCCACGTGTGTTTGTTTACATTGAGCGACAGCTGACAAGCACGTGTCAATGTTTACAAATAGCCAAAAACTATATTTTACACCAACTTGAAAACGAGATTATATACACCGAGATATGTAAATCTTTCACTGCATATACACTATGAAGGTTGCTTGAATCTTTATTATACTGTAAAGAAGAAGTGATTGTTACTCTTAATGATTTTCGTGAAGCTGATAGACATTGCACCCTATTTTAGGGATTAAAGTATTCTTGACTGGTGGGAAACAGATAACAATCAGCTTTAATGATACCCGTGTAATAGGTAGGCTTTAAACCTTTTCCTCAATGTAATTTTGCCTTCCATTTTATGCATCCCCTGTCAGGGGGTGTCTTGATTCCGGTGAAGGGGTCTTGATGCAAGAAATTAGAAACACCCTCACATTCCTCTGATCAAGGATGATTTTCTCCCGACTCCCAGGCACTATGCGACTCCTAGGCACTATGCGACTCCCATGGGAGTAGTGTTTCCCCATAAATATAATAATAAATAACATCGACATCACCACCATCAGAAACGAAAATAATAATATAATAATAATATTACTGCTACTGATAATAATAATAAAGACGATTTATTGAAAGTAAATATTAGTAAATCTATATTAAATATTAAAGGCTCGTGCAATAACTGACGCATTGAATCCAATTTTAGTTGAGAAGAAACTGAATAGACAGGTAGGTGGCAGATAATTAAGCGTTCTAGCGACAGTAGGCTAACAGCTGCTAATAGTTCCTAATTGCCAATAATAGCCAGTGAAAGCAATTGTGTTTGCTAGTGGTGTCAAATGCCTGCTAATGACTGTAAAAAAAAAGGTCTGATGACGGGTACTCAGGTTCCTGGCAAATAATGACATCGCGCTATATTTACAGTCGTGTTTACAAAAGCATTTACACTTAATTACACTTTTGCAGTTAAAACAACCAGGAGCTTAAAATAACCAGGAGCTTTGAGTCGAACCTTGTAACCACATTTAGGTGAGCAAACGCACGAACGGGCGCGCACACACACGCGCGCTCACACGCGCACACACATGCGCACACACACGCACACACACACGCACACACACACGCACACACACACGCACACACACACACAATAATGTCAGGTCTTGAGGTGGCCGCGAGGTGTAGTCTCATCTTTACATGCCTTTCTGTTAATCTTTTATTTTTATAGTTCTTTGATAATGTGAGAAATCACGAAAGCGCTTGGTATTCTACTATTTTTTCACAGTGGTTGTTAGGCATATTGTGATATCACCTGTTTACTGTGATCGTATTAATATATATATATATATATATATATATATATATATATATATATATATATATATATATATATATATATATATATATATATTGCGTGTGTCCAGAAACTTTTCTTTTTAATTATTGAGTTGAATAAGAACCTGAAGACTCGTACATTAAAATTTGTATTTGTATTCTGGAGTTAATATTTAAGGATATTATTATTATTATTATTATTATTATTATTATTATTATTATTATTATTATTATTATTATTACATTGGCCCATAATGGAAATACAAGAATTCATTTTAGTCGATGTTTTTCTCATATCTTCAGTTTATGGAGAGAAACATCTTAGGATAAAGGTTACTACGTTTAAATTTACATAAATTTTGTAATTCCGAAGAGGTCATGCTACGCATTGAGAACGGGAGGGAATCAGGCTTGATCCGCGTAAGGAGAGGGTAGCCCCAATACGCTGGATCAAGAAACCCTTCCCAGCATCAAAGAACTTCCACTGAACGGCGTCCGGGACAAGAGAACAGGACAAGATCCGGTTTACGGCATTTTCCTGGAAGGCCATTTTTTTTCCCATCAGTGACTTTATCATTATCGAGAAGAAAATCCATGGTGGGCGAAACGTCCTTTCAATAATATGCCATAAACATCGTATTGTGTTTTTATAATTTACTTTTCAGAGTGAAATAGCACTAATATACACGGCAAGAAAAATAGAATTTAAGTGACATTCGTATACAAGAAAGCGATGTGTTTTTCTTCTCTTCTACGCTTTCTCCCACCCCATTTGGGTATGAGAAAGTGTAGGTGAGTGGGTAACGAGAGAGAGACAGAGAGAGAAATGGAATGAAGAGAAGACTTTAAAGGGGACAAACGAGTTTGTGGAGGGTAAAGTGTGGAATTAGAAGAGAAAGAGAAATGAGAAGGGAGAGAAGGGTGCAGGGTAGACGACTAAGGGAGAGAGAAAACTGTAGGGAGGAAAGTATAAAGAATGGAAGGCCTGACAAGGAAGGTAGGAGAAAGGGGTAGCAAGAAAAGAGGAGGAAGGAGAGGTAAAGAGAAGGTGGACTGAAGCCAGAAAGCAAAGAGAAGAGACGAGAAGACAGAGTTAAGAAGAAATATTGGACGTAAGCAGAGAAAGAAAAGGATATGGAATGTAATAAGTTACTGAATGAGTGAAGAGGAGGAGTCGAGTAAAGGAACATATAGGGGAAAAAGAGGAAGAGGAAGACAGAAAATATAATAAGAATGTAAGTGAATAAGAGAGAAAAGGAGAACAGAGAGAAAAATGAGAGAAAATGAATAGGAAATAGAAGAGATGTAAGAAAAGACTAGGAATAAGAAGAATTTGAAGGCGATAAAGAAGAGAGCAAGATTGAGGACAATAGGAAAAAGGAATTTGAAAAGACAACGAAAAAGGGAAAAATAAGAGAAAAATAAAGAGTACAAAAGAAAAAGGAGATAGAAAAGATACAATAAGAAAAAAGGAGAGATAGAATATATATATGACGAGAGAGAGACAGACAAACAGACAGAAACAGAGAAAAAGAGAGAGATCCTTACAGATAGGAATACATGCGAGCGGCAACACGGAAACGTAATAATTTTGACGTCTTGAAAGATAGCGACGTCATTCGTTGCCTCGTCTCACACATCAGTGTTTAACGTACACCGATGACTGGAGCTCTCTTACACGGCCTTGGTGCGAAATGAGAGAGAGAGAGAGAGAGAGAGAGAGAGAGAGAGAGAGAGAGAGAGGGGGAGGTAAAGCTTGGGTATTTTTGTATTCACAACGATACACAAGTATTTTACAAACTGAAGAGAACGAATTTAAGAGCGAAAAAAGAGACCGAGAAAATGTGAGAAGAGATAATGAAAGAGCATGAGAGCGAGAATGAGAGAAAGAGAAACGATAAAAATGATGAAATTAATGAGAAAAGAGAAACAATGTGGCAAAAAGAGGAGTAGATAGCATGGAATGAGATAGACTATCATAGAAACCGAATAACAAATCAATAATTACTCAATTATATGTGGCAACTGGTTTTAAAAACACATTGACACAGCATCAATTACAAACATCTGTCGACAACAGAATCGAATGTGGGTTGAAGAGACAAGATCTACATCTGTCACAACTGTCTTTGGAAGACTGAAAAAAAAAAAAGTCCACGGGCCCTCTTCTCCCTCTCCATCATCTTCTCTTGCTTTTCTTCTTCCATCTGCTACTATCCTTTCTCGTCCTCCTCCTCCTCCCTCCATTTCGTGTCTTTTTCCTTCTCTTACCTTACTTTCTTTGTCCGTTCTTCCGCAGTAAGCTCAGGCGAGGCAAGGGAAATTTTCCAGCCCATAAGAGCAGAGTTTCGGATAGGTGAAGAGACGAGGCAGACACCAACTCTCCTCCCACTGCCTTACCTTATTAACCTCTTATGTTTCCATGACATACATATATACTTTGCAATATATATATATATATATATATATATATATATATATATATATATATATATATATATATATATATTAATGCACTGCCAATCACAGTATAAAATAACTAATAAAAATTAAAAAAAGACATGTAGAACTCTTATTATTTCATAATGATTCGATTTTTATCTTACACTCGTTACGAGTATTTATATTCCACCGTGTAAAATCGAGAGTAATTTATTTCTCCTAAAATTTGTCTATAACTGTTGGGTTTCATTTATTTTTCAAACGTTTTTGTTATATTTTCTTTTTATCTGTTGTTTAAAAAGTATTGAAAAGGATTTTTTTTTTCAAAGGAATTGTACGTTAAATATTGTAGATTTTTTCATTTAGAGAAGCACTGTGAATGCAAAAATCTGTTCCTGGTGAATATATACGAAGCTGTTACTGGACACTAAATACTGAAACTATACACAAAATACTGAAACTATTCACAAAATACTGAAACTAAACACTAAATATTGAAATTATAAATGAAATGCGTAAACTATACACTAAATGCTGAAACTATACACTAAATGCTGAAATTATACACTAAATACTGAAACTATACACTAAATACTGAAACTATACACTAAATACTGAAACTATACACTAAATACTGAAACTATACACTAAATACTGAAACTATACACAAAATACTGAAACTATTCACAAAATACTGAAACTAAACACTAAATATTGAAATTATAAATGAAATGCGTAAACTATACACTAAATGCTGAGACTATACACTAAATGCTGAAACTATACACTAAATGCTGAAACTATACACTAAATGCTGAAACTATACACTAAATACTGAAACTATACACTAAATACTGAAACTATACACTAAATACTGAAACTATACACTAAATACTGAAAGTATACACTAAATACTGAAACTATACACTAAATACTGAAACTATACACTAAATACTGAAAGTATACACTAAATACTGAAACAATAAACTAAATACTGAAACGATACACAAAATACTGAAACCAGACACTAATACTACACTAAACACAAGCCACTGACAATAAACACTAAATAATAGGCACTTAAAACTAGACACTAAACACTAGATACTAAAACATGAGACACTAGAAGTCATAAGACACTACATACTAAACTCTCACAGGAAACGTTGGCTATTAGCACTAAATACTGAACTCTCACAGTAAACACACGATACTGACACTAGACACGATACTTTAGAGACTAATCACTAGGTACTAGTCTCTCTCTCTCTCTCTCTCTATCTCTCTTTCTCTCTCGCTCACTAGGCACTGGGAACACAAGAGGCACCGCTCCCCACCGTGGGCGTCCAGCAACAACTGAAGTCCACCACCACCAACCACCACTACTACCACCCCCAACTACCACTATTACCACCACCACCCTCCAACCCACCATCCTCACCAATACCACTACTATCACCCGAACCACCACCACCACCACCGCCTCCCACCACCATTCGTAGTCTTGCTACTGCTCAGTGATGCTGCTGCAGTATCTCCTGCTGCTTCAGGAGATACTGTTCTAACTGCTGCTGCAGGAGATACTGTTCTAACTGCTGCTGCAGGAGATACTGTTCTAACTGCTGCTTCAGGAGATACTGTTCTAACTGCTGCTGCAGGAGATACTGTTCTAACTGCTGCTGCTCTTTTTCTGTTTCCATTCTTGTAATTCTAATAGCTGCTGTACATAGGCATTTTCTTGTAGTTGTTCCTGGTGCTGTAACTGCTGTTCCTGGTGCTGTAACTGCTGTTCCTGGTGCTGTAACTGCTGTTCCTGGTGCTGTAACTGCTGTTCCTGGTGCTGTAACTGCTGGTGCTACTTACCTTGCTGGTGCTGTTAACTCTACTCCCTCTGCAACAAAAGATGCTGCTACTTATATAATTGCTGTTGCAGCTACTATTACTACTACTGCTGCTGCTGCTGCCGCTACCGCCGCTGCTGCTGCTGCCACTGCTGCTGCCGCCGCTGCTGCTGCTGCTGCTACTCTTTTAGCAGCTGTGCGATCAATGGTTCTCCTTTTGCTGCTCCCACTGCTCTTGTTGGAAGCTGCTCCTGTTGATACAGTCACCGGTGTTGCTAGTGTTTCTGCTGCATGTATTGATGCTGCTGCTTTTGTATTGCAACCTCTAATGTTCCTATTGTTGCTGCTGCTGCTACTACCTCTGTTGTTATTGCTACCCCTACTAGTTGATACTACTACTGTTGTTCCTACTACTGTTGTTCCTACTACTGTTGATACTAATACTACTGTTGTTGATACTACTACTACTACTGTTGATACTACTACTACTACTGTTGATACTACTACTACTACTGTTGATACTACTACTACTACTGTTGATACTACTACTACTACTGTTGATACTACTACTACTACTGTTGATACTACCACTACTGTTGCCATTGCTTCCACAGCTGTTGCCATTGTTACTACAACTACTTCTGTTGCTATTGCAACTACTACTACTACTATTACTACTATTGCCGATGCTGCGGCTACTGCTATTACTATTACTTTGCTGCCATTGCTAGTTCCACTGCTATTATTTCTGTTGATATTGCTACAGTTACTGCTACGACTACTACTGCTGTTATTGCTCCCGTTATTTCTACTGTTGCTCTTTCCGTTACTACTGCTACTGCGATTACTACTACTATGAACAATACCAGTCATAAATATTGGTATCTCGTACAAAACAGGATTTATATATATATTCTTTTAGAGAAATTATATATTAGGCAACATAAGCATGGATTTAATGTCACGAATCTGGTACTTTCTGAAACATTTTTTATACATTCTTCACTCCAGTGAAGACGGTCCTCTGGAAACGTACTTGCTGGAACATCCTCCTCTTATCTGCAATTTAACAAGCTCCGGGTGATGTGTTGATTGCAACACGAAAGGCCTAGAGATATCATTCTACTCCCCCCGTGGTTGTTTTGCATCCTGTATCGCTTGGTTTGCGATATTTGCATATATATATATATATATATATATATATATATATATATATATATTAGAGAGAGAGAGAGAGAGAGAGAGAGAGAGAGAGAGAGAGAGAGAGAGAGATCAAACCCGTTACAAACTGGACTTGTAATGTTAGCAGTGGCTACCAACTGTAACCCGGCTAGCTTTTACGGAGAAATCCTCCCGGCATCGCAAGTAAACAGAGTGTAGCACTTGTCCTGACTTCTGTCTATGAGTCGGAAAAAAATTCGTTAGAAACAGTTGCAAGTTTTTCAAAAGGGAACGTGATTTTCCCTTTCCATAAAAAAAATCACAAGTTTTTATTATTTCGTAATAAATTCGTAATTAACAAATGTAAAAAATCAGTGGAGTGGTCTATCTGCCACTGCAGAACAAAGTAACAAAAAAAATCCAGTCAGAACAATGGAAAGGCTTTTTACTGGCCACTAAATGTGACCCAAAAACGCGCTTTTATATAGAACCACTGACTCTACTAGCAAGCACTGCAAAATGTCTCTTCTAATCACCTGACAATGTGCTGAAAATTCTCAATTAACTTCTACAACAATTATATGGTGAGATATAAATGTCCATTCGTTAATTAGCGCACCACGATTTTTTTTAGCACGTTGATAGGGATAAACGAGTCCATTTGAAGCCAGATAGAAGGTAAGGAAGAATAAAAATTCCCATTGGATCAATAATGAAGACAATGACACAGGTTACAAAGCTATGGCAATATGTTTTGTTCTATGTAGAGCTTCAATATAGCTCTTCACAATCATGGCTCATTCTGCAACTTGCATGTCTGTCTCAGGAAGGTGAGAAAGCTGAGAACATGTACACTGCGGCCTCCAAAAAGACCCTCTGCAGTAGATTGCTGCCTTTCAAGCCCAGGTTAAATAAAAAATTCTGAGAGCCCAGTAAGCACAAGAGTTAAGTAACGTGACCACTTGTGGTAAGTAACTACTACTGTAAATATTTAATTCTCACTTAAAAGTTTACAGTGAGCTTACAAGTCACTCTAAATAATTTTGACCTCATAAAAAAAATCGTAGAAAATATGAAGTACCAATACATTAACTGTACATCATACCAACACGTTAATAAATTGAACATATGTTCAACACCTAGGTATCTTTATTAGATGTTTCGTTAATCAGTGTTTTTTTTTTATTTACTGTCTTCAGTAAATATTCTGTGATTGCTTTGAAAATGACTCTAGAGGGCGAAACGTCTCACCAATGAAGATTCCCAGTGTTGCTGCACATGCGTCTTATTTCATAAGTGAGAAATATCATAATATAAATATTAAAAACTTGTCTTATAAAAATGGACAGACAAATGGTGTCGAGTCGACAAGAGTGAAGACACAGGTGCAGAGCAACGTATTACTGGGACAACCTTCCTGATAAGGGTGATTCCGAAACACATAAACAATAAAACTTTCGTATCTCAACCTCTGAGGAACTTTGCAAGTACCATTGCTTATTACAACGTATGAGATTCTCAAGAGGAAAAGGAACAGAATCTGAGATTTATATATACAGTGGACCCCCGAGTAACGAACAAAATTCATTCCAGAAGCTTGCTCAAGTGCCATTACCGAACGAATTTACTCCCTTAAGAAATAATGTCAAGTAGGTTAGTCCATTTCAGACCCCCAAAAATACACTTACAAAAGCACTTACAATATTATACTTACATAATTGTACGATTTCCGGGGTGTTCGTAACTCGGGGGATAGTGCAACACCCGTTGCACCGATGGTTGTAATATATTCGTCAGGAATCAGGACGCGACTTTTCTGAGTCTAAGTGATGTGATGAAGCCTTTAACTCAGGGGTTCCCAACCTTTTCTATGTCCCGCAACCCTAGGAAATGTTTGATTAATATTGCACCCCCTACAAAAGTAATACCTCATTTGAAGATGAAGTCAAATTTCTAATTTTTGTATCACAAATTGAACCAAATAGTCTTGTAAACCTATTCTTTTAAATGACTGGAAGTGTTGGTCTTGGTATACCATTCAGCTCCATAACAAATTACAGATTACGTCAATTAATGAGTTTAAGTATATAAGTCGAGGTCTCTTCTACTCCATGTGCATTAGAATTAAAAATTGGTAATTTAAAGCGGATAATAACGTAGAGACATAGACAACTACAAATAGATAATTGCTATCATTACACAAATCTCACCACTGCAGTAATACTAAATAATCATTGAATATATCCAACAGATCTTACATAATACGAGGGTACAAACAGGGTACACATACAAAGAGAGAGATGCCTGAGTCTATTGTCTAGTGGCGACAATAAGAGAAGAAGCTATTGTCGTTAGCTTCTGCAGCAGCCATAGAGTAGGAGGATTGTCTGGCCAATACAGCCGCTTATTTCCACATCAAAGGCATCCGCAGTGTTTGTTTACATGGGTGACGCCAGGGCGTTACTTGTTCATGGCGTCACGTGATGACTGCAGCATTCACTTATGGCCCTTTACCCTCTCTCTTTCTCTTCCTTGGTGCTGGTTAAGAGCTTTTGAGCCATGGGATCAAATATTTCACTCTGAGCTTTATCAAATCATTCCTCCCTTTACTTAAATCATATCTGATTGCCTCTGAACTTACTCTATGTACATAATTTAGGCAGCAGATTTTGGAAATAATTTCCTTTAATGCTTTTTTCTTGGAATCAATGACTTATGACAGCGAGAATTCATTTGCCTCTGTCATTCATCTGTGACAATAGAAAGTGCTCTCTGCTCATCCAAATATCTTGTCCTAAATATTTACATTTTGCCTTATTACATATTTATTTGTTAATATTGGGGTATTCATTGCAGGAAATGCTTCCTTTTCCCACCGGACCATAGTTGAGGTGTGACGTAGTCGACAAGTGGTAAAAACTGTCGACAAATAGTGTGACAACATTGTGAAATGTGACATCACTGTGGCTGTACAACAGAACTATTATATACCGACATCTTCTTGTAGGTTCGCCGGTACGTCCGGCCCGGGTCTTCTCCAAATGGTGACCGACAAGTATGTTAATAATACATTCGGTTTATGGCGTTTTATTTAGAAGACGTTTCGTCTTCGTAAAGTCCCTTGTAGACGAAACATTTTCTCAAATGTCATAAAGAGCAAAATGTGTCTTATTAATAAACATTGTTTCTCTTCCTTGCTTCACAGTTGGTAATAAGAACACCAGTAACTTAGACAAGACTGTGTGGTTTTGTACAGTGATGTTTTTTGGCACGTCTTTGGTAATGTCGTTTCCTTGGACTTGTGTTTAGCTGATTTAATCGGTTTCAGATTGTGATGTGGTTCTCGAAACCCCCACTAGAATAGTGGACGTTCCATCACATCACAACTTCCCATAACCCAGAGGCTGTAGAACACACTCGCTGCATGAACTGATAAATGACCGAATAACTTTTTTCGTTATCTGCAATGGACTCTATCAGCTGTGAGGTTTAAAGCCAATGCTCTTCATCCCTTTCCCTTCTAGAGAGTTGGATGCCTTGTTGATGGCAAGAAAAGATAGCAATTGATTCAAAAAGATACCTTTTTCCTTCCTGGCATTAAACCTGATTGCCTTCCATTCTCTGAGTGCTGTATGATCCTTGCGGACTTTGCCAGGGTCATTGAAGGATACAAGAATAACATTTTCATTTTTCCTTAATAGATGTTCTCCACTGTGGAGTTTAAACCCAATTTTATTGCCACTTTTCTTTTTCCTCCAAGCACCTGCCCCTGTTAAGGGAGGGAGCTGATGGACCTGGAGCCTCAGCTCCCTCCCTTAATAGGGAGGGAGTTGAGGCTTCAGGTCCCTCCCTATTAAAATTCACTCCCATTTTTTAAACAGATATTATGAAAAAACTTCAAATAAAAATATACAAATGCTGAAGCCTTTTAATAAAAAAAATATATTAAAATATTATTACTTTAAATTTTAGAAGTCTAAGCCCACCAGTAATTCTCAGCTCCTGGACCGGTACACATTAAATCTACTCCAATATTTCCTCAATAAATATTAGGCCGAACATTACTACGTTCAGATATTTGATTCTGAATGTTCAGAATTTCATATATACTTATGTGTAATGCTTTTTAAAAGCAAAATTGGGTACATTAGCAATGTGTTACTGTTCAATCTTGTAAGTTACGTAATAAAAACATCCACTATTCTGTATGATCGTTACATACTAGAAACACTCGCACTGTGTTGCTACATTATTCCGTATGATAGAAACACCTTCAGTGTGTTACACTATTCTGTATGATAGTTACGTAGTGGGAACACCCGTAGTGTACTGCTACACTATTCTGTATGATACTTACGTAGTGGGAACACCCGCAGTGTCCTGCTACACTATTCTGTATGATACTTACGTAGTGGAAACACCCGCAGTGTTCTGCTACTCTGTTTTGTATATTATATACTAGAAACACCCGCAGTGTGCTGCTACACTATTCCGTATGACAGTTACACAGAAACACCCGTAGTCCTGCTACTATATCCTATATGATAGTTACATAGTTTATCTTTGTGTATCTCGGTCTAGCTCTGTCTTTATGAAGATATATGGTATAAAATACCGACATGAGGCATAAAGACTAAAATGCAGTATAATGTAATTCTTTACTGATAACGTTTCGCTCACACAGTGGGCTTTATCAAGTCACAAACTGATAGGGATTTGATAAAGCCCTCTATGTGGGCGAAACGATGTCTGTAAAAGATGGCATTATACATACTGCAATTTTGCATTTATCCATCTTATGTCTGAGTGAGCACTTTTCTCTGTGTATAGTAAGTTAAGTAAGTTTATTCAGGTATACATAGATTACCATACATAGCAGCATATGTGTAGAGAACCTGGGGTAACCCCAAAAAAAAGTCAGAGTGACTTATTTCCATTTGTATGTTCGTCTGTATGTTGACTTGTATGTTGGTCTGAATATTAGTGTATTTTAATGTTCGTTAGTATCTACATTGGTATGTGTGGTGGCATATTGATTAGTTTATAAGTATGTTTCTCTTTCTCTCTCTCTCCGTTTCTCCCCTCTCTTTATTTCATTATTTCCCTCTCTACTTCTCTTTCCTTTCACCACCCTCTCTCGTTCCATCCCTCAGTCCCTCATATTTTCCTCTTCACACTCGTCTCCTCTACCCCTCATTCCCTAACCCGTACTTCTTCCCTCCCTCCCTCTCTCCCTCCTTCCCTCCCTCCCTCTCTCCCTCCTTCCCTCCCTCCTCCTCGCCTACATTATCCTCACCCCCTGACTTCAGTTCTCTCCCTCTACCTGTGTTTCCCAATCACTACAAAATGATCGTCTAATCACCCGTTAAACCAGCAAGTGCTCATTAATTACGGCAACTGTGGGAGGCGGTTTCTTAGAGCAAGAGCATGATAAATGGGAGAGAGAGAGAGAGAGAGAGAGAGAGAGAGAGAGAGAGAGAGAGACAGAGACAGACAGACAGAGAGAGGGGGGAAGGGAAGAAGAGGAAGGAGAAATTTTCTCTTAAAATATCAAATATATCAGAAAACTACTTAAACCGCTATGAAACGTGGAAATATGCACACCAAACATCCATGCTTGTAAACAATGCTTGTAATTCACGTGCCTAAACCAAAGCAATCATTCTCATTTACGAAGTTTAGAGTGAATCTTTGAAGAGATGTTAGAAGTATTTTGCTAAGATGCAAGTTCTCGAAAGGGTAATTCTTTCCTCTCAGTTCAACTTTGGGATTATTACATTATGGGATTACAGTACCGCTACGGTGGACAAGAAAGACATATTGCAACAGTTGGGTATTTTAATTGCCGAAACGTTTCGCCTGTTTAGCAGGGTTCTTCAGTCGAATACGGAGGCGATTTTATATTGGAGGCTTCTATTGTCTCCAGTATAAAGTCGACTCTGTATATAACTTGAAAAAAAAAAAAACACTGTGTGGGACAAACATTTCGTAAAAAAATTCCCAAATGCTGTTTATATCTTATTCTTCAATTAGGGGAGAAAAACTTCATACAGATCCTCGAGAAAAACCTCATTTAAAGACTGCCGTGAGGACGAGCAGTTACCTTCGTGTTTCAGCACATCAGAGTGGGTGATGCAGAAGAAAACTACTTCTGCAGTCTTGACTCCTGCGCTGCATATCAGAAGTGAAAGGCTCAGATTTCAGGGTATTGGAGATACCTTCCACTTGGAGGGTATCTCCAATTCCCTTGAATGTCCCTCTAATGGCCTTGAGTGTCCTCCATTTCTTAGGCTCTGTATGACCCCAATGATTATAATAAATCTAAGATGTACACAGATTGTATGTTGTAATATATATTATTTTTGTCTATCCAAGTCTCATGAGCATAAATAAAACATCATTGGTGTGATAAAAAGATTCTCAAGCCCTAAAAGATTGACTGGAGGTGGCAGTGGCAGTGGTGGTGTTTTAATTGTCAATAAAAACACGTAATTTTTCTCTGACACTGGTCCCAGTTATAGGATGACCTGCTAAGCGGAGCTTTTGATCCAGAAACTAAGTCCTTGTTTTGTTATAGAATCTCATCATAATTCATAATTATCATCGATATAAAAAGGGCATTGCCTTTGGATCCTACCTATAAGGCTATTGGTTATTAGTGGCCTAATTGCATGTTGTTAGGTTGTTGCAGTTCAGAGGGTCATGATTTAACTAATCTGCTCTGCAAATTACAGCACTCTTCCCTTCAAGATGTATAGTAAACCTAGCAACCCAAACAAGCGGCTTCACTCACACCCAGCAACCCAAAAAAGCGGCTGCACTCACACCCATCAACCCAAACAAACGGCTTCACTCACACCCAGCAACCCAAACAAGCGGCTTCACTCACACCCAGCAACCCAAACAAGCGACTTCACTCACACAAACCAGCCCAAACAAGCGGCTGCACTCACACCCAGCAACCCAAACAAGCGGCTGCACTCACACCCAGCAACCCAAACAAGCGGCTTCACTCACACCCAGCAACCCAAACAAGCGGCTTCACTCACACCCAGCAACCCAAACAAGCGGCTTCACTCACACCCAGCAACCCAAACAAGCGGCTTCACTCACACCCAGCAACCTAAACAAGCGGCTGCACTCACACCCAGCAACCTAAACAAGCGGCTGCACTCACACAAACCAATCCAAACAAGCGGCTGCACTCACACCCAGCAACCCAAACAAGCGGCTGCACTCACACCCAGCAACCCAAACAAGCGGCTTCACTCACACAAACCAACCCAAACAAGCGGCTGCACTCACACCCAGCACTCAACGAAGCGTTTATCCGTTTGAAATAGTGAGTTCCTTGAGAAGGGATTCACTTTCTTTGAACGTTTCTTCGCGAAGCTACACTACCTCCATTATTTCATCAAGAACTACAGACTATGTCTTTTTTTTCCCCGAATCATCATCATCTCTTCCTGACCCGACATTACCGAGAGGAAGAACATATTTCTCTATTTTGCTAAATGAATTTCCACCATCTTCTCAATCTTCAAAATCAACATAGCCACTACTTGCTCGACTGCCATCATCGCCATCACCAGACAGAAACATCTTTAACATAGCACCATTTCCGCTGGGGTGTATCTTATCCCTTTTAGCTCCTGGTTAAATATAAATGTACTGGAAACTGTAGATAAAATATCCAGTGATTCCCATGAATATATTTCGGTATGGCAAGAGGAATGGGGATGACAACTTACACAGTGCATGAGATCGACGTTCAAAGAAGAAGGCGCCTTGAATCGTCCCTCTGCAGCATCTTGAACAATTGCAATTGGACAGGAAACCTCTGGGGCGTTCAGAAACTCACGTAAACTGACGCCCACTTCACTTATAACTTACCTTACGCCAGGATGTCTTTTTCTGTAAACACCCATTCTACCATTGTCATGATATATACATGTAGTGACCTGGAGGCTGATCTAAAACACATATTGTTGGAAGCTTTGAGGATAATAAAGAAAAGATTCAAAAGTACTATTTCTCATTACTAAGGCAACACGAGTCATCTCTACGTTTAATGGTTTATGGCTGCAGGCCGTAATTCCGTTTCCAGGTTTACCTGTTTGTAATTTGATAAAAGCCACTGCGTGGGCGAAACGTTGTCGATAACGCCTCCACATAACTGCAACAGAACGTATTTTATATAATGGTCTTTTATACTAACACCCACCTGGCTGACCTTACTGTAACACAGCTGTTGTTGTAATAATGCATTGAAAAATGAAAGGTCAGAATATATAGGCTGAAACAGTTCACAAATAACCCTCCATTAGAACCTCAATACAACGTTTCGTTTCATCCTGGAACATCTTAAAGACTCAGAGGCGATAGGGACATCCTCCTGGAAGCCAGGGGTAACTACCTCCCTTAAACAACCTCGTCATCTTAACGAGTATCAGATAAAAATATAGAGACCTCGATAAAACGCGGTAATAAAGGAAATAACTTAAGTGGAGATAGTGGGAATGGAGGTTAAGTAGATAAAAAAAAGGGCAAGTGGAAAATGGCCGAGACAAAGGCAAGAGATAAGAGTAAAAATGGGGAGAAATGAGAAAAATAATGAGACTAATGGGGAGATAACTCGTCTTACAAGTTATCCTTCTTATCCTATAGTCCACCTGGCTGGTAGGAGTTTGAAGGATAATATCTCTATCCTAGTTTCATTTCCTTCTGAGTACCTAGTTGCTGGTAAATTGCTGTTGATCCAAGGAACTGGAGATATCCTCTCGTACCTCGAGTCAAACCTTATTACTCCCCCTTCCCCTCATCATCACCCAAATGTGTTTAGCACCTCCCCAAGGATCAGTAATTATGATTATAAAATAAAGAAAAAAAGGCACAATACCATGACTCGAACAATTCACAAATAACCCGAATACAGGAGACAGAATCTGTCCACCCTGTCCCCTCTACTTGTGTTTTCCATTTTCTTCTATCCCCCGCCTTCTACCTCTTTTATTCTTCGATTCTTCTTATTTCGTCCCCAGTCATAATCACCTTCGTTCACTCTCCTCTCGCAGCGTGACATAATCCAGAGGGACAAGGTCACCTTTTCTTACCAAAGACTTGGCACTGACACACCTCCCTTTTGTCCCCTTAAGAGTTGTGAGGGGAAAAGAAGAGAGGAAGATGGAGGGAGAGAGAGAGAGAGGGAGATGGAAGGATAGAGGGAGGCAGTAACTCCGCCAGAATTTAAATCTGGAGGGATTAAAAATCACAAGACTAAAAAAAAATCAAAGAAATCGTATTTAAAAAAAAAAATAGGATTCTCTGTATGTCAAATTTTCTAAGATCCAGCGCTGCTGTGATTACTGGTCAATTCAATTGTGATAATTAGCCATTAATTAATGTTGTACTACTGATTTTCTCTAAGTGGTTTAAAATTAGGTGATCTGCAAATGACAAGATATGAGAAAGGGGAAGGAGAGAGAGAGAGAGAGAGAGAGAGAGAGAGAGAGAGAGAGAGAGAGAGAGAGAGAGAGAGAGAGAGAGAGAGACAGACAGACAGACAGACAGACAGACAGACACAGACAGGCAGGGAGTGAAAGATGGTGGTATGGATGGTGGAAGGTAAGGAGGGTGATATAGAAGTCAGAGAGAAAAGGAGGGAGGTAGGAGGAGAAGGAGAAGGGGAGGAAGCTGACATGATAAAATCCAAGAAGCAATCAGATCAGGAGAGGAACAGACACAAGGTGAAAGGAGGGTAGGAGATCACTGCTGTGAATGCTGTCCTCCTGGATGGCAGGGTACGAAGACCCTGACTGGATGGCAGGGTACGAAGACCCTGACTGGATGGCAGGGTACGAAGACCCTGACTGGATGGCAGGGTACGAAGACCCTGACTGGATGGCAGGGTACGAAGACCCTGACTGGATGGCAGGGTACGAAGACCTTGACGAAATTAAAGGCGAAGACGAAGACGAAAATAAAGACATAGATGAAGACTGAAATATATACAAAGACGAAGATACTGACAAGAAATAATAAAGATGCAAGAATAATATGCAAATGTAGCACGCACAAACATGTACGCACCAACACGCATGTACGTAAGCGCAAGAATGTACGCACCGACAAGCATGTACGCAAGCGCAAGAATGTACGTACATACATGTTATTACATCTAACGGGTAATATCTTCTTTTCTTCAAGAAGACAAAGTCTACTTTACGTCCACCTGTCTCCTCTCTTAAGACAGCTGCTGATCTTGGTAAATATGTGCATGGAACAGTGTTTCCAGTGACTCCAACAGCTGTTTCCGCCAAACTGGAGGTCAAACAAACTGTTTCTATTCAATCATCGTGTGTGGAAAAGACTTAAGAGATACAAACATGTGAGAGATACACAAAGCGTCTTAGAAAACATGAATATTTGAGATGTTCTTTAATGAGTGAAGATCCCATGGGCGAAACGTTTTTGCTGAAGTGTTTTTTTTTTAGTGTTTGCTTATGTGTTTACGTCTGTTTATCTATTTTTGTCTCATGATCTCTGCTAGATATGCATTAGGCACCACTACCCTACTACTACCACCACTACCCTACCACCACCCCCAAATCACCACTAACCACCACCACCACATCCACTACTTCATCACTACCACTACTCCCGAATCACCACTAACCACCACCACCACCACATATAACCACAATTTAGTGCTCTGACTGGTCACATTTGGAATCATTGAAAAGCCGTGAATTTTTGCAAATAGCCGCCGTTTTCTATGATGCAAACAGAAAACGACGACCAAAGCAATATAACTGGCCAGAATATTCACGTTTTTGATACAGTGACTGAGCCCACACGATGTTTCATTTTTATATACATATTTCCTGTGTTGGAATTTGCTTTGATGATCATTTGAAATTAGAATTATTTACCTGTAATACTGTTACACATTATTTATGGCTTATTTGGTTTAAATCCTATCGACTACATGGTCATTGGGGCTGTTCGTCATCTGTTTACCAGCATTCAAGATAGAAACATGGGGCTTGTTTTCTTACCCCTGCTGTCTTTGTTCACCTAGCAGCAAGTAGGTACCTGAGTGTTAGCCGACTGGTGTGGGTCGCATCCTGGGGGGACAAGATTAACTTAAGTTGCCCAAAATGCTCTGCATAACTAGGGGATTTCCATATAGTATGCTACTGATGTTAACTATGGTCTGTATAAGTTGCATCATGAACTTGTAGAAATAGATTATTATTATTATTAATGAAATAATTAATTAATACCCAATGTATGGATTAGGGAAAACTGTGCGTATATACGCCAAGAGTTTGATGTAATCCTTAAAATAGGGATTAAAATATTCTTGACTAGTGGAAAGTAGTAAGCTTGCAGCCTTAATGACCCTCGTGTAATCGACAGACTTCAAACTTAATACACTAACCAACCATGAATTACAGCATCGAAAGATTCTTCAGAAAGTATTATGCCCCTGGTGGTAAAAATGACCCTGGGAGCTTTAAATATTTTCTTTTATATCCAGGAATCTAACTGGAAAATCCTTGGACTCGTATGACTAAGTTATTTTAATCATTCTATATTTTTTATCTTAATAATTGTTAGAATTTTATGTTTTAATTATAATAATTGCTAGAATTTTATGTTTTGATTATAATAATTGCTAGAATTTTATATTTTGATTATCATAATAATCATCTGCTAGAATTTTGTATTGTATTGGTTGATGCTGTTGCTCTTACTAGAGACTCAGTGGCATTTTATCATCAATCAAACGCTTCTAGTTGGGTATTTTATTATCATTTTTGTTATGTAGTTAAAGTCTGTAACTTGGGTTATTAATATGGTATATGTAGATTATTAAAATTTATCTGCCGAATAATTTTTGTCAAATAATAAATTCTTATTTTTTATGAGTTAATTTGACATTTTCATTATCTAAGATAAAGAATAATGTTATTAAATGGCTAAGAAATTTTTACTCCAGTGATTTCCTAAGATTTTATTTAAAAGTATTTATAAATTAGTAAGATTAGAAACATGAGATACAAATGTTAGTGTAGGTATACCAGCGGTTGATTAATGACCGAGCTAGAGATAATGTACCTCTTTCCTGACTACCAAAACACCACCTCCACTGTGAAACATTTCTGGCAGCATGACAATAAACATTTCACGATGTCATTTAGACGGGGCCAGTTACTGAGAGAACTATCATTCTCTGCCATTTAAGTCTATTAGTTCCTAAAACACAGCTATGAAGCTGGCAGAGGCTCTCTACACCCATCTCAATAAGCCCGCAATTAACACACCCAGAGCCCTCACAATTTGCTGTATTTTAAAACTACTGAATTTATTTTTTTGTAGGATTTTTTTTCCTTTAATTTGTTCGATCTAAGTTTTGGAATTTTTCCTTCTTTTTATTCGTGAAATATTTTATTCCGGCTGTTTAAAATCATTGTGTGTATGTACTCACCTATTTGTGATTGCAGGGGTCGATTCATAGCTCCTGGCCCCGCCTCTTCACTGATTGCTACTAGGTCCTCTCTCTCCCTGCTCCATGAGCTTTATCAAACCTAGTCTTAAAACTATGTATGGTTCCTGCCTCCACTATGTCGCTTTCTAGGCTATTCCACTTCCTGACAACTCTATGACTGAAGAAATACTTCCTAACATCTCTTTGACTCATAGGAGTCTTCAACTGCCAATTGTGACCCCTTGTTTCTGTGTCCCCTCTCTGGAACATCTTGTCTCTCTCCACCTTATCTATTCCTCGCAGTATTTTATATGTCGTTATCATGTCTCCCCTAACCCTCCTGTCCTCTAGTGTCGTCAGGCCGATTTCCCTTAACCTTTCTTCGTAGGACAATCCCCTTAGCTCTGGGATTAGTCTTGTTGCAAAATTTTGCACTTTCTCTAATTTCTTGACGTGCTTGACCAGGTGTGGGTTCCAAACTGGTGCTGCATACTCCAGTATGGGCCTGACATATATGGTGTACAGAGTCTTGAATGATTCCTTAGTGAGGTATTGGAACGCTATTCTTAGGTTTGCCAGCCGCCCGTATGCTGCAGCAGTTATCTGATTGATGTGTGCCTCAGGAGATGTGCTCGGTATTATACTCACCCCAAGATCTTTTTTCTTGAGTGAGGTTTGCAGTCTTTGGTCACCTAGACTATACTCTGTCTGCGGTCTTCTTTGCCCTTCCCCGATCTTCATGACTTTACATTTAGCAGTGTTAAATTCAAGGAGCCAGTTACTGGACCAGGCTTGTAGCCTGTCCAGGTCTCTTTGTAGTCCTACCTGATCCTCGACTGATTTAATTCTTCTCATTAACTTCACATCATCTGCAAACAGGGACACTTCTGAGTCTATCCCTTCCGTTATGTCATTCACATATACCAAAAACAGTACAGGTCCTAGGACTGACCCTTGTGGAACCCCACTCGTCACAGGTGCCCACTCTGACACCTCGTCACGTACCATGACTCGTTGTTGCCTCCCTGTGTGTGTGTGTGTGTGTGTGAAAGATCTTAGTCCTTTTCTCACAAAAATCCGAATCCTAAAATCATTTTATAAGTCATTCAAAGAATACAAATCAAGACGAAATACAATATGATCTTGTATTCTAAAGTTCCTAAAACCCTACTATTCCTGGTAGAGAGCGCACACGGGCGCGCTCACACACACACACACACACACACACACACACACACACACACACACACGCGCACGCACACACACGCACGCACAACTGAGAAACATCTTCAAGGAAGATATCTTGGAGTCACGCCTTGGAGTCACGCTTCAAGGGTATGCGTTGATGTTGATAGATTGGATCTTTCTCCACTTCTTCGATGAATGGCCCAACACGGGATTAAAATTTACAGTGATCTGAATCTGTAACTACAAAGAGGAAGGCACATACCTGGAGATGAGGAGGCTGGCGTTCTACTGATAGATGTTACTTACCTGAGTGACTAATCACGATAGTGTGGCACTGTTTGGTAGTTGTGTTGTGGTGGTAGTAGTGGTGTTACTAAGGCAGATAGTGGTGGTGGTGGTGATGAAAACAGTGGAGCAGTGGTTCTAAAATACATTTTATATTATTTGTTTTTTTATGTTTAAATAATTAAAATAATTTGGCTAAAATAATTTATCACAAAAAATTATTATATTTTGCTTAAATAATGTCTAGACCTCTGTTGTAATGACCCATTTTATTTTCTATAATATGATTGGTTTTATCTGAGGGAATTGCTATATTTTGGTAAGGTACGAGGTACGGCTGTCGACCCTTTCACTAGCTCAGACATCATAAGATGGTATTGGGAAGGATGCGAATGATATTCCTCTGTCTCTGTTAATATAGAGACTTGGATTTTCTGTGTTGTCCTGAGTCTGCAACTTAGGACTCTCGTTTTCACATTGTTCTTGACAAAGCTGCTAAGAAAAAAGATCGTCACTCTATAAGAGCATCATCAAACACTGCTACATCTACATTAACACCTTTCTTTCATTATATCAAAATAGACTTAGTTTTTGCACCTTGAAAGTTGTGAGATAAAACGAGATCGTGTAAGAATTTACAGTGTTCTGCTTTAAAAAATTAATGTTTAAATGTACATTTCCTACATGGATAGACTGTTCCTTAGAGGAGTACACTATAAGTATTGTGAATACATATATTATGAGGTATTATTTTAATTTTTATATTATTTAACTACCGCATTTCATGCAGATTGTAAATATATTTATACAAGATGTCTTAAATCAGTACAAGACAAATGCATTTTACACTTGTTTTACTAAATCCCTATATCTTACACCCACACTCAGAGAGAGGACCTAGTAGCAGTCAGTGAAGAGGCGGGGCCAGGAGCTATAAATCGACCCCTGCAACCACAAATAGGTGAGTACAAATAGATGAGTACTCATACATGGACGTCTAACTATGCAAAACACCATCAGAAGTAATTATCGATAACAAGTCCAACGGTAAGAAGTTACCGTGGTGGGGAAGCAGAAGTTAACACAGTGATGGACAGGGGGCGGGTTTAAGTAGCTTCTTCAGGACCCCCCGGCTCTTTAACTAGGTTGAGTGATTGACTTACATCTTCCAAGCAACTGAATCGATAGTGAGTCAGGAAGACTATTAGAAAAACTGTTAAAGGGAAAGGAGAGGAAGGGAGCGAATAAGAGAGAGAGAGAGAGAGAGAGAGAGGAGAGAGAGAGAGAGAGAGAGAGAGAGAGAGAGAGAGAGAGAGAGAGAGAAGGGATAAATATGGTGAGGAATAAAGAAAAAAACAGGATGCAAAGACAGGGAGAGAGGGAAAGAAAAGGAGAACAAGAGAATAGGGAAAGAGGGGTGAGAGGAAGCAAAGGAGATGAAAAAATGAAGGAACGGACACACAGAAATAAAGAGGGAAGAATTAAGTTAAGATAAAGAAATACAGCAAAGATACTCAGGTGTGTGGAGGTGAAGATAAGAGGAGAGAAAAGGGTGCGGTGGAGAGGGGAAGAGGTGGAAAGGAAGAAAAGCTGAGGAAGAAACGGTAAAGGAATAGGGTGTAGGTGAAGGGATGGTAGTCAAACTCAGATGATGGTGATTACTGAACTGATGGACCATGACAATGAATAATCCTGTGTAGGTGTTGTAGCAGTGTGTGTGTGTGTTTGTGTGTGTGTGTGTGTGTGTGTGTGTGTGTGTGTGTGTTTGTGTGTGAGTGTGTATGTGTGTGTGTGTGTGTGTGTGTGTGTGTGTGTGTGTGTGTGTGTGTGTGTGTGTGTGTGTGTGTGAGTGAATGATTACTTATTTGAAGATACAAAAACAGAAAAATCTTCAGTTTTTAGTTTGTCATATTCTTATTTAAACTTTTCAGTAGTTGTAGCACATCCTGCCTCCTCCTGGTCCTTATTTCAGCAGTCAAAAAAACAGTTTGTTACCAAATATTTTCTAGTGTCCATATGGCACGGTGTTTTTTACTTGATTAATTAAGTTTTTTTTTTGTTCTCGCCTGTTGATGCTTGCCATGGGTTTGAGCTTCACCCGTTCTGTGATCCAATAAGCTGAAAAATAATTTACATATTTTATAGAATATGTTGCGTGCGCCGAGTGTGTTACAATTTATACAACGTTCATCACACATCCCTTGGCATTCTCTGTCCACCAGAGAATTAACAGTTCACAATATAGCAGTTCTGCGGCCCCACTGCGGTATTAATTGTCCGATTCAATCCAATCATCTGAGAACCGGCTCCTCAGCCAGGGTGACGTCGCACCTGCCAGCCTGATTGAGTGGCAGACTCACGCTGGTCCAATCCACTCCAGCTTTGAGTGACTCTTTGCCCAGTCTTATCGTTATACTGCTAACTTGTCTTTGTAAATATTATATATAATAGTGAAGGAATATACGGGCAAAGAAGAAAAGCTACTTCTATGCTTGCCTTGCTCTTCTTTTGCACTTCTGCTGGCTATATTACTGACCTAGGTTACAGGCAGGTGCAACCGGGCATAAATTTGCACCTGTGGTCTTAATAGAATATTTATTAATCTTATAAATATTCTGACATATATCTCATTTTTCCTTTCCAAATAGTGTGGGTAGGTTTACAGCTGATAGTTTTACTTCTTAATTCATATGACATAGATCTGAATCATTTTGTAGCTCTGAGAGACATTTTGTAGCTCTGAGAGTCGTTGAGCAGCTCTGAGTCGTTGTGTAGCCCTAAGAGTCGTTGTGTAGCTCTGAGAGTCGTTGTGTACCCTGAGAGTCGTTATGTGGCTCTGAGAGTCACTGTGTAGCTCTGAGAGTCGTTGTTTAACTCTGAGAGTCGTTGTGTAGCTCTGAGAGTCGTTGTGTAGCCCTGAGAGTCGTTGTGTAGCTCTGAGAGTCGTTGTGTACCCTGAGAGTCGTTATGTGGCTCTGAGAGTCGTTGTGTAGCTCTGAGAGTCGTTGTGTAGCTCTGAAAGTCGTTGTGTAGCTCTGAGAGTAGTTGTGTAGCCCTGAGAGTCGTTGTGTATCCCTGAGAGTCGTTGAGTAGCCCTGAGAGTCGTTATGTAGCCCTGAGAGTGCTTTTGTAGCAGATCTGTAGACTTTTCACTTTGGTCTATAGTCTAGTTTGTTTTGTTAGCATCACACTACAGACAAAGCATATTTTGTGAATGTATTTTTCAAAGTTTATAATCCATATATCTTAACGCTTTAATAAAATCTTTAATTTCTCATGACAGCATTTATGAGGTAGCTCCAATTCCCTGATCAAGAGCCTCCCCAGTGACATCAAGGCACCGAAAGGGTTGGAAGCTAGAGTGCTTAGATTAAGAAGTGTCGCTCAAGGCGAGGTGCCTTGATGCCGGCGAGGACTCATGATCCAAGGAAATAGAGTCGTATTGCCTTTCCTTGGATGTCTCCTAACTGACTTTCATTCCTCAGGTGCTTTTTGACCCCATATAGAGTTTCATCCATGATTCTAACAATAATAATAATGCCATAATAATAATAGTCTTAATAATAATAATAGTCTTAATAATAATAATAGTCTTAATAATAATAATAATAATAATAATAATAATAATAATAATAATAATAATAATAATAATAATAATATTAATAATAATAATAGTCTTAATAATAATAATAATAATAGTCTTAATAATAATAATAATAATAATAATAATAACAATAGTCTTAATAATAATAATAGTAGTCTTAATAATAATAATAATAGTCAAAATACAAATAATCGTAATAGTAATAATCCTTCAGCAACTCTGTCTCTTTATTGTGTTTTTTCTTCGTTTATCTTATCAAACTCATCTTCTTCCTACGTGTTATTAAATGGCAAGATGTGCGGAGGAAAAATATACAAGATTATTCGTACTTGCATATTTTATTAACTGGGACTTGTTGTAGACTTGAGGGTGTGCTTACCAGAGGTGAGGGATGCTGGTATAATAACATTTACCCGTTTAAAAATGCATAGTATTGTGGCTGGGAACATCATGGCTTCATGACTCCCGTGAGGGAGGGAAGGTACGTATGTAAATGTGAGAGAGGAAGAAAGTGAGAGAAAGAGGGAGACAGTCAGACACAAATGCCTCTTTGCCGAACACTTTGCTACCAAAATGCAAGTTCTGATCCAGCAAGGGACCCTCCTTGGCTAGCTGCAAGAACTGTGTCAGAACTGTCAGTGGTGACAAGGCAGGAGGAGGTGCATCTTCTTCTTAAATCGCTTGACCAAGAAAAGACTGTGGGCCCAGACAAGTTGTGCCCAAGATTGCTGAGCAGGTGTGCAGACCAGTTAGCAGCATCTCTAACTCGCATCTTTCAGCACTGCCTAGTACAGTGTAAATGGTCTTCTCTGTGGAAAGAGGCAAATGTAGTCCCTGTTCACAAAAAGAAGAGCAGATCAGAAATCAGCAACTACAGACCAGTGTCACTCCTGTCAATCACTGGCAAGATCCTTGAGACAATAATCTCAGGACAAATGACAGAGTTTTTCGACTACCACTCACTACTTTGTGACCGTCAATATGGCTTCAGGGAAGGTTACTCTGCTGCTGATCTGTTGTTAAACCTCTCCACTAAATGGCACCAGTCACTGGATGAATCTAAAGTCAGCTGTGTGGTAGCACTGGACATTGCTGGTGCTTTCGACCGAGTGGGTCACCAGGGCCTCTCGGCAAAACTTCAAGCACTGTGAATTGCAGGCTCTACACTAAGTCTCCTCAGTGATTACCTTCATGGCAGATCTCTAAGGGAGTTCTCAATGGAACATAATCAGCAAGATATCTTATTGGGGCAAGTGTTCCACAGGGAAGTGTGTTTTGGCCATTGTTATGTAATATCTACTTCAATGATCTTCTTCATCTCATCCCAGAATCCCATGCATATGCAGACGACTGTACTCTGACATTTACTTATCCAAGAGAAGAAATGCCAGCTGCTCTAAGATACATCAATCACCAGCTAAGAGCTATATCAGCTTGGGGAAACCCATGGCAGGTAACATTTGCACCTGAGAAAACACAAATGATGATGGTCTCTAGGCACCATGATGGTAATGCAAGAGCAGTAGTAAGTATGAATGGGAGAATGTTGGTACCTGGGGAAGAAGTTGATATCCTTGGTGTAAAATTTGACTCCAAACTGACCATGAAGAACCACGTTGTAAATCTTGCAATCAAGGCAGCCAGGAAGCTTACAGCACTTCGACGTATCTCGCATTTGCTCGACAGTAGGGGTTGCAAGATTCGGTATGAGGCATAAGTACGCTCACACCTTGAGTATACTCCACTTTCTTGGTTTCCCTTCCCCCCCCCTCTCATCTGCGACTGCTTGACAGAGTAGAGAACAGAGCAAGACGCCTCATCTCTCGCCTGGACCCATCCTGGATAGATCTGTCATTTCAGCAGAGCCTTCAACACAGCGAGAAGCAAGCTTCTATACCACAAGAAGGACAGAAAGCAGCAACTTCACTCTGGTTGTAACCTTCTCCAGAGCATCACTTCATCTGAGATCATTTATCCCCAGGATGACTCGAGTCTGGAACACGTTCGTACAGCATTATAATGTCAACGAAATAAAGTCAGTTGATCAAATGAAAACGCTGACCCACAGATGGCCCACAGATGGCTCACAGATGGCTCCAACTTCATCCTGTTCCCTACTTGTATGTTTCATATCAATAAAAATGTTTTCAAATGAGCTGATGTAGGTAACAGCTCTTAGCTTGTCAGTAAAGTTACTAATCCTTAACTTGTCAATAGCTTGTCAATAAAGTTAGGGATCCTTAACGTAACCTTGTCAAACCCTGTGTAAACACACACACACACACACACACACACACACGTTAGGCCAATACTGGAGTATGCAGCACCAGTTTGGAATCCACACCTAGCCAAGCACGTAAAGAAACTAGAGAAAGTGCAAAGGTTTGCAACAAGACTAGTCCCGGAGCTAAGGGGTAGGTCCTACGAGGAGAGGTTAAGGGAAATCGACCTGACGACACTGGAGGACAGGAGAGATAGGGGGGACATGATAACGACATATAAAATACTGAGAGGAATTGACAAGGTGGGCAGGGACAGAATGTTCCATAGATGGGACACAGCAACAAGGGGACACAGTTGGAAGTTGAAGACTCAGATGAATCACAGAGATGTTAGGAAGTATTTCTTCAGTCACAGAGTGGTCGGGAAGTGGAATAGTTTGGGAAGAGATGTAGTGTATTCAGGTTCCATACATAGCTTTGAGAATAGGTATGATAAAGCTCATGGTGCAGTAGCGGCCAGTGTAGAGGCGGGGCCAGGAGCTATGTCTCGACCCCTGCAACAACAACTAGGTGAGTACACACACACACACACACAGAGTAGTCAGGAAGTGGAATAGTCTAGCAAGTGATGTAGTGGAGGCAGGAACCATACATAGCTTTAAGACGAGGTATGATAAAGCTCATGGAGCAGGAGAAGAGAGGACCCAGTAGCGATCAGTGAAGAGGCGGGGCCAGGAGCTGAGTCTCGACCCCTGCAACCACAATCAGGTGAGTACAATTAGGTGAGCACACACACACACACACAGAATACATTACGGACGGGATAGACTCAGAAGTGTCTCTGTTCGCAGATGATGTGAAATTAATGAGGAAAATCACATCGGATGAAGACCAAGCAGGACTTCAAAGAGACCTGGACAAGCTTGACATCTGGTCTAGCTACTGGCTTCTCGAATTTAACCCCACCAAATGCAAAGTTATGAGGATCGGAGAAGGGCAAAGAAGACCGCTGACAGAGTACAGGCTAGGTGGACAAAGGCTACAAACCTCATCAAATGAGAAAGATCTTGGGGTGAGTATAACGCCAAGCACGTCTCCGGAGGCACACATCAACCAGATAACCGCGGCAGCATATGGGCGTCTGGCAAACCTAAGATTAGCGTTCCGTTACCTTAACAAGGAATCGTTCAAGACACTGTACACCGTGTACGTCAGGCCCATACTAGAGTATGCAGCACCAGTCTGGAACCCACACCTGGTCAAGCACGTCAAGAAACTAGAGAAAGTGCAAAGGTTTGCGACAAGGCTAGTTCCACAACTCAGGGGACTGCCCTATGAAGAAAGGTTGAGGGAAATAGGACTAACAACACTGGAGGAAAGAAGGGTCAGAGGAGACATGATAACGACATACAAAATACTGCAGGGAATCGACAAGGTAGATAGTGACAGGATGTTCCAGAGAGGGAACACATAAACAAGGGGACACAACTGGAAGCTGAAGACTCAGATGAGTCAAAGGGATGTTAGGAAGCATTTCTTCAGCCACAGAGTAGTCAGGAAGTGGAATAGTTTAGCGAACGATATAGTGGAGGCGGGAACCAGGAGCTGAGTCTCGACCCCTACAACCACAACTAGGTGAGTACAATTAGGTGAGTACAGCAGACCAAATGTCTATGGACAGGTACCATTGACATGGGGAAACTGACAAACATTTTTTTTTTAAATAGTATCGCCATCATTATCATCTTCGTAATTATCTGCAGCTTTATACTCCCCTATATCGACCCCTCAAGGGAGGTTCCTTGACGCTGGTGAGGGGCTCTTGATTTAGGGAATTGGATCTGTGCTCCAGCTCTCTGAATTGAGCCTGAATACCTTCAAAAGAAAAGAATGGAAGTACAAATTCATTCCCTCATCACCGTCTAGATTACACAGAGATATAACGTTGTATTATTCTCGTTGCTAATGCTTCTCATTTTCCTATATGTATTTTTTTTCACAAAGAAACAGGACAATCCCAATATGTAAAATAAAGCTACAGAAAAGTCGTGATATTTACATCGGAAAATACCTTTTAATGTTCATAAAGACACGTAAAGCGGAACTAGATATTAAATCAAACGACGTTTCGCTCTATAATACTCAATCTTCAGGGGACAACATCGTCAAAATAAATGATTGCGTCTGTTTTTTTTGTCTTCATATCCACACTCCTCGTAGATTAGTTTCCGCAAAACAGGTTTTCTCTAGAGATGATATTTCTTCGTTTTCTATGACAGGAGACACTTGAGAAAGACACACTAAAATTGTTGCATTCTACACTGGAAATTGTAACTCTTGGGGACTATAAAATGAGTCAATTTGCATACTGATTATTACGTGAAGTTTAAAAGTGAATCGCATCTATATATGTAATTCTTAAAAAAATATTTTAGGCTATACAAAATAATATTTTACACACACTCACACACACACACACACACACACACTAACACACACACACACACACACACACACACACACACACACACACACACACACACACACACACACACACACACACACACAATCGTTCAAGACTCTGTACACCGTGTACATCAGGCCCCTACTGGAGTATGCAGCACCAGTTTAGAACCCACACCTGGTCATTCACGTCAAGAAATTAAAGAAAGTGCAAAGGTTTGCAACAAGGCTAGTTTCAGAGTTAAGGGTAATGTCCTACGAAGAAAGGTTAAGCGATATCGGCCTGACGACACTGGAGGACAGGAGGGTTAGGGAAGACATGATAACGACATACAAAATACTGCAAGGAATATATAAGGTGGACAGAGACAGGATGTTCCAGAGATGGGACACAGAAACAAGGGGTCACAATTGGAAGTTGAAGACTCAGATGAGTCAAAGGGATGTTAGGAAGTGTTTCTTTAGTAATAGAGTGGTCAGGAAGTGGAATAGTCTGGCAAGTGAGGTAGTGGAGGCAGGAACCATACATAGCTTTAAGACGAGGTATGATTAAGCTCATGGAACAGGGAGAGAGAGGACATAGTGAAGAGGCGGGGCCAGAAGCTGAGTCTCGACCCCTGTAACCACAAATAGGTGAGTACAAATAGGTGAGCGCGCGCGCGCACACACACACGGAGAGAGGACCTAGTAGCAGTCAGTGAAGAGGTGGGGCCAGGAGCTGTGACTCAATCCCTGCAACAACAAATAGGTGAGTACACACACACACACACACACACACACATTTTTCATACTAGCAACGCTTGCAAACATTAAATGTCACAATGTCTGGGAAGGGTAAAAACTCAGGAAATTAATGCAATTTTCTCACGAACGCATTTGCATATACTTTCTACGGCCCGCCTGAGGATACTGGTGCCGCTGGTGTGGGTATGCATGCTCTCTCTCTCTCTCTCTCTCTTTTCTCTTCTCTCTCTGTCTATCTATCTAACTCTTCCTATAAAATAACTAAAAACATTGCAGCGATATTTACAATACTTTACAAGAACCAAAATTATTCCCAATAATTTCCGTCCCTTAGAATGTTTTTACAAATGATAAAAAAAAAAATCTTAAAACGTAAAATAATAGTATAGAATTCTTCCTTTTCACAAAAGCAATTTTCTCCTCACATACATAAGTTGCCTCTCACAAATGTAATTCTCTTCTCCCATAACTTAATTATTTTTCGTATATATAAGAATCTTCCGTATGTAATTATCTTTTCATATACGCAAATTTTATCTCGCATATATAATTACCTTCTCACATGTAATTATCTTCTCATATGTAATTTTGTGAAGATCTAGAAAACTTATATAACATTCCAAGGAAGATCAAACATTAAGAAATATACGTAAATATTTTAGTATTTCTCGCTTTCCTGGATAATACCTTCATAATTCCTGTTGTAAATTATTAAAACCTCTGCAGTTCCTTTTCTCGGGGAGTAATACCTCAGCAGTTTACGTTCTTAGTGAGTAATTCATTAGCAGTTCCAGTTTTCAGTGGGTAATATCCTAGAAGGTTACGTTTTCGGTGATCTCACCAGTTCCTGTTTTTGTTTAGTAATACCCCAGCAGTTTACCGTTTTAGGGCGTTAATCAGTGCCGGATTTAGGTCGTGGGGCCCCGTTGCATTAAAAGGTCTAACTCCAATGGTTAGAAGACTTTTAAGTTTCTCCTTGGAAAACTTTCGCCTCTCTCAATATACGTACCATTCTCTTAAGATGAAGAAATGCAATAAATTGGATTTATAGTGTATTTTAGCAGCCTTTCGGTTCATTTGCAAGTGTAACTCAAAAGTAATCTACAGACTTATGAGAAGTTATCTTCAATCAGATAAAATATTATAAGCCAGGTACATTCTGTGCTTTTCTGATGGAAAAGTCTCTGATGACTCCATCAAAATCCAACGAGCACAGGATGTCGATGTCAGATTCTATGCTCATGACCGTCAGGTTCACAAGCAGCCCTTGCTTCATGCTCGTTTATAACCGGTTCTCACTACCACACTGCTGTTCACGTACTGACCATGATCAAGCATTCATACTGCAGCACCCTGCACACCCAGGATGATGATGTGCTGTGAGTCATCCTCGCGTCATGCAGCTGACGACGCGCTCGCACCGATGATGTAACACCAGCGATCAGATGACTCAACATGACAATCCCAAAACAATTCAAATTCTTGCATATATTTCCTCTTTTTTTTGCGATCTATTCAATTCTCAGTATAATGTGTGTCATAAAGTTTTTCATCATTTGGTGGGGGTTCCCCTTCTGGTGGGGGGTCCGGGGCCCTTCCTAAATCCGGCCCTGGAGTTAATACCTCTGTATTCCCATTTCAGTGAGTAATACCATACAAGTTCCTGTTTTCAGAGAATAATGTCAATACCTTAACCGTTTCAGAAACTAATACCTATGCAGTTCTTATTTTCAATGTTTAATACCGAAACAGCTCCCGTTATCACTTCTATCCTAGCAGTTACCGTTTTTTAGTAAGTAATACCTCAGTAGTTTATAATTTTATTAAGTAATATCTCCACTTCACATTTTCAGTGACTATTACCCTTGCTAACTCTGTTTTCATTCAATTATACCCCCAGAGTTTCTGTTTACATAATACGACAATTTCATTTACGGAAGTTTCTGCAGCTGACAGTCCTTAATATTATAGCCATTAAGCATAGCAAAACAATCACATGCGATGGATCATGTACGTGTGCAACATTCAGGGTTACAAACTATTCCACACTGATAGGGTCAACAGGAAGGGTGGTGGAGTGGCGATGTATGTCAGAGATAATTTAAATTGTTGTGTTAGACAAGATATAAGATTAGAAACAGCTGACACAGAATCTGTTTGGCTACAGTTTCTCGAGGGTCGTGAAAATTAATTTTGGGTGTGATTTACAGACCCCAAGCCTGGATAGGAGCGCAGTAAGCTGCTATGTGACGAAATTCATAAGGCGTCTAGATATGAAAATGTTGTGTTAATGGGAGATTTTAACTTTAGACACATTGATTGGAACAATGTGACAGGTAATCTTGAGTCTAGTGACTTTCTTGATACGGTTCAGGATTGTTTTTAAACAGTTTGTGACAGAACCAACTAGAGGTAGCAACTTGCTTGATTTGGTTCTTGCTAACAAAGAATCACTAATTAATAATCTTGAGGTTAATGAAGAGCTTGGGGAAAGCGATCACAAATCACTTAGTTTTAATATATCATGGAATTACCCAGGTAACTGCAATCAAGTCTCAGTTCCAGACTTTCGTGTAGCCGACTTCATG
>WNWK01002452.1:122500-209169 GCA_009830355.1 Cherax destructor | reverse complement strand
GGGCTGTTAACCAAATTAAAGGAAGCTTGAAAAAAACACAGTAGAAGATGTTTAAAATTTTTCTTTAAAAAATCATAGTTAATTTCCCAAATTTTTTATCTTTTCCTTCACCGTAATTATGATTATATAAGACTTTTTTTTCCTTCACCAAGTATAAAAAAGTGTTTTTTAAAATATGTACACTAAAACAAAGGGTAGTGTTTAGTGCACGCCACAGTTGTCTAGGCTAAGCAGCCCCAAAAAAGACAGACAACTTTCCACAACCACTCAGGGAAAAATTTCCCAATGACAACCCAGTGGAAACCCACGCCCCTTTATTTTGTTAAGCTCGCTTTTAAATTGGCTGAACCGGGGTCGTTGATTTGATGATGGGGCCCCTCATCCCAAACCCCTTAACGATGGTTCGTGGGTTGGGGGGGGCCTTTGGGTGTGTTTAACATGCTCGAAAAAAGGTTTAAATACTCTTTGCATGCAACAAAGTTTTTTCAGGTATCAGAAGTAAGTTTAAAAGGGAAAAGATGGCCCCACTCAAAAGTTACTCAGGTCAGCTCACTGTCAGTGATAAGGAAATGTGTGAATTTTTAACATTACTTCCTCTCAGTTTTTAAAAGGAAGATAATAGCGATTTTCCCAGAAATAAAAATTTTGTAGCCCAGGACATAGTAAACTATGCACGATCGGGGCCCAAAGTGACATGGTCCTTGACAAATAGATAAATTAAAACCTAACAAACCCCACCTGATGAACTGTATAAAGGGTTCTAAAGGAATATAAAGAGGACTTAGCAAACCTATGGCTAATCTTTTCAACATATCACTGCAAACTGGCATGGTGCCAGATAAGTGGAAAATTGCAAATGTAATACCTATTTTCAAAGCAGGAGACAGGTCCTTAGCTTCGAACTATAGACCAATAAGCTAACCTCAATAGTGGGAAAATTTATGGAATCAATAATTGCCGAGGCAATTCGCAGCCATCTTGAAAAGCATAAATTAATCAACGAATCTCAGCACGGTTTTACAAAGGGCGTTCCTGCCTTACAAATTTAATAACTTTTTCACTAAGGTATTTGAGGAGGTAGATCATGGTAATGAATATGATATTGTGTATATGGACTTCAGTAAGGCTTTTGATAGAGTCCCACATCAGAGACTATTGAGGAAAATTAAGGCACACGGAATAGGAGGAGAAATTTTTCCTGGATAGAGGCATGGTTGACAAATAGGCAGCAGAGATTTGCATAAATGGGGAGAAATCAGAGTGGGAAGCGTCACAAGTGGTGTTCCACAGGGGTCAGTATTGGGCCCCTTGTTCACAATCTACATAAACGACATAGATGAGGGAATAAATAGCGACATAAGCAAGTTTGCCGATGACACCAAAATAGGCCGTCCAATTCATTCAAATGAGGACATTAGAGCACTCAGGAAGATTTGAATAGACTGATGCAGTGGTCGGAGAAGTGGCAGATGCAGTTTAATATAGATAAATGCAAAGTTCTAAATATTGGACAGGACAATAACCATGCCACATATAAACTAAATAATGTAGATCTTAATACTACTGATTGCGAAAAGGATTTAGGAGTTCTGGTTAGCAGTAATCTAAAACCAAGACAGCAGTGCATAAGTGTTCGCAATAAAGCAAACAGAATCCTTGGCTTCATATCAAGAAGCATAAATAATAGGAGTCCTCAGGTTGTTCTTCAACTCTATATCTCCTTGGTTAGGCCTCATCTAGATTATGCTGCACAGTTTTGGTCACCGTATTACAGAATGGATATAAATGCTCTGGAAAACGTACAAAGGAGGATGACTAAGTTGATTCCATGTATCAGAAATCTTCCCTATGAGGATAGACTGAGGGTCCTGAATCTGCAATCTCTAGAAAGGCGTAGAATTAGGGGGGATATGATTGAGGTATATAAATGGAAAACAGGAATAAATAAAGGGGATGTAAATAGCGTGCTAAAAATATCTTGTATTGACAGGACTCGAAGCAATGGCTTTAAGTTGGATAAATTCAGATTCAGAAGGGATATAGGAAAGCATTGGTTTGGTAATAGAGTTGTCGATGAGTGGAACAAACTCCCGAGTAGAGTTATAGAGGCTAAAACGTTGTGTAGTTTTAAAAATAGGCTAGATAAATATATGAGTGGGTGCGGGTGGGTGTGAGTTGTACCTGACTAGTTTGTGCTACTAGGTCAGATGCCGTGCTCCTTCCTTAAGTGAATGTAACCTGACCTGGCTGGGTCAGGGCATTGGCTTAAGCCGGCGGGAGACTTGGACCTGCCTCGCATGGGCCAGTAGGCCTGCTGCAGTGTTCCTTCTTTCTTATGTTCTTATGTACGAACCACAGCCTGGCTGGTCAGGCACCGACTTTAGGTGTCTGTCCAGTGCCTGCTTGAAGACAGCCAGGGGTCTATTGGTAATCTCCCTTATGTATGCTGGAAGGCAGTTAAACAGTCTTGGGCCCCTGACACTTATTGTGTTGTCTCTCAACGTGCTAGTGGCACCCCTGCTTTTCATTGGGGGGATGTTACATCGCCCTCGCACTTGAGTTAATAGAATCATTAAAGCATATTTCTTGGATAGAATTGAAAATTAGGTTGGGCAATTATTCTGTTAGTGGGATGGATTGTGAAGGACTTGCCTAGTATGGGCCAACAGGCCTGCTGCAGTGTTCCTCCTTTCTTATGTTCTTATGTCTGCCGAGTCTTTTGCTTTCGTAGGGAGTGACACTCGTGTGCAAGTTTGGTACTAATCACTAGCGAAATTTATCACAGTCACTAGCGAAATGGTTATGAAACAACTAGACCGACTGAAACAAAATAAATCGCCGGGTCCTGATGAGCTTTTTGCAAGGGTTCTTAAGGAATGCAAAATGGAACTCTGTGAACCAATATCTAACATTTTTAATTTATCTCTTCAAACCGTCAAATTACCGCCCAATAAGCCTGACCTCAATTGTAGGCAAATTACTAGAGTCAATTATAGCTGATATTATTAGAAGCCATTTAGATAACCATAATTTGATTAATGATACTCAGCATGGATTCACGAGGGGCCGTTCCTGCCTATCTAATTTATTAACCTTCTTCAGTAAAGCTTTTGAGGCTGTTGATCACGATAAAGAATTCGATATTGTTTATTTAGACTTTAGTAAGGCTTTTGATAGAGTACCGCACCAGAGACTGTTAAAGAAAGTGGCAGCTCATGGAATTGGGGGAAAGTGCTGTCATGGATCGAGTCATGGCTCACCAATAGGAAGCAGAGAGTGTGCATAAATGGGGTTAAATCCGAATGGGGACTTGTAACAAGTGGTGTTCCACAGGGATCAGTCTTAGGCCCGTTGTTATTTATAATATATATCAATGACCTTGACGAGGGAATTACTAGTGATATGAGCAAATTCGCCGACGACACGAAGATAGGTAGGATAATTGAACAAAAGAACATAAGAAAGGAGGAACACTGCAGCAGGCCTGTTGGCCCATACTAGGCAGGTCCTTCACATTCCATCCCACTAACAGAATATTTGTTCAACCTAATTTTCAATGCTACCCAAGAAATAAGCTTTGATAATTTTATTTACTCATGTGCAATTCCCACTCAAATCCAACCCCTCTCACTCATGAATTTATCCAACCTAAATTTAAAACTACCCAAGGTCCTTGCTTCAATAACCCTACTAGGCAGACTGTTCCACTCATCAACTAGTATAAATTAGACACATATACAACACTTGGGTATCTTTATTGAGGAAACGTTTCGCCACACAGTGGCTTCATCAGTCCAATACAAAGTAGAAAGGTGTAAGGAGAGGGGGAGTTTGAGGTAATCAGTCCCTCGGCCTGGAGTCGATGTGTTCAGTCCATCAATCTTGTTAGAAGTGCAGCACAAGGCCGTAGAGGTGGCTTATATGCTGTAATCAGGTGAGGTGAAGCAGGAGGAGGCGGGGTCATAGTGGTACCATCCTCTATGACCCAGGAAAGCAAACCAGCCCCAGGAAAGCAAACCCTCTGTCTCCTACTCCTATCATTCAAACATAAGGCCCTATCCATGTACCTAACCTGGCTGTCCCCAACAACAACAATGTTTTTACCTTCCTTGGTGTCGTTCGTCGTGACGCTCCCAGAAGTCGACTCACATTCATCGGGTAGCACGGAGAATGGGTTCGATGTTTCCACAACATTCTCCTGGGTCTTCGTTGTTTCTACCTCTCCACCCGTCCTCTTGATCCTTAACTTTGTCCCATGCGTTCCAGCCACTGTCCAGGTTCCTTTCCTGGCTTGAGGATTCTCAACAGGAGGATTACTACAAATCCTCTTGTTTTCCTCAGTCAGTCGCTGTATCTCAAGCTTAGCTACCCTCAGTTCTTCCTTCAGCTGATGGTAGAGTAGCTCAAGAGAGGACATCTTGTTCAGATTCACAGAGAGCACACATGTGCGAGAGAGCACTCATGTGCGAGTCCCACTCAAATCCAACCCCTCTCACTCATGAATTTATCCAACCTAAATTTGAAACTACCCAAGGTCCTAGCTTCAATAACCCTACTAGGCAGACTGTTCCACTCATCAACTACCCTATTTCCAAACCAATACTTTCCTATATCCTTTCTAAATCTAAACTTATCTAACTTGAATCCATTATTGCGGGTTCTCTCTTGGAGAGATATCCTCAAGACCTTATTTATATCCCCTTTGTTAATACCCATTTTCCACTTGTATACCTCGATCATGTCTTCCCTTAGATCCTGAGACCAGTGAGAACACCTGACTCCTGCAGCAGCACCTCTGCTACTCCCTGCGAGCTTCTTGTGAGTGGGGAAGATTGCAGACGAGTGTGTTGAGATGACTTACATATTTGTGCACACTTGAGAAGACGTGCTGTGCCCCCACTACAGGACGTCTGCAACGATTATAGCTGATACACCAGAACACGCAGGACCCTTCCCTGCCACACCTCATCCCAGGAACACCTTCCTCTATAATAATAATAATAATAATAATAATAATAATAATAATAATCTTTATTTCAAGTACATGATACAATTTATACAGACCTAATTGACATCACTGGCATACTACGTATATATAAAGCCCCAGATTATGCAAAGTATTTCGGGCATTTAGGTTAATCTTGTTCCCAGGATGCGACCACACCAGTCAACTAACACCCAGGTACCTACTTGTTGCTAGGTGAACATCGACAGCAGGTGTGAGGAAACACCCCCAATGTTTCTACCCGTACCGGGGATCGAACCACGGACACTGTGTGAGCTGAGTGCGCTATCAACCGAGCTATGGGACCCTTATATAAAGTCCCATGTCTGCTTCAGAGTAATCATCATGATGTTTCTACTTCAGAGTGATAATCATTATTTCATGCGTCTGAGTGATCATAGCTACGGAACTGAACAAATATTATCAACGATGAGGGACTCAACACTTCAAAACTTCTACGCTTCTTAAATTGTCTGAAGACAATTCTATATTCGACTGAAGAAGCCTGCTTCGTAGGCGAAACATTTCATTAATAAAAATACCTAAGTGGTGCATATGTGTCTTATTTATTTGCGTGAGCTGAATTATCCCTCCTCTCCTCCCCTCCAACGGCCCCCCACCAGTCCTCCCCTCCCACGGCTCCCACGAGTCTTCCACTCCTCCCCCTCCCATGGCTCCCACCTGTCCTCCTTTTTCCCCCTACTCGCCCCTCCCTTTCCCCAATAGTTGGATTTGAGAGTGTTGGGGGAATGTCAGCAAGGAGGAGGGTTGGAGGGAGAGGGGGAAGGTCAGCATGGGGGACAAGACGGGGGGGAGGAGAGGGGATAAATGTCAGCAGAGATGGCCAGAGTAGCAGTGATCGTCAGGAAAATGTCAGCATCTATAATGTACAGCTGACCTGGAGGCTGCTGTCCACGCTGACACGGAGGAGGGGAAGGGGGGACTCAGGTATGCGGGAACGACTTGAATCCTGCAATAAATATCACGGTGTAGGACCTGCCCCACCCCTTCCACTACCCTCACCTAGCAGTAAGTAGGTACCTGGATGTTAGTACTCTGTTCACCTAGCATCATTAAATACCTGGATGATAGTAAACTGTTTACCTAGCCTCATTAAGTAGGTACAGCACCTGAGTACCAATACACTGGCCATCCAGCCTCAGTAAGTAGGTTTTTTGAATGTTAGTACACTGTTCTCCTAGCCTCAGTAAGTAGGTCCCTGGATGTTAGTTCACTTGTCTGAGTAATATTCTGGAGAGGCCGCAGCAGTAATAGTAGGCAGAGTGAAGTTGGAGGCTGCCACAGTGAAAAGTTGTTGCTCAAGGCACAGTACTCGCTCCACTTCTGTTTCTCATTTTTATATCAGACATAGACGGGGACATAAATCATAGTACCGTAACATCTTTTGCTGATTATACCAGAATCTCTGAGCTGCGTCCCTCGAAAACACAGCGAATCTTCAAGAGGATATAAATCAAGTGAGTCTTCTAGTGGGCCTCAGATAACAATATGATGTTGAACGAGGGCAAACTTCCGTTATTACGTTAGGGAAGAATTGAGGACATAATGACTGAAACGGAGTACAAGACGAACTCTAATCATTCAATAGAGAGAAGGTCAATGTGATTCAGGAGTGACGTCAGAGGATCCTACTTTCATGGATCACAATACTGTTACTATCGTATCTACACGGAAAAATGATAGGCTGGATAACCAAAGTATTCAGAACAAGAGATGCTGATCCAAGGATAATGCTGTTCAATCACCTGATCACTCTAGGCTGGAATATTGCTCTATACTAACGGTCCCCTTCAAGGCAGGAGATATTTGCAGATATGGAAAACGTACAGAGAACTTTCACTGCCCATAAAAAATAAGTCATACAGCTGAACTACTGGGAATGCTTGAAGTCCCTTGAACTTTATTTCTCGTATCGTAATATCATATTTCTCGTATCATAATATATGCAAGGACTTGTCCTAAACGTACACACTAAAATTACTCCGTACGAAAACAAGAGACTTGGCAGATGGTGCAAAATATCTCTATTGAAAAGCCGAGGCGCGATGGGGCCGAAGACTTCAACATTCTCCCTTCATGCACAAAATAAATTATCACCAAACCAATGGTTGTCTTCAAGAGGGACCTTGATAAGTTCCTCAAGTCAGTTTCTGATTAGCTGGGCTGTGTTGCATACTTTGGACTGTGAGTAGCGGGCACCAACAGGCTGATCGACCAGGAAAGCAACCAGGGAGGTCTGGTCTTGAACTAGGCTGTGGGGACGGTGACTCCTCCCTCAGAAGCTACTACAGGTAACAGGTACACCAGCGAATGCTTGATGACTGAGCAGGTGATTATGTGTCTATGACCCGCGTAAAGAGCCTCATGCATATTTCCTGACGAATGAAACCTCTGGTTGTGGAACCAGGAGTCCAGTGTTTAACAAACATCTCCTTCCCTCAGGCCAAGACTAAACATTACCAGGATAGAGCAGGCAATGTTCAACAAACCCACCTCTGCCACCATAAGAGATACCTGTGGGTGGAGTGAGGTGGTGAGGCACATTCCAGGTCTGGACTGGACTGGAGGTGCAGTATAAGTTAATTCAGGTGCTGAAGACCTGTGTCGAGGAATATGGAGACCACGCCTTGTTCGGCGCTCTCCTGGTCATGGACCTGCAGTCCTGGAGACCAGGTCACCGTGGAGGCCTGACGACCACACCCTTGTACCACACTCATAGTCATTTATTGTACTCGCCAGACAGGTCCCTCCAGCATCCACTCTCTTTCCCCGCCTCTCTTCGAATCAAGATAGGTTTACAGGTCAGGTCAAGACAGGTTCACAGGTCAGGTGAGGTCACAACATCAGGAGCCAGGTCACACACAGTTGGGAATGAGAACTCACCAAGTAGCTGCATGAACGGCTCAGATTCATTCACAATTTCGTTGTGCTAAACAGGTTAGCCAACGGCTACAACAACGTTGGGAAATACAACACTAAATTCCGTTGTATCTACCAATTGGGTAAGAAGCCTGCTGCAGTGCCCCTCAGTTATTTGTTCTTATGAGTTCAATATAGGTAAAAACAACTGCAGTCGCCCTACTGGCCCATGCTAGGCATGTCCATCTCAGCCACTTATGTATCGGTCCATCCTATTTATAAAACTACCCCAAGTTCTTGTTTCGCTGATGCGGGGAGTTTGTTCCGCTCATCCGAAATTTTATTGCTAAACCAGTGCTTTCCTATATCCTTTCTAAATCTAAATTTGTCCAACTTGAATCCGTTACTTCGAGCTCTGTTTTGCTTAGCTATAAGAACATAAATACCCAGCAGCACCATCCCGCTCACTCACCAGTACCCATAAGCAACTACCTGTGATTGCATTCCTGATACCCACAAGGCCAAATATCCACCCACCCATGCTTGCCTGTCTGCCACACACCCAAACATCCACCCACGCTTGAATGCCACCCACCCACCCATACACCCAGCTTTGTATGCGTACCACATGTTCCAGCTCTCAGATTGTGAGCAGTGGCACACGGCCCACAATGTTGCAGCGTGGTGATTGATGGATTGCAGAGAGGTGACGGTTTATAACACCGGTGATTGAAGAGTTACAACCTCAGTGACTGACTGATTGCAGAGTTGAGGTGGCAAAGTGGCTGACAAGCATCTTACTCAAGCCTGCGCCTTGAGGCTGTCTATCACGAATAAGTATTACCCTGGCTAGAAGAATTCACAACTAACCCACAAAACATTAGACGGCATTTTGGTCAACCCTGGACCTTACAGTAATCCAGGATAGACCGAAACATCGTCTTATATCACGAGCACAATTACTCTTCAAGGACAGTGCAGTACTAGGCTGTGCTATGTGCCATCTTTTAGCGCAGTCAAAATGGCAATCAAGAAACTGGAATAACGCTTATAAAAATGTATATATTTTTAATTTAATGTATATTCCCGCCACAATTACCTATGTACAGGGTATTTACACAGTGTACATAATTCAGGGACAGGTTAAACCTAATAGTGATTAGAATTTTGAGAGAGTAAACATGAGAACACTCTCGCTATAAACTTACAGCCTATCCAGGAGTCTATAACATAAGAGGTGTGATGTGTCTGATGTACTTCCTGATGCAAGGTTCACCTCTCTCGGGCTGTCCACGGTAATGTTCTATATGTATGGTATACAGTACTGACAAGATGAAGAATTTAAATTAAGACACATGTGCAACATCTGGGTATCTTTATAGTAGACGTTTCGCCATCCAGTGGCTTTATCAATACAAATTCAAGGACATAATTGGAAGACAGTAGAACTATATACAAAAAGATGAAGTAATCAGTCCCTCAGTCTTGGAGATGAAGAGCACCGTAGTCGTAAAGGGTATGAAGTACAATCATGAAGACTGGAGCTTATATACTGGCGGTAATATCAAACCACCTTATTAGCCTTCCCGCCGTACCAGGATAGTGCACTCATCCTAGCAAATAATGACTAACATGTACCTGACTGGTTAAAATGACACGCAGAAAAGTGGTTTTGAGTAGCACACGTCCAATGCAAGACGAGTGCCTCAAGATAGAGAGCTGGCACTGTCAGAATCACCTGCCTGTGCACCTGGTACGTGACACGGCTAACATTCCCTTCCTAAAATTTGGGTTACCTCACGTTACCTGTAGGCACTTCCGGGAGGTCACCGCCCCCAACCAAAGCTTGGTCCCAGACCAGGCCTCCTGGTTGCTGGCCTGATCGATCAGGCTGTTGGTGCCTATCAATATACGTGCCAAACGTGGGTTACATGTTATAGCGTGAGTTATAACGTGCTATAGCGTAGGTTATAAACTAGATTATAACGTGTTATAGCGTGGGTTATAACGTGTTATATGATGTGCTATAGCGTGTTATATGATGGGCTATAGCGTGTTATATGATGGGTTATAGCGTGTTATATGATGGGCTATAGCGTGTTATATGATGGGCTATAGCGTGTTATATGATGTGGTTATGATGGCTATAGCGTGTATATGATGCTATAGGTTGATGATGGCTATAGGCAGTGATGTATATGATGGGCTATAGCGTGTTATATGATGGGCTATAGCGTGTTATATGATGGGCTATAGCGTGTTATATGATGGGCTATAGCGTGTTATATGATGGGCTATAGCGTGTTATATGATGGGCTATAGCGTGTTATATGATGGGCTATAGCGTGTTATAGATGGGCTATGCGTGTTATATGATGGCTATAGCGTGTTATATGATGGGCTATAGCGTGTTATATGATGGGCTATAGCGTGTTATATGATGGGCTATAGCGTGTTATATGATGGGCTATAGCGTGTTATATGATGGGCTATAGCGTGTTATATGATGGGCTATAGCGTGTTATATGATGGGCTATAGCGTGTTATATGATGGGCTATAGCGTGTTATATGATGGGCTAACTTTTAAGCTTGCGTGTTATATGATGGGCTATAGCGTGTTATATGATGGGCTATAGCGTGTTATATGATGGGCTATAGCGTGTTATATGATGGGCTATACGTGTTATGATGGGCTATAGCGTGTTATATGATGGGCTATAGCGTGTTATATGATGGGCTATAGCGTGTTATATGATGGGCTATAGCGTGTTATATGATGGGCTTTTTAGCGTGTTATATGATGGCTATAGCGTGTTATATGATGGGCTATAGCGTGTTATATGATGGGCTATAGCGTGTTATATGATGGGCTATAGCGTGTTATATGATGGGCTATAGCGTGTTATATGATGGGCTATAGCGTGTTATATGATGGGCTATAGCGTGTTATATGATGGGCTATAGCGTGTTATATGATGGGCTATAGCGTGTTATATGATGAGGCTATAGCGTGTTATATGATGGGCTATAGCGTGTTATATGATGGGCTATAGCGTGTTATATGATGGGCTATAGCGTGTTATATGATGGGCTATAGCGTGTTATATGATGGGCTATAGCGTGTTATATGATGGCTATAGCGTGTTATATGATGGGCTATAGCGTGTTATATGATGGGCTATAGCGTGTTATATGATGGGCTATAGCGTGTTATATGATGGGCTATAGCGTGTTATATGATGGGTTATAGCGTGTTATATGATGGGTTATAACGGCGTTCAGCAGCTCCTCCGTTGTATTTTGTAAGCTACAGTTGTAGTGCAGCGCTGTGCTGAATCCAGTAGTCAGGTTAATATTCTGGTCTGTACCGGAGTACAGAGGCAACTCTGCTTCTGAATATAGCTCCTGGCTGTAGTTTCTGAATATAGCTCCTGGCTGTAGTTTCTGAATATAGCTTCTGGCTGTAGTTTCTGAATATAGCTCCTCGTTATAACTTGAGAATACAGGAGGAGGAGCAGCAGCAGCAACAATAACAGCATCAGCAACAACAATAACAGCAGCAGCAACAACAATAACAGCATCAACAACAATAACAGAAGCAGCAGCAGCAAAAGCAAGAACACCAACAGTAAAAGAACACCATCAGCGACAATAACAGCAGCAGTTGCAGCTACAACATCAACAGAAGAAACAGCAGCCCCATCAACAACAAAAACAACAGTAATACAAGCCACAACAGTAACAGCATCAGCATCTGTAGCAGCAGTGGCAGCAGCAAGGCAACAGCAACACTGAGGAGAGCAACAGCAGCAGCAGTTATGCGATAGTAAAACTGAGGAGCAGCAGAAGTAGCAGTAACAACAGCAGAAACAGTAGCAACAGCAGCAATAATAATAGCAACAGCAGCAATAGAGGTCAGCTGGCGGGAAGGCCACGTTCAGTTGCGTTTCAGAACATTGGATATTTTGCTCACGTTCCGCCGTTCACTGACCCCGCCTCTAATCGGACCCGGGCGGCCGATCCGGCGACCCGAACCTCTTCTCTGTACGGCGGTGGTCCCTTGGTCTCTGCCCGTTGGTCTTCTTGTTACCCAGCCTCATGACCGACCTTATGTCCGGGGCTGGTAAGGGTGATATGCCCCAGCCTTGTTATGTATATCACAGGATCGCCCGGCTGACGAGGAGATTATAACCTCTGTCATAGGTGGGGATTAGGGTGGTATTCCCTTGATGGTCCGTTCCACACCCTTACTGGGTGCCTGTGAGGCTGTCCGTCCCACTCCACCACCTCTACCACTACCACCATCACTACTATCATGACTACGACCACAAGACTACATTGTCCTCTACATACAATTGTCTCACCTGGTCTCTGCAACACATCTATCTTGCAAACGTCATGCATCCACTTTGCATACAATCCCAGGCTATGACAGGTAAATATCTGAGCTAATGTCAAGACACACTACTTACTTGATTTACCTGTGATTTACTTGTGACCTGTTCCCAGAGTTTTCCTACTCTCGCGGTCTGGTCTCGGGTCAGGCTTTCCTGTTAACTGACTGGTCAATCAGGTTGTTGCTGTTGGTGGCCCGCTAGCTCACATGTCCAAAACCTGGTTATCTAGCACTGGATGGAGGTAGTGATCCAGTTTTTTCTTCAAGACTTCTACACATATTCTGGCAATATTTCTGATATCTGCCGGTACCAGGTTGAATATTCTAGGACCATAGATGTTGACATAGTGTTCTCTTATTGTCCCTAGAGCACCATGCATTTCACTGGATTTATTTTACACTTCCTCATATATTTCTCACTTCAGTACACTGTCATGTTAGTGTGAAGACTTAGAACTTGACCCTCCAATATCTCCCATTTGTATATTATAGCATATTTATATGGCCTTCTATCCAGAGAAGACATTTCCAATTTTTTGTTTTTAGGCGTCCCCAGTAGTTTAAACGATCTCTGCTATCTCACCTGCTATGAACGATGCTGTCAACATTGAGAAGTACTCCAACCAAGAGATCACAAGTTCTCCTTATCCACCCTGTCATTCTCCTGGCCTTCGCAGCATTTGCTTTAAAAGATAGGTCAGCTGACATTATACCCAGGTATTTCACATGTTCTTTTCTTTCTCAGTGGTGACCCTCCTGTGCCTTGTATAATGTTCCCGTATTTTAAGTTCCTCAAGCTTTTCTTATCTGAGGAATTGGGAATTTGTCCCCATTGAAGAGCATGTTGTTATCTACCGCCCAGTGGAAGGCTTTGTTTATATCCTCTGACCACCTGTCACCTCTCCTGAGGTAGCTGTCATGTTAATTTTCATGTCGTCCACAAAGTATGATGCTGAACAAGTGTCTATTGTTCCAGTGTTTGTTGAAACACCGTTTCACACTGCGTAGAGTAATATTGTTCCATAAGTCACATACCGCTCTGTGTAGAGCTTAACAAAGTCATGCTTCATTGCGTAGAACCTCATCAAGTTATATATAGCTCTGTGTAGAGCTATATATAACTTGTTTCACCGTGTAGAGCTTTATCATGTTTCACTGTGTATCTCTAGCATGTCATGTTTCACCGTATAGAGCTTTATCAACTTATGTCACTGTGTAGAGTTTTATAGAGCTTTATAGTCTTAATAAGAGTGTTCAGTAGGCCATCAGTGCACATACTGAATATTTTCAGAGCTCCTCTGCTTTTCATCTCGGTTTCACCTAAGAGTTTCAACTCAGTTTCACCTCAGTTTCATCTGTTCCATAATGTTTCATCTCAGTTTCACCTTAATTAAAGACTCAATATGAGATCAGAATTCACAACACCACCAGCGTGAACCATCACCCATTTTCTTACATTCTCTAAATGATCTCAGCTGTTATCTATATTACCTCTTCCTTCACAGCATATATCTTTTATAATAATAATAATATCTTTATTTACTACAAGTACATGTACAAGGTATACAGGCCTAGCTGATATCAATGACATACTACTAAATAGAAAGCCGCTTGTTATGCAGAGCATTTCCCGTAAATTAGGTCAATAAGTCACTTTGACTTTTTTGGGTTATCCTAGGTAATCTAAGCATATGCTGCTATGTATGACAATTTATGTAATTGTATTTATGTGTACCTGTACCTGAATAAACTTACTAACTCGATCAGCCTTCCAGATGCTTATGTGAAGTCGTCTCGTATTGGCTAAAACGAAATGTATGCTCGTCTCTTAATGGTTGAGATGAGTAAGCACATAGCTAGGGCATGTGTAGCACATATGTAGAGCGGGTATTGCACATATGTAGGGAGGGTATAGCACATATGTAGGGCGGGACGGGGGTATACTTGACCTTTGGTATTATGTTGAACTGATGACTTAACCAGACACCAGCCTCCTTTCCTGCCTACAGCGCATACATGCACACTCGCGCATGTATGGTTGGATAATATGGACGGTCACGCATGTATAGTAAGTGTAGTAATGCATCTTTAAACAGATGCATGCATTGACGCATATAGACGGATAATATGCGCAGTGAAGCATGTTTGTAAACACATACGCAGTGATGCCTTTCGCTCTCTTCCTCTCCCTCTCTCTGTGTACCAGACCAAATGAATGGATTTCCATGTATCCTTATTTAATGATGTCACTTGTTCATTCTCTTATATCTGATATAAATTATGTACACATGACTGTACGCATCACTGTACACATGACTGTATGCATCACTATACACATGACTGTACGCATCACTATACACATGACTGTACGCATCACTATACACATGACTGTACGCATCACTGTACACATGACTGTACTCATCACTATACACATGACTGTACGCATCACTGTATACATAACTGTACGCATCACTGTACAAAAGACTACGCATCACTGTACACATGGCTGTATACGTTACTGTAAAATTCACTGTACATACAACACGACTATACACGTGAAAATAATTGCACAATCCGGGGCAGCCTGTGTTGGACCAGGTCTCTCCTGCCTTTCACAGTTGCTAAACCATTACGACATGATATTGGATGCACTGGAAGACAAGCAAAATGCTGATGTAGTGTACACTGACTTTGCAACAGCCTTCGACAAGTGCAACAAATGGTGTGATAGAGCACAAAATGCGCTCAAAATGAATAAATGGAAGAGTGAGTAGGGGAATAGTTAACTTAAATAGAACCCAGAGAATAGTAGTAAATAGAGTGAAGTTGGAGCTTGCCACAGTGAAAAGTTGTTGCTCAAGGCACAGTACTCGCTCCACTTCTGTTTCTCATTTTTATATCAGACATAGACAGGGACATAAATCATAGTACCGTAACATCTTTTGCTGATTATACCAGAATCTCTTGAGCTACGTCCCTCGAAAACACAGCGAATCTTCAAGAGGATATAAATCAAGTCTTGAGTCTTCTAGTGGGCCTCAGATAACAATATGATGTTGAACGAGGGCAAATTTCCGTTATTAAGCAATGGAAGAAGTGAGGACATAATGGCTGAAACGGAGTACAAGACGAACTCGAATCATTCAATAGAGAGAAGTTCAATGTGACTCAGGAGTGACGTCAGAGGATCCTACTTTCATGAATCACAATACTGTTACTATCGTATCTACAAGAAAAAATGATAGGCTGGATAACCAAAACATTCAGAACAAGAGATGCTGATCCAAGGATAATGCTGTTCAATCACCTGATCACTCTAGGCTGGAATATTGCTCTATACTAACGGTCCCCTTCAAGACACCAGCCCGTCTACCACCGAGGTAGTGACCTTATATACACTCACTAATCCATCTCAATTTTCACCAGCGCCAAGGCACCCTTCCTAAAAACAACCGAGCTATATAATACCATGTTCAAGAGAGACCAGTGAAAGTTTATGAGACAGTAAAGTGGCCCAACTCTTGGGTATGACTTCCATTAGTGGGTCCTGCATACCTGTCGTATCGTATCGTATAGGAAGCATTTCTTCAGCCACAGAGTAGTCAGGAAGTGGAATAGTCTTGAGAAAGATATAGTGGAGGCAGGAACCATACACAGTTTTAAGACGAGGTATGATAAAGCTCATGGAGCAGGGAGAGCAGAGACCCAGTAGCAGACAGCGAAGAGGCGGGGCCAGGAGCTGAGTCTCGACCCCTGCAACCACAATTAGGTGAGTACCTCCCTACACTTAAGGTCATAAGCCACTTTTGTTATTTGTGAAAAATATCATTCGTAGTCAGTTATGACGAACTTGCTTAGAACCTCTCCAATGCAAAGGCTTAATAAAACACATTTGGAGCACTTGAGTATCTTTAGTGCAAGAAATCGTACTTAAATCCATCAATACAAAAACATCTATATGAAAAACAATTCAGACTGGACCTAATAAAAAAAAGAACCAAACGATAAACTTCAATGCAGTGGACCCTCGGTTATCGACCATAATCCGTTCCAGGTCGGCCTAAAACCGAAATGGCCTAAAACCGAAATGACCGAAAACCGAAATACAGTGGTACCCCGAGTTCTTACAGCTCCCAACTCAAACAGTTATGTAAGTGTATTTTTGGGGGTCTGAAACGGACTAATCTAATTTACATTATTCCTTATGGGCACAAATTCATTCGGTAACAGCACTCAAACAGCCTTCTGGAACAAATTATGGCCGAAACTCGGGGTACCACTGTAATATTTCCCGTATACAATACAATATTTATACCCAATGCTAAATAATCCAACATCTTCAATGGTTTCAACGAATTTTATATAAAATTTGACACTAATTTTTAAGAATAAAATAATGTCATTTACTTGGAATATTTAAAAACTCATTTTCCTTTTGATGATTACTTCTGGAATATTTAAAAACTTATTTTCCTTTTGATGATTACTTCTAATTGTTTCATTTGTAGTATCTGTGAGAACCATGAAAGTTTTCTTAGTTTCCATAATGTTCAACACAAGTCTCCCAGCACACTATAAAATACAGCCAGAGTCAAAATTTTACTTCACTTTCCCAAGCAGTTGCATCTTCGCAAGGAAGAATCCCTGGATATTGTGTTCGTGGGCGTAAACTCGAACACACTTGTCCATGCTTTCATGAAACCTTTGAATAATAAAAAAAATATTAGCTACACAGCAAAAAAAATTATTTTGCAGTACAATATTATGGGTTTCAAGATACAAATATTCTTTTTACGTAAACATTATTTAGCTTCAAGCAGAACTTAGGAAAATCATAAAACAATGAAATTATTCCAAAATATGTACAGTAATGCATATTTTTTGACAGGTTCACAAAAAAATAGTATAATCAAATAATAGCACCTAATCCACTCTCATTGGTAGAAAAGCCAAAACTGCAAGAAAGGATGAAGCCATACTCACTGCATGTTTCTGTAGTTTTGCAATCCAGGTTCACCAAATGGCAGGGATACTGGAACAATTCTCACATTTCTATTTTCCAGAGCATGCTGCACCACCTCTTCATTCTCATCCACCTTTAGGGAAAAAGACACTACATCCTATGAGTAGAGGCCATAAATATTGGCATTGAAAAAGGGTTCAATATAAACAAATACTGTCAATAATTCAAGATTGAATTATTCGCAGTGAAAACCTAATTGATTTTAACAAAGGGTTTACCTGAACTTAAGCTTGGTTCGAACAAAAGGTAAACATTTGTGAAAGGTAGCATTATATTCAGTTTGCCAGCGTATACGTTAGCTCACAGACTAGCTCACACTAGCTTGGATGGCTTTCACTTCTGATCTTTAATCTCTTTGTTATGAAACTGGATTTCATTTATGTGGAAGAGATAAGGAGATAAAATGAATGAAAAAGACTGCTAAATGACTTCAGCAGTCTTTTATTAATGACCACTGATTTAATATAAATCCCTTTTTAGGAATATAATATAAATCCCTTTTTAGGAATATAATATAAAATCCTTGTAGGAGTGACGAAGGAGAGCCGGATGTGAGTGTGGGAGAGGTGCGTGAGGCATTAGGAAGAATGAAAGGGGGTAAAACAGCTGGAACTGATGGGATCATCACAGAAATGTTAAAAGCAGGGGGAATATAGTTTTGGAGTGACTGGTACTTTTGTTCAAAAAATGTATGAAAGAGGGGAAGGTACGTAGGGATTGGCAGAAAGCATGTACAGTTCCTTCATATAAAGGGAAGGGGGACAAAAGAGATTGTAAACAATTATAAAATAAATTTACTGAGTATACCTGGTAAAGTGTATGGAAGGGTTATTATTGAAAGAATTAAAGGTAAGACAGAGAGCAGGATTGCAGATGAACAAGGAGGCTTTAGAAATGGGTAGGGGATGTGTACATCAAGTGTTTACATTGAAGCATATAAGTGAACAATATTTAGATAAAGGTAGGGAAGTTTTCACTGCATTTATGGATTTAAAAAATGCATATGATAGGGTGGATAGGGGAGCAATGTGGCAGATGTTGCAAGTGTATGGAATAGGTAATAAGTTACTAAATGCTGCTAAGAGCTTTTATGAGGATAATGAGGCTCAGGTTAGGGTGTGTAGGAGAGAGGGAGATTACTTTCCAGTAAAAGTAGGCCTTAGACAGGGATGTGTAATGTCACTATGGTTGTTTAAATACAATAATAATAATATAATCAAGGGAGAAGCACTAAACCCATAGGATTATACAGTGCCTGTGGGGGGAAGTAGAAGGCATTCAGGTTTAATTCAGGGAACTGGAGCACATATTCAATTCCCTAGATAAAGAGCCCCTCACCAGCATCAAGGAACCTTCCTTGAGGGGACTGTTTAAATACAAAATGAGAGTTGACAGTTACTCTTTGCTGATGATATTGTGCTTTTGGGAGAATAAAGAGAAATTGCTAAGGTTGGTGGATAAGTTTGGGAGGGTGTGTAAAGGAAGAAACTTGAAAGTGAACATAACTAGAAGTAAGGTGATGAGGGTATCAAACGAGTTAGGTAAAGAAAAATTAGATATCACATTGGAGGTTGGGGGGAGTATGGAAGAAGTGAATGTGTTCAGATATTTAGGAGTAGATTTGTCAGCAGATGGGTTTATAAAGGACGAGGTTAACCATAGAATTGAAGGAAAAAAGGTGAGTGGTGCATTGAGGTACCAGTGGAGACAATAACCTTATTCATGGAGGCAAAGAATGGAATGTACTAACACTCTTATATGGGTGTGAAGCACGGGTTGTGAATGGTGCAGCGAGGAGGCTGGAAGCAGCAGAGCAGGGCAATGTGTGGTGTAATTATGCAGAGAATTCGTACTGTGGAAATTAGGTGTGGAGTTACTAAAAGTATTATTCAGAGGGCTGAAGAGTTGTTGAAGTGGTTTGGTCATTTAGAGAGGATTGAGAAAATTAGGATGACTTGGAGGGTGTATAAATCTGTAGTGGAGAAGAGGAGGGGTAGGGGTAGTCCTAGGAAAGGATGGAAGGAAGGGGTTAAAGAGTTTTTGTGTGAAAGGAGCTTGGACACGCAGCAGGCATGTGTGAGCGTGTTAGGAGTGAATGAAGACGAATGATTTTTGGGACTTTACGAGATGTTGGAGTGTGAGCATTGTAATATTTTGTGAAGGGATTCAGGGAAACCGGTTAGCCGGACTTAGGTCCTGGAGGTGGGAGGTACAATGCCTGCACTTTAAAGGTGTGGGTTAGGATATTGGCTGTTTAGAGTGACATCTAAACTGTCGTATATGGGCGCGTTTGCAAAGACAGTGATTGATTATGTGTGAATGATGGTGTAAGTGTTGGAAAAAGTAAAGGTATAGACAGTGCAATACTGTACAGTTTGCTGGTCGTCCTCCACCAAAGCAGGGTGCCCCCCAAAAAAAAAAAATATCATCATTCACACTATCACTCTTTGCAGAGGTGCGCAAATATGACAATTCAGATGTCACTTTAAACAACAAATATCCCAAACCCTTCCTTTAAAGTGCAGGCATTGTATTTCCACCTCCAGGAGTAGATACTCAAAATAGTTTTAATGATACAAATGAATGCACAAATAGTAAAATATAGTATAACAGGCCTGGAAATTATTTCTCCAACAGTTGTTTAATACAAGAATCATTAAACTTACCAAAAGAGATGAAGTGGAGTACACAATATACCCGCCTTTCTTCAAGGAGTCGATACCCCTGAGCAAGAGGAATTTTTGCAATGACGAACATTCCTTTATTTCTTTCTTACCATTTGGCTTGTAGTCTTCCCTTTCAATCTTAGTGACGCTGCCCAAGCCTGAGCAAGGTGCATCCACCAATACGTGACTGAAGAAACTGTCCATGGCCTGAAATTTTACAAGTGCTTCATTTTCCCATGATTATACTTTAAAGAAATACGAGCTTTTTAAAAAAAAATTCAATATGTTTCAGAAATACAAAATTCTAGTCTGACAGTCAGTTCTTGCAGTAGTGTTTGGCATCCAGGTGACATACTTCAAGAATATTCTGTTTATAGAATACACCAAATCAAAATTAGAATACTATGTAGTAATGGTGTGATGTCTGAATCAAAGGAAATGTGTAAAGTAAAAATGTATAGAAACATGCTATAAAATGACTCTCAAAGCTGAAACCAAGAGTTACAAATTAGTACTAAAAACAGTGAAGATACCTGCAAAAAAATACTAAGCAAAATAAACTAAAAAGGCAAATCAGATTAGCATGCACTCACTCTAAATACTGTATAAATATTATACACTTTATCAAACCTGCTTTTTATTAACTTAATGGCATCTCCTGCCAAGGCAGGGTGACCCAAAGAAAACACATTCACTCAAATGCTGTTTCCAGAAGAGTGATATCATAATCTGATTACCCTCTGACTGCACCATCCCCATCCCTCCTTCAGAATGCATCTACTGCGCCATCGACCTCCAGGACGTAAGTCTGGCTAACCGGTTTTCCTGAATCCCTTCACAAGTTATCCTGCTCACACTCCAGCATTAAAACATTCCATATTAAAACTCACCTGGCTCCATGCACTCCTATCTAACACCCATAAGAGATCGTACATCATAGCACACATTAAACTTACCTTGGGAAAGTCTTGGAGGTCAAAATGTGTTACAATGGAACAAGATACTGCACATCGATGGAGATTATTTTGCAGGGCAGGTTCGTCCGCTTTTACCAAGAGGTTGCTTACCAACATTCCCATGTTCTCCAGCAACATCCCTGCAAAATTCAAGAGGCCTTGCAAATGAGTGCATATCCACAATACAATAAAAAAAAGAGAGTTCTTGGTTAAGTTTTTATGTTATTTAGTGAATGATAATGGTTACACTAGAGTAAGAGTATTCTTACCAATATGAGGATATGATATATACGTAAAAAACAGGTTGGTTTACGACAGACCTATGAGAATGGAGTTGTGCCCAACAGCAGCGCACAAATCCAACACAGAGTCGCCCTTTTCAGGTGCCAGGACAAAGACTGGAATAATTCCTGAAGGGCCCTGCAAAGAAACTTTTAATTAGTATACTCTCAAGAGATGACCTTATTTTTGTATACGCATCCCCCATTTAAGAGACATTTATATAACATTATTTTGCATAATGACCAAAAGAAATACCTTCAGAACTTCCCAGTAAAACAAAGATATTTAGTTCATACAATGACCTCATGCCAGGTGACTCACACACAAACTTTAAAATAGTCAAATAATGTTACAGTACAATGGAAGGGAATGGGATAGGGAAGGAGAGAGGGAAAGAAGGTAGATCCATTTCTGGTGAGTACATGTAGTTTTGAATTATAAAATTTTTGGAAACACATTCAAGGCCTGGAAAATAGGAAGGATGGTGAGTAATCAGGTAGAGTTGAGGAATGAGAAGGTTGCTCCAATTCCTTGGAGGAAAAACTACCACATTAATAATGACTACCCATTTATTTGTATGGTGACTTCGCAATAAAATGATTGCAGAATAACTAACCTGACATCCATAGAACATGCAGTAACGATCAGGTCCTTGATGCGAGGAAGGTGGAGTTGGTTTTGCTGCTGATTCTTTCTCTCCAGGATAAAAAAATATTCTGGAATTCTCTCATCCCTATTGTGTTGCAAGTACAGCAAATAATCCTGCGTCTCCTGATACTGTAAACACCTATTCCATGCAATCCTTTTCATTAAATTTTTATGTCTTACCCACTCTCTGTTTCTAGTTAATCTACTAAGAAATAATTCCTCCCTTTCCTTAGTGCCCCTGATCTGATTTTTTTTATTAAATCTTTGGGTGTATACACACCCTGCATTATTTCTTTTATTATAAAATGCTGCGTCTTATAAGATGGGAAACGCTTTTGTAGCTTGCTTGAAACCACAGCTGGTCTAGCAGATTTTACTTTCCGCCGTGTTGCAAGCAGTTGAGTTGGAGGATTGTCTTGCAGGGTTGAAGGATCCTCTTGCAGGGTTGAAGGGGCCTCTTGCTGGGTTGGAGGATCCTCTTGCTGGGTTGGAGGATCCTCTTGCTGGGTTGGAGGATCCTCTTGCTGGGTTGGAGGATCCTCTTGCTGGGTTGGAGGATCCTCTTGCTGAGTTGGAGGATCCTCTTGCAGGGTTGGAGGGGCCTCTTGCTGGGTTGGAGGATCCTCTTGCTGGGTTGGAGGATCCTCTTGCTGGGTTGGAGGATCCTCTTGCTGGGTTGGAGGATCATCTTGCTGGGTTGGAGGGGCCTCTTGCTGGGTTGGTGAATCCTCTTGCTGAGAAAAAGGGTTGAACGACTCCAAGCATAATTTCAAAGTGACTGCAGAGAGTCCAAATGGGTTTCCAGTAAGATCTGGTGACTCATCGCTTTCACTTTTAGGGGGGCGATACCAGTCTGTAACAACTATTGTACTGTGCATCCTGGTCATCTTCGTCCATGTCTCAAACTAAAAAAAAAAATAATGCATCTGAGACTAACTGTATGTAAAGTATCCGACGTAAATATGAATAAGCGAGTTTCTTACTCTAATTCAAAGACATGCATCCATATTTATAAGAACAGAAGACTAAAGTGCTACTGAATTAAAAAATGTGATACTGAATATACCACGCTCTGCATATCAATGTGCTGTCCAGAGCCTGTGCCTACAGAGGTCAAGGCTTTATGACCTTTATGGGTTTAGCACATTTTCATAATATATAATGTAAAAAAAACAATAACAACGGGTAGGGTCTGAACCCATGGCGGGTGACCCCTGGCCATTGCGTAAGCCACTGGAGTTTTATGACTCACTCACCATGGGTTGAAAATGGTGTTATTACGATTTCATCAGTCAAGGTATAATGCAAAGGTTAGACTCAGACCCACTGCAAAGTTAAGACGTGAAAGAGGTTGTAAGTTATTTACCTGTGGTATGAAGTATCTTGCATGATGCTCATTGACAGCTTCCAGCTCAAAACCTCTAGGGACTTTGTCAACCACTAGAACTTGCTGCACCATGACGCTTTGTTTACATGAGCATCGTATTTCAATAAGCATTTTTTTAAATCACTTCTGGAAATCTGTTCAGAAATCACAAATTAAAAAATTATGAACTGGACAAAATTTTCATTTAATAAATTCAACTTATTCCTATTTTAAAAGGTCTCTACTGGTGAGGAGCTCTTGATGAAAGGAACTGGAATTGTTCTTCCCTTCCTTGGATCAAACCTGATTGACTTCCATTACCCAGGGCCTGTATGACCCCTATGGGTTTAGTGATTCTCATTATTAAATATAACAAAATTATAATGACTCTTCACCTAACTCTGCTTCTCCAGAGAAGACATTTGTACTTTGCCTTCCCTATGCAGTATTTCTAATTTACAGAATCTATAGCAGCCTTCGCCATTAAAACTTCATTTCAAAAACACGTTGGACAATTATTTTATTGTTAGGTAAAAGGACACATGTGCAACTAATGCTCCTCTATTTGACTAGTAATGATAGTACCCTGAAAGTTGATAATATACATGTAGTATCTTAGATAAGGATGGGCCTTGAAATAAGCTGAGGTAAGATAAGAACACCTAGGTCATGGGCCATTCCATGTCAAGTGGACCAATGGTCCCCACCTGACCATCTCCAATTCGATAAAATTTTACATGAAGGTTGGCATATATGTCATACTAACTTTGGGAAAGTTTTACTTCATATACAGTAGTAGTAATGCTATGGCCCTCAGAGCGGAGACAGGTGAAAATCTCACCAACCCAGAGCACAATCAGCAATGTTAAGGTTATTGCTGTGGCAGATCTAGAAGAGTAAAAGTTGTGTAAGTAGACATAACTATACAACTTTTGGAGTTGATTTAAAAAATCGAAGTCCTAAAACTTACATGCTTTTACTTTTTTTCACAGTAAGAAGCCAAAGTAGACAATAAAATGTGTCACGTAAATTTGAATCTTGAATTCAGCTGGCAATATCGCTAAAAGAAAATATTATTTTAGTATGACATTATTGTAGCCAGCTACCCAAGTGGACATCGTCACAATCCTAAATTATCAGACTCCGAATGTTCTTAGTTCGTGTTAATGATACCTAAAAATGCCCTCACAGACATCACGGTGAATTTTAGGCCATTTTGAAAACCAATAGCAAAAAAATTAGCACAAATTGTCTTAAAAAAACTTCATTAGAAAAACTAGATTCTAAACTAAAAGATATCTATTTTCTGGATAGACGTTTTGCCCTTGAATGGAGAAAACAGGCCTTAAAATAAGGTGATTATTGGCTTGCGCAAAGTTATAATGAAAACCAAGCATTTTTCAGTTGCTTTTGTTACAGAGCAACAACAGCTAGAACCTCGTGTTTAGGTGTCCTTATACAATTTTCGGTGGCGATTTCAGATATTATTTTAATTGATAGGGACCTATATTTATTTTGCAAATTAAGCTTAAAGTTGTCAAAAAAGTGTCGTGACAACTGTGATGGCAGATTTTGACCTTGATGATTTTCGACAAAACATTAATATGTGACTATGCCACTACCAGTTTTTTAAAAAATTGGCAATGCCATCGCCTAGGGGTCAAGTCCGATAGCCATGCAGAAATTTTCCGTTAAAATTTTCCATGAGAAACTTTCCGTTGCCATAAATTAAACAATAGCTGTCTTGGGAACCAGAAAGAAACCCAAATTCAGCCTTGGGATCCTGTCTCAAAGAAACCAAGTTTGAGGCTTGGGATCTTGTGCCAAAGAAACCTAATTTGAGGCTTGGGAACCTGTGCCAAAGAAACCTAGTTCGAGGTTTGGTATCCTGTTGAAAAGAGGCCCATCACCCGTGGCTGTTATTGCATGACTATCGGATTTGACCCCTAGGCGATGGCATTGTCAATTTAAAAAAAAATGGTAGTGGCATAGTCACCATGGACTAATGCAATATTAATGTTTGGTCGAAAATCATCAAGGTCAAAATCTGTCATTACAGTTGTCGTGACAACTGTAATGACAGATTTTGACCTTGAGCTTAAGCTTAATTTGCAAAATAAATATGGGTCCCTATCAATTAAGATAATATCTGAAATCGCCACCGAAAATTGTATAAGGACACCTAAACACGAGGTTCTAGCTGTTGTTGCTCTATAACAAAAGCAACTGAAAAATGCCTGGTTTTCATTATAACGTTGCACAAGTCAAGAATCACCTTATTTTAAGACCTGTTTTCTCCATTCAAGGGCAAAATGCCTATCCAGAAAATATATATCTTGTAGTTTAGAATCTGTTCTTTCTAATGAAGGTTTTTAAAGACAATTTGTTGTGCTGCTTTTTTGCTATTGGTTTTCAAAAATGGCCTAAAATTCACTGTGAGGTCTGTAAGGGCATTTTTAGGTACCATTAACACAGGAATTAAGAATGTCTGGAGTCTTGATATTTTAGGATTGTGAGATGTCCACTTGGGTAGTTTACCTGGAGAGAGTTCCGGGGGTCAACGCCCCCGCGGCGTTAGTTCTCTGGGCGCTTCAATTCCATCCAGAATTTGATAAATATCAATTCCCGGCATGGAGTGTAGTGTTGGCTATAATAATGTCATACTAAAATAATGTTTTCCTTTAGAGACATAGGCAATTGAATTCAAGATTCAATTTTATGTGACAGATTTTTTTGCCTACTTTGGCGTCATACCGTGTAAAAAGTAAAAGCATGTAAGTTTTAAGACCGCAATTTTTTAAATCAGCTTCAAAAGTTGAATAGGCATGTCTACTTACACAACTTTATTCTTCGAGACCTGCCACAGCAATAACCCGAACATTGTTGGGTCCTGCGGGTCGGTAAAAATTTTCACCTGTCTTCACTCTCAGGGCCATAGTATTGCATATCATGAACTAAAATTTTTCCAAAGTTAGTTTGATATAGATGCTAACCTTCAAAGATTTTTCTGATCGAAATTGGAGATGGTCAGTTAGGGACGATTTTCAAAATTGGTCTACTTACTTGACATGGAATGACCCTTATAAATTCAAGTGTAAACAAAATACAAGTGTGACCATACCTTCAATGTATTCACCAGCAGAGTTAGTTCTCTGGGCGCTTCAATTCCATCCAGAATTTGATCAATATCAGTTCCCGGCATGGAGTGTAGTGAGTGGATCGCATATGGCGAGAGGTTATGTTCAGCAGATATTTTGTCCACCTCCATTTTCAGGAGTTTCTTCCTGGAGCACCAAATAAATTGGTGGAATTAAAAGGCTTTTAACTGTGAAAAACATCCAAGACAGACATGGTTATACAGCACACACATCCAAGACAGGCATGCATATGCAGTACACACCACCAAAATACACACAAACATCCAAGTTAGTATAATTTTCATTTTTTTTTGGTCAAGGAATTTGAGCTGCCTTTTTCTTGACTCGAACATAATTACATTCCCAGAGGTGCTGCATGACCCCTACGGGATTAGCGCTCACCTCAATAATAATTGTTGAATTACTAACATACCTCTTCGTGCTGTCAGCATAAGCCATCTTGAACTACAGACGATGAATTAAGACAAGAGGGAACTTGCTGGAAGCTTCCACAATGGCGTCGAGGTCCAGACAGCGTCTACCTACACAACACATCCACCTTTATTACACCACTACTATTTAAACACTTATTTTAATACTACTAATAATAATAATTATAATAATCATTACACACGTAGTATTTAATACATTTTTGGTAATGTACTACTGCTACTAACAATAATAATATTATAAATAGAGCGAGGCAGCTTTGATGTAAGATAATGGCTACTGGAGGGAGAGATTGCTGGAGGCTGAGAATGACAACTTCAGGGCTAGCACGAGCTATACCAATATTGGTAGATTTTATTTCAATTATTAACTAGGAGGGTTAGTAACTCAGGTGTTATCAAGACTGTCTGGCTTACTACCACTGGGATCCTTTAATTATCAGCCTCGTGATGCGACCCACAATGACAATGGAAATAAAGTAACTTTGACTTTTTTTGGGTTATCCTAGGTAATTTACACTATGTGTGTACCTGTGCCTAAATAAGCTTACACCAGCTGGATATATATATATATATATATATATATATATATATATATATATATATATATATATATATATATGTCGTGCCGATTAGGTAAAACTGGTCAATTAGCAAGAACTCATCTAAAATTAAGTCCTTTCTAAAATTTTCTCTTATACGTTTAAAGATATATTTTTTTCATTTATGTTAATGTAAGAATTTATAATTTTGTACCCAGAGAAACTTTGAAAACCTACCTAACCTTATTACAACAAGCGCAATTTAATTTAGCCTAACCCAACTAAATATATTTTAGATACGTTAACATTAATTTAATAACAAACAAACACAATGAAATATATTTTTTTTCGGTATGTTCAGAATGATTTTGGCGAAATTATTAAATACACAAATTTTCACTTGTCTTATATGGCAAGGTGAGCGTTGCTATTTAAGCCAAAATCGCAAGTTTTACCTAATCGGCACGATATATATATATATATAATATATATATATATATATATATATATATATATATATATATATATATATATATATATATATATATATATTATATATATATATATATATATATATATATACATATATATATATATATACATATATATATATACATATATATATATACATACATATACATACATATATATATATATATATATATATATATATATATATATATATATATATATATATATATATATATATATATATATATATATTGCAGGTAGTAGGTTGGTAGACAGTAACCACCCAGGAGGTACTACCATCCTGCCAGGTGACTGTGAAACAGAAACCTGAAACTGTTTTACATGATGGTAGGATTGCTGGTGTCTTTTTCTGTCTCATAAACAAGCAAGATTTCAGGTACGTCTTGCTACTTCTACTTACACTTAGGTCACACTACGCAAACTTGTACACGTTTATGTATACACACTCATCTGAGTTTTCTTTGATTTTATCTTAATAGTTCTTGTTCTTATTGCTTTTCCCTTTCATATCCATGGGGAAGTGGAATAAGAATCTTTCCTCCGTAAGCCATGCGTGTTGTAAAAGTCAACTAAAATGCCGGGAACAATGGGCTAGTAACCCCTTTTCCTGTATAGCTTACTAAAAGAAGAAGAAGAAAACCGTCAAAGTGGGATGTTTGAATGTGCGTGGATGTTGTGCGAATGATAAGAAAGAGATGATTGTAGATGTTATGAATGAAAAGAAGCTGGATGTCCTGGCTTTAAGTGAGACAAAGCTGAAGGGGTAGGATAGTTTCAGTGGGGAGAAATAAATGGGATTAGATCAGGGTTTCAAATAGAGTTAGAGCTAAAGAAGGAGTGGCAATAATGTTGAATAATCAGTTATGGCAGGTAAAGAAGGAATATAAATGTATAAATTCAAGGATTATGTGGAGTAAAATAAAGGTTGGATTTGAAAAGTGGGTTATAGTAAGTGTTTATGCACCTGGAGAAGAGAGAAATGTAGAGGAGAGAGAGAGATTTTGGGAAATGTTGAGTGAGTGTTTGGGGAGTTTTGAACCAAGTGAGAGAGTAATTGTGGTTGGGGATCTAAATGCTAAAGTGGGTAAAAATGTTGTGGATGGAGTAGTAGGTAAATTTGGGGTGCCAGGGGTAAATGTAAATGGGGAACCATTAATTGAGCTATGTGTAGAAAGAGGTTTGGTAATAAGTAATACATATTTTATGAAAAAGAGGATAAATAAATATACAAGGTATGATATAGCACGTAAGGAAAGTAGTTTGTTGGATTATGTATTGGTGGATAAAAGGTTGATGAGTAGGCTTCAGGATGTACATGTTTATAGAGGGCAACGGATATATCAGATCATTATTTGGTTGTAGCTACAGTTAGAGTAAAAGGTAGATGGGACAAAAAGAAAATGGCAACAGCAAGTAAGAGAGAGGTAAAAGTGTATAAACTAAGGGAGGAGGAAGTTAGGGTGAGATATAAGCAACTATTGGCAGAAAGGTGGGCTAGTGCAAGTAGGAGTAGTGGGGGGGGTTGAAGAGAGTTGGGATAGTTTTAAAAATACAGTATTAGAATGTGGGGCAGAAGTTTGTGGCTATAGGAGGGTGGGTGCAGGAGGAAAGAGGAGTGAGTGGTGGAATGAAGAAGTAAAGGGTGTGATAAAGAGAAAAAGGTAGCTTATGAGAGGTTTTTACAAAACAGAAGTGTTAATAGAAGAGCAGAGTATATGGAAAGTAAAAGAAAGGTGAAGAGAGTGGTGAGAGAGTGCAAAAGAAGAGCGGATGAAAGAATGGAGAGGCTCTATCAAGAAATTTTGCTGAAAACAAGAAAAATTTTGGAGTGAGATAAACAAGGTAAGAAAGCCTAGGGAACGAATGGATTTGTCAGTTAAAAACAGAGTAGGGGAGTTAGTAGATGGGAGCTGGAGGTATTGGGTAGATGGCGGGAATATTTTGAGGAACTTTTAAATGTCGATGAAAAAGGGAGGCGGTAATTTCATGTACTGGCCAGGGAGGTACAACATCGTTTAGGAGTGAAGAAGAGCAGGATGTGAGTGTGGGGAGGTGCGTGAGGCATTACGTAGAATGAAAGGGGTAAAGCAGCTGGAATTGACGGAATCATGACAGAAATGTTAAAAGAGGGGGATATAGTGCTGGAGTGGTTGGTATTTTTGTTTAATAAATGTATGAAAGAGGGAAGGTACCTAGGGATTGGCAGAGAGCATGTATAGTTCCTTTATATAAAGGAAGAGGGATAAAAGAGAGTGTAAAAATTATAGGGGAATAAGTTTACTGAGTATACCAGGTAAAGTGTATGGCAGGGTTATTATTGAAAGAATTAGAGGTAAGACAGAGAGTAGGATTGCAGATGAGCAAGGAGGCTTTAGAGTGGGTAGGGGGTGTGTAGATCAAGTGTTTACAGTGAAGCATATATGTGAACAGTATTTAGATAAAGGTAGAGAAGTTTTTATTGCATTTATGGATTTAGAAAAGGCATATGATAGAGTGGATAGGGGAGCAATGTGGCAAATGTTGCAAGTGTATGGAATAGGTAGTAAGTTACTGAAGGCTGTAAAGAGTTTTTATGAGGATAGTGAGGCGCAGGTTAGGGTGTGTAGGAGAGAGGGAGATTATTTCCGGTAAAAGTAGGTCTTAGACAGGGATGTGTAATGTCACCATGGTTGTTTAATATATTTATAGATGGGGTTGTAAAAGAGGTAAATGCTAGGGTGTTGGGGAGAGGGGTGGGATTAAATTGTGGAGAATTAAATGCAAAATGGGAGTTGACACAGTTACTTTTTGCTGATGATACTGTGCTTATGGGAGATTCTAAAGAAAAGTTGCAAAGGTTAGTGGACGAGTTTGGGAGAGTGTGTAAAGGTAGAAAGTTAAAAGTGAACATAGATAAGAGTAAGGTGATGAGGGTATCAAATGATTTAAATAAAGAAAATTGGATATCACATTGGAGAGAGGGATTATGGAAGAAGTAAATGTTTTCAGATATTTGGGAGTTGACGTGTCAGCGGATGGGTTTATGAAGGATGAGGTTAACCATAGAATTGATGAAGGAAAAAAGGTGAGTGGTGCATTGAGGTATCTGTGGAGACAAAAAACGTTATCCATGGAGGCAAAGAAGGGAATGTACGAAAGTATAGTGGTACCAACACTCTTATATGGGTGTGAAGCATGGGTTGCAAATGCTGCAGCGAGGAGGAGGCTGGAGGCAGTGGAGATGTCCTGTCTAAGGGCAATGTGTGGTGTAAATATTATGCAGAAAATTCGGAATGTGGAAATTAGGAGAAGGTGTGGAGTTACTAAAAGTATTTGTCAGAGGGCTGAAGAAGGGTTGTTGAGGTGGTTTGGTCATTTAGAGAGAATGGATCAAAGTAGAATGACTTGGAGAGCGTATAAATCTGTAGGGAAGGAAGGCGGGGTAGGGGTCGTCCTAGAAAAGGTTGGAGGGAAGGGGTAAAGGAGGTTTTGTGGGCGAGGGGCTTGGACTTCCAGCAAGCATGTGTGAGCGTGTTAGATAGGAGTGAATGGAGACGAATGGTTTTTGGGACATGACGATCTGTTGGAGTGTGAGCAGGGTAACATTTTGTGAAGGGATTCAGGGAAACCAGTTAATTGATTTAGTTGGACTTGAGTCCTGGAAATGGAAGTACAATGCCTGCACTTTAAAGGAGGGGTCTGGGATAGTGACAGCTGGGAGGGACTTTCTCAGCTGTCGTATCTGAGCTCCTCTGCAAAGACAGTGATTATGTATGAGTGTGGTGAAAGTGTTGAATGATGATGAAAGTATTTTCTTTTTGGGGATTTTCTTTCTTTTGGGTCACCCTGCCTCGGTGAGAGACGGCCGACTGTTGAAAAATAAAAAAAAAATATATATATATTATATATATATATATATATATATATATATATATATATATATATATATAATATATATAATATATATATATATATATATATATATATATATATATATATATATATATATATATATATATAAAAAATATAAACAATAACAGAAACAAGTGGTATTGAAACATTTACGAAACTGTAGCAGGCCAGGATTCGACCCCACGACACATTATCCTGCCTCAAGAGACAACACAACGTACATGTCATCCTATCCACTACGCCATCGATCCTACAAACAACATGAGACTATCTAACTAGTCTTGCTTCATGTTGGAGGACACTCGTGGCAGTGGATGCTCAAGGATTAATTTCAGCCTCCTCCTGTTTGAATACCCGCCTCATGTTGCTTGTAGGATCGATGGAGTAGTGGATAGGGTGACACGTACGTTGTGTTGTCTCTTGAGGCAGGACATTGTGGGTTATAGTAAGTGTTTATGCACCTGGAGAAGAGAGAAGTGTAGAGGAGAGAGAGAGAGATTTTGGGAAATGTTGAGTGAGTGGGTGGGGAGTTTTGAACCAAGTGAGAGAGTAATTGTGGTTGGGGATCTTAATGCTAGTGGGTAAAAATGTTGTGGAGGGAGTAGTAGGTAAATTTGGGGTGCCAGGGGTAAATGTAAATGGGGAACCATTAATTGAGCTATGTGTAGAAAGAGGTTTGGTAATAAGTAATACATATTTTATGAAAAGAGGATAAATAAATATACAAGGTATGATATAGCACGTAAGGAAAGTAGTTTGCTGGATTATGTATTGGTGGATAAAAAGTTGATGGGTAGGCTTCAGGATGTACATGTTTATAGAGGGGCAACAGATATATCGATCATTATTTGGTTGTAGCTACAGTTAGAGTAAAAGGTAGATGGGACAAAAGAAAATGGCAACAGCAAGTAAGAGAGGTAAAAGCGTATAAACTAAGGGAGGAGGAAGTTAGGGTGAGATATAAGCAACTATTGGCAGAAAGGTGGGCTAGTGCAAGTATGAGTAGTGGGGGGGGTTGAAGAGAGTTGGGATATTTTTAAAAATGCAGCATTAGAATGTGGGGCAGAAGTTTGTGGCTATAGGAGGGTGGGTGAAGGAGGAAAGAGGAGTGAGTGGTGGAATGAAGAAGTAAAGGGTGTGATAAAAGAGAAAAGGTAGCTTATGAGAGGTTTTTACAAAACAGAAGTGTTAATAGAAGAGCAGAGTATATGGAGAGTAAAAGAAAGGTGAAGAGAGTGGTGAGAGAGTCCAAAAGAAGAGCAGATGAAAGAATGGGAGAGGCTCTGTCAAGAAATTTTGCTGAAAACAAGAAAATTTTTTGGAGTGAGATAAACAAGGTAAGAAAGCCTAGGGAACGAATGGATTTGTCAGTTAAAAACAGAGTAGGGAGTTAGTAGATGGGGAGCTGGAGGTATTGGGTAGATGGCGGGAATATTTTGAGGAACTTTTAAATGTCGATGAAAAAGGGAGCGGTAATTTCATGTACTGGCCAGGGAGGTACAACATCGTTTAGGAGTGAAGAAGAGCAGGATGTGAGTGTGGGGGAGGTGCGTGAGGCATTACGTAGAATGAAAGGGGGTAAAGCAGCTGGAACTGACGGGATCATGACAGAAATGTTAAAAGTAGGGGGATATAGTGCTGGATGGTTGGTATTTTTGTTTAATAAATGTATGAAAGAGGGGAAGGTACCTAGGGATTGGCAGAGAGCATGTATAGTTCCTTTATATAAAGGGGAGGGGGTCCTTTATATAAAGGTAAGGGGGATAAAAGAGATTGTAAGAATTATAGGGGAATAAGTTTACTGAGTATACCAGGTAAAGTGTATAGCAGGGTTATTATTGAAAGAATTAGAGGTAAAACAGAGAGTAGGATTGCAGATGAGCAAGGAGGCTTTAGAGTGGGTAGGGGATGTGTAGATCAAGTGTTTACAGTGAAGCATATATGTGAACAGTATTTAGATAAAGGTAGAGAAGTTTTCATTGCATTTATGGATTTAGAAAAGGCATATGATAGAGTGGATAGGGGAGCAATGTGGCAAATGTTGCAAGTGTATGGAATAGGTAGTAAGTTACTAAAGGCTGTAAAGAGTTTTTATGAGGATAGTGAGGCTCAGGTTAGGGTGTGTAGGAGAGAGGGAGATTACTTCCCGGTAAAAGTAGGTCTTAGACAGGGATGTGTAATGTCACCATGGTTGTTTAATATATTTATAGATGGGGTTGTAAAAGAAGTAAATGCTAGGGTGTTGGGGAGAGGGGTGGGATTAAATTATGGGGAATTAAATGCAAAATGGGAGTTGACACAGTTACTTTTTGCTGATGATACTGTGCTTATGGGAGATTCTAAAGAAAAGTTGCAAAGGTTAGTGGACGAGTTTGGGAGAGTGTGTAAAGGTAGAAAGTTGAAAGTGAGCATAGATACGAGTAAGGTGATGAGGGTATCAAACGATTTAAATAAAGAAAAATTGGATATCACATTGGAGAGAGGGATTATGGAAGAAGTAAATGTTTTCAGATATTTGGGAGTTGACGTGTCAGCGGATGGTTTTATGAAGGATGAGGTTAACCATAGAATTGATGAAGGAAAAAAGGTGAGTGGTGCGTTGAGGTATCTGTGGAGACAAAAAACGTTATCCAAGGAGGCAAAGAAGGGAATGTACGAAAGTATAGTGGTACCAACACTCTTATATGGGTGTGAAGCATGGGTTGCAAATGCTGCAGCGAGGAGGCTGGAGGCAGTGGAGATGTCCTGTCTAAGAGTAATGTGTGGTGTAAATATTATGCAGAAAATTCGGAATGTGGAAATTAGGAGAAGGTGTGGAGTTACTAAAAGTATTTGTCAGAGGGCTGAAGAGGGGTTGTTGAGGTGGTTTGGTCATTTAGAGAGAATGGATCAAAGTAGAATGACTTGGAGAGCGTATAAATCTGTAGGGGAAGGAAGGCGGGGTAGGAGGTCGTCCTAGAAAAGGTTGGAGGGAGGGGGTAAAGGAGGTTTTGTGGTCGAGGGGCTTGGACTTCCAGCAAGCATGTGTGAGCGTGTTAGATAGGAGGGAATGGAGACGAATGGTTTTTGGGACATGACGATCTGTTGGAGTGTGAGCAGGGTAACATTTTGTGAAGGGATTCAGGGAAACCAGTTAATTGATTTAGTTGGACTTGACTCCTGGAAATGGGAAGTATAATGCCTGCACTTTAAAGGAAGGGTCTGGGATAGTGACAGCTGGGAGGGATTATTCTCAGCTGTCGTATCTGAGCGCCTCTGCAAAGACAGTGATTATGTATGAGTGTGGTGAAAGTGTTGAATGATGATGAAAGTATTTTCTTTTTGGGGATTTTCTTTCTTTTTGGGTCACCCTGCCTCGGTGGGAGACGGGAGACTTGTTGAAAAAAAATATATATATATATACAGTGGACCCCCGGCTAACGAACACCCCGGAAATCGTACAAATATGTAAGTATAATATTGTAAGTGCTTGTGGAAGTGTATTTTTGGGGGTCTGAAATAGACTAACCTACGTGACATTATTTCTTAAGGAAGTAAATTCGTTCGGTAATGGCACTTGAGCAGGCTTCGGGAATGAATTTTGTTCGTTAGCCGGGATCCACTGTATATATATATATATATATATATATATATATATATATATATATATATATATATATATATATATATATATATATATATATATGGACAGTGGTTGCAAGCCTCACTTCCAGTCAGGCTTGGGGGCTGGGAGTACGCAAATCCTCCCAGATTGCCCTACCAGCCTTCCTATCTTCCACAGCATTAAACGAGTTAATAAGACAAATTCTTCCGGACAACCTCAGTGACTCAGCAGGAATACAGGACCCTAGCTACGCCAGTGCCATCACTGAATGGGAGACTCTTGCTGCTCCAGCACCAAAACATAGTGCAGCCCTGGCCTACGAACAGTCAAGCTGGGATGGCCCCATCGCCGAAAAGGTGCTCGCCAACATGCTTAGGGCTATAACATCAGACAGGGAGACTGCCCGTCTCCAAGCTGTGAGTGCACATCACTCTGGGGACTTCCTCCAAACAGTTCCCATTTCGACAATGGGAACACGCCTCCACCCTAATTCCCTCCATATTGCAGTGGCTCTTCGCCTTGCTGTCCCAATTCACACGGAATATTCGTGTATTTGCGGCAATGCGCAAGCCGACCAATATGGTCTACATGGTCTTAACTGGTCCAAAACCAAGGGCTGGCATGCAAGACACAATGAGGTCAACGACATGCTACAGCTGGATGCCCAGCCGAGAGAGAGCCCTGATCACTAGCAGCCAACAATACCCACAACCCAGCAAACCGCCCCGATGGGATCACCATCTATCCTTGGAAGAATGACAAGCTCTTAGCATGGGACTATACCTGTGTCTCGACGCTGGCTGACACCTACATCCATCACAGTGTCGGGCGACAGTAAAGTTCTAGAGGTGGTACCTCCCTATATTTATATAACACACACACACAAATATATATATATATATATATATATATATATATATATATATATATATATATATATACAGTGGACCCCCGGTTTTCGTACTGCTCCAAACTCGAACAATTATATAAGTGTATTTTTGTAAGTGCTTTTGTAAGTGTATTTTTGGGGGTCTAAAAGGACTAAGCTAATTTACATTATTCCTTATGGGAACAAATTCGTTTGGTAACGGCACTTGAACAGCATTCTGGAATAAATTACGAACACCGAGGCAATATAAATATATATATATATATATATATATATATATATATATATATATATATATATATATATATATATATATACATACATATGCAAAAGATCACAGTAAACAGGTGATATCAAAATAATGCAAGAAAACCACTATGAAAAATAGAAGAATTCCAAGCGCTTTCGTGACTACTCACATTATCAAGGAACTATATATAGTTCCTTGATGTGAGTAGTCACGAAAGCTGTCTTATTTTTATGGATTTTCTCTATATACTTCATATCATTCATATATATATCATATATATATATATATAATATATATATATATATATATATATATATATATATATATATATAATATATATATATATATATAAATATATATATATACATCACATCACACTACAAAGATACATAGGTATAATATATATATATATATAACAACACACAAAAGACTTTTATTTATACATCTTGATATAAAGCCAAAAAAATCACTCATAAATCTTTTTGCATTGAGTTTTACCAAGATATACGTTACTGTATTTAACTTATAAGTACCATAGTTTAATTTTTGCAAGGATGACAAGCTTACACTTGTCTACGTTGATCTGCAACTGACACTTTTTCCGACGACATCAACTAATCCATGTCATCCTGTACCTTTCTAGAGTTCTCATCAGAAATTATATAATAGCCTGTTTTAGTGTTATTGGCACTAACTTGCCGCTATTATTTCATTTTGTCGTTTATTATATTTAAATTCAAATTTTAAAAAATTATTTTTTTATTCAATTTACAGATAATGAAGCTTACATGTAATAAAACCCAGTGGTACCTCTACTTAGTACCTTTAATTCGTTCCAGACGGCTATTCAAGTACCGATACCGAAGGAATTTATTCCCATAAGAAATAATGAAAATTAGATTAATCCATTTCAGACCCCCAAAAATACTTACAAAAGCACCTACAAAAATACACTTACATAATTGTTCGAGTTGGGAGCTGCTGGTTACCTGCTACCATTGCTGGTTACCTGCTACCATTGCTGGTTACCTGCTACCATTGCTGGTTACCTGCTACCATTGCTGGTTACCTGCTACCATTGCTGGTTACCTGCTACCATTGCTGGTTACCTGCTACCATTGCTGGTTACCTGCTACCATTGCTGGTTACCTGCTACCATTGCTGGTTACCTGCTACCATTGCTGGTTACCTGCTACCATTGCTGGTTACCTGCTACCATTGCTGGTTACCTGCTACCATTGCTGGTTACCTGCTACCATTGCTGGTTACCTGCTACCATTGCTGGTTACCTGCTACCATTTCTTACTCTATGAATACCGCCACATTGTATGTAGCTCTTGACACATCTCTCTGTCGTGAACTTCTCCAGTCTTTTCACTTGGTCCTTGTTAGGCACAAAAACAAAGCCTCTAACATGCAATGCATTTAGGGTATATAATACCAACAAGTTGATGAGCAACATACATGTGCAACACTAGACATTTTTAATCATGTTCATGTAGGTTTGCCAACGGGTCTTTCTCCAACACTCCGACACGCCTTCAGGAGTGTCGGAGACTGAATAAGTGATGTACCGTTTACACCAGTATGGCATGGGTACTATGAGCATTCATGTCACGTGGAGTACCATTTACAGCCCTATAACGGGGGTACTATGAGCATTCATGTCACGTGGAGTACCATTTACAGCCCTATAACGGGGGTACTATGAGCATTCATGTCACGTGGAGTACCATTTACAGCCCTATAGCGGGGTACTATGAGCATTCATGTCACGTGGAGTACCATTTACAGCCCTATAGCGGGGTCACGATGAGCATTCATGTCATGTAGAGTACTGTTTACAGCCATATGCGGGGGGTACTATGAGCATTCATGTCATGTAGAGTACTGTTTACAGCCATATAGCGGGGGGTACTATGAGCATTCATGTCATGTAGAGTACTGTTTACAGCCCTATAGAGGGGGCACAATGAGCATTCATGTCAGGTGGAGTACTGTTTACAGCCCTATAGCGGGGCACTATGAGCATTCATGTCACGTGGAGTACCAGTTACAGCCCTATAGCGGGGGCACGGTGAGCATTCATGTCACGTGGAGTACCATTTACAGCCCTATAGCGGGAGCACAATGAGCATTCATGTCATGTAGAGTACTGTTTACAGCCCTATAGCGGGGGCACTATGAGCATTCATGTCATGTAGAGTACTGTTTACAGCCCTATAGCGGGGGCACTATGAGCATTCATGTCACGTGGAGTACCATTTACAGCCCTATAGCGGGGGCACGGTGAGCATTCATGTCATGTAGAGTACTGTTTACAGCCCTATAGCGGGGGCACAATGAGCATTCATGTCATGTAGAGTACTGTTTACAGCCCTATAGCGGGGGCACAATGAGCATTCATGTCATGTAGAGTACTGTTTACAGCCCTATAGCGGGGGCACTATGAGCATTCATGTCACGTAGAGTACTGTTTACAGCCCTATAGCGGGGGCACGGTGAGCATTCATGTCACGTAGAGTACTGTTTACAGCCCTATAGCGGGGGCACGGTGAGCATTCATGTCACGTAGAGTACTGTTTACAGCCCTATAGCGGGGGCACGGTGAGCATTCATGTCACGTAGAGTACTGTTTACAGCCCTATAGCGGGGGCACGGGGAGCATTCATGCCACGTAGAGTACTGTTTACAGCCCTATAGCGGGGGCACGGTGAGCATTCATGTCATGTAGAGTACTGTTTACAGCCCTATGCGGGGCACGGTGAGCATTCATGTCATGTAGAGTACTGTTTACAGCCCTATAGCGGGGGCACGGTGAGCATTCATGTCACGTAGAGTACTGTTTACAGCCCTATAGCGGGGCACGGTGAGCATTCATGCCACGTAGAGTACTGTTTACAGCCCTATAGCGGGGGCATGGTGAGCATTCATGTCATGTAGAGTACTGTTTACAGCCCTATAGCGGGGGCACGGTGAGCATTCATGTCATGTAGAGTACTGTTTACAGCCCTATAGCGGGGGCACGGTGAGCATTCATGTCACGTAGAGTACTGTTTACAGCCCTATAGCGGGGGCACGGTGAGCATTCATGTCACGTAGAGTACTGTTTACAGCCCTATAGCGGGGGCACGGTGAGCATTCATGTCATGTAGAGTACTGTTTACAGCCCTATAGCGGGGGCACCGTGAGCATTCATGTCACGTAGAGTACTGTTTACAGCCCTATAGCGGGGCATGGTGAGCATTCATGTCACGTAGAGTACTGTTTACAGCCCTATAGCGGGGGCACGGTGAGCATTCATGCCACGTAGAGTACTGTTTACAGCCCTATAGCGGGGGCACGGTGAGCATTCATGTCATGTAGAGTACTGTTTCAGCCCTATAGCGGGGGCACGGTGAGCATTCATGTCATGTAGAGTACTGTTTACAGCCCTATAGCGGGGGCACGGTGAGCATTCATGTCATCTAGAGTACTGTTTACAGCCCTATAGCGGGGGCACGGTGAGCATTCATGTCATGTAGAGTACTGTTTACAGCCCTATAGCGGGGGCAGCCCTATGACAATGGCACAGTGAGGCTTCTGGTTAAGTGAAATATTGCTTACAGCCCTACGGCGGGGGGCAGCCATACAAGGACACAAGAGGGTATATATAGTAAGAAAGTGAGGTGAAATCGCATAAGCACTGCACTAGGCCTACTGGCACATGTTATTTGTTTTGGTAGTAGTAGTAATACAGGTAAGTCTTTGTTGCTATAATACGATAGCGAGATTTATTTTTATGAGAGAGACTCTTGCTAATACTTAAGAGATGACGAAGCTGCCTTCATTCTGTGAATGAAATGAAGATTAAAGATGAATTGAAGCATTTTCATCTACAGGAATTTGGTTCTTTGATCACCAAGCGGGAGTCACTGCACATCTAGTTCCTTTATCACCCCCTCCTGTCTCGTGCGTATTTGTTCTAGTGTTGATTAACGTCATTGTTTCTATGTTACATGCTACCATTTCTTACTCTATGAATACCTCCACATTGTATCTAGCTCTTCACACACCTCTCTGTCGTGAACTCTTAAGTCCTTCCTTCTCCAGTCTTTTCACTTGGTCCTTTACACTCAATTATCTTCGTAAGTGGCTATAAAACAATTTTGGTTCTGCTTCAGTTCTTCTCTGCTATGTCGTGGGAGTGACAATGTCAGAGGATCTCGCCTTCAAAGACCACAACAATGTATCTACCTCATCTGCTAGGAAAATGATAGGATGGATAAAAAGAACCTTCAAAACTAGGGACGCCAAGCCCATGATGATTCTCTTCAAATCTCTTGTTCTCTCTAGACTGGAATACTGCTGTACACTAATGGCCCCCTTCAAGGCTGGATACATTGCAGATCTGGAGAGCGTACAAATAACTTTCACGGCACACATAGTACGATAAGGCACCTAAATTACTGGGAACGGTTGAAGGTCCTTGATCTGTATTCCCTGGAATGCTGGCGAGAGAGATACATGATAATATACACTTGGAAGGTCCTGGAGGGATTAGTACCAAACCTGCACACGAAAATCACTACCTATGAAAGCAAAAGACTCGGCAGGAGATGCAACATTCCCCCGATGAAAAGCAAGAGCGCCACCAATACATTGAGAGACAACACAATAAGTGTCCGGGGCCCAAGACTGTTCAATTGCCTCCCAGCATACATAAGGGGGATTACCAATAGACCCCTGGCTGTCTTCAAGAAGGCACTGGACAGGCACCTAAAGTCAGTACCTGAACAACCGGGCTGTGATTCGTACGTCAGTTTGCGTGCGGCCAGCAGTAACAGCCTGGTTGATCAGACCCTGATCCACCATGAGGCCTGGTCTCAGACCGAGTAGCGGGGGCGTTGACCCCCGAAACCCTCTCCAGGTAAACTCCAGGCACTCTCCACATGCATCTCGTCTATCGTCTTCAGAGGTAGTTCTTCTCTGCTATGTCGTCTACTCTTCACAAGCCCCTCGTCTATCGTCTCCAGGAGGTAGTTCTGTTCTGCTATGTCGTCTACCCTTCACAAGCCCCTCGTATATCGTCTCCAGGAGGTAGTTCTTCTCTGCTATGTCGTCTACCCTTCACAAGCACCTCGTATATCGTCTCCAGGATGTAGTTCTGTTCTGCTATGTCGTCTACCCTTCACAAGCACCTCGTATATCGTCTCCAGGAGGTAGTTCTGTTCTGCTATGTCGTCTACCCTTCACAAGCACCTCGTATATCGTCTCCAGGAGGTAGTTCTGTTCTGCTATGTCGTCTACCCTTCACAAGCACCTTGTATATCGTCTCCAGGAGGTAGTTCTGTTCTGCTATGTCGTCTACCCTTCACAAGCACCTCGTATATCATCTCCAGGAGGTAGTTCTTCTCTGCTATGTCGTCTACCCTTCACAAGCACCTCGTATATCGTCTCCAGGAGGTAGTTCTGTTCTGCTATGTCGTCTACCCTTCACAAGCACCTCGTATATCGTCTCCAGGAGGTAGTTCTGTTCTGCTATGTCGTCTACCCTTCACAAGCACCTCGTATATCGTCTCCAGGAGGTAGTTCTGTTCTGCTATGTCGTCTACCCTTCACAAGCACCTCGTATATCGTCTCCAGGAGGTAGTTCTGTTCTGCTATGTCGTCTACCCTTCACAAGCACCCGTATATCGTCTCAGGAGGTAGTCTGTTCTGCTATGTCGTCTACCCTTCACAAGCACCTCGTATATCATCTCCAGGAGGTAGTTCTGTTCTGCTATGTCGTCTACCCTTCACAAGCACCTCATATATCGTCTCCAGGAGGTAGTTCTTCTCTGCTATGTCGTCTACCCTTCACAAGCACCTCGTATATCATCTCTAGGAGGTAGTTCTTCTCTGATATGTCGTCTACCCTTCACAAGCACCTCGTATATCGTCTCCAGGAGGTAGTTCTGTTCTGCTATGTCATCTACCCCTCACAAGCACCTCGTATATCGTCTGCAGGAGGTAGTTCTGTTCTGCTATGTCGTCTACTCTTCACAAGCACCTCGTATATCGTCTCCAGGAGGTAGTTCTGTTCTGCTATGTCGTCTACCCTTCACAAGCACCTCGTATATCGTCTCCAGTAGGTAGTTCTGTTCTGCTATGTCGTCTACCCTTCACAAGCACCTCGTATATCATCTCCAGGAGGTAGTTCTGTTCTGCTATGTCGTCTACCCTTCACAAGCACCTCGTATATCGTCTCCAGGAGGTAGTTCTGTTCTGCTATGTCATCTACCCCTCACAAGCACCTCGTATATCGTCTGCAGGAGGTAGTTCTGTTCTGCTATGTCGTCTACCCTTCACAAGCACCTCGTATATCGTCTCCAGGAGGTAGTTCTGTTCTGCTATGTCATCTACCCCTCACAAGCACCTCGTATATCGTCTGCAGGAGGTAGTTCTGTTCTGCTATGTCGTCTACCCTTCACAAGCACCTCGTATATCGTCTCCAGGAGGTAGTTCTGTTCTGCTATGTCGTCTACCCTTCACAAGCACCTCGTATATCGTCTCCAGGAGGTAGTTCTGTTCTGCTATGTCGTCTACCCTTCACAAGCACCTCGTATATCGTCTCCAAGGTTCTACTTAAAAATACAAAATAAATATTTCTTATGCGCCATACAAAAAGTTACAGTTGATTCCCTTTAGATACGTATTTTGTATAATACGGAAAGCAGCTACTTATGCAAAGCATTTCTGGCAAACTAATCATAAGACTTACATACTATTTCAATCTCGACCTAGTGTATTATTAATGTCGGAGAGTATAAGTAAAGCTCGAGTAATCCTTTAAAATCACCAGTACAACGAGACACGTTGCAAATGACAAGTTCGTCGATTACATATATAATTATATCCTCTTTCCTTCTGTCCTCTGTGTTTTATACATCATATTCTTCTGATTCTCTGGCTTTCTTACAAGCCAGGTTAAACCATGGACTCTCCTAAATTTCTTCTCTTCTTGTCTGGCATAAATGTCTTCGTTGCCTCTTTACAGACTGTGTGTGTGTGTGTGTGTGTGTGTGTGTGTGTGTGTGTGTGTGTGTGTGTGTGTGTGTGTCTGTGTCTGTGTATACTCACCTAATTGTGGTTGCATGGGTCGAGTCATAGCTCCTAACCCCGCCTCTTCACTGGTCACTACTAGGTCACTCTTTCTGTTTCATGAGCTTTATTATACCTCTTCTTAAACCTATGTATAGATCCTGCCTCCACTACATCACTTCCCAGACTATTCCACTTCCTGACAACTCTGTGACTGAAGAAATACTTTCTAACATCCCTGTGATTCCTCTGAGTCTTGAACTTCCACCTGTGACCCCTTGTTGCTGTGTCCCATCTCTGAAACATCCTGTCTCTGTCCACCTTGTAGATTCCTCTCAGTATTTTATATGTCGTTATCATATAACCCCTATCTCTCCTGTCCTCCAGTGTCGTCATGTCGATTTCCCTTAACCTCTCCTCGTAGGACATGCCCCTTAGCTCCGGGACTAGTCTTATTGCAAACCTTTGCACTTTCTCTAGTTTCCTTACATGCTTGGCTAGGTGTGGGTTCCAAACTGGTGCTGCATACTTCAATATATTCTTAACGTACATGGTGCACAGTGTCCTGAAGGATTCCTTATTAAGATGTCGGAATGCTGTTCTTAGGTTTGCTAGGCACCCGTATGCTGCAGCAGTTATTTAGTTGATGTGCGCCTCAGCAGATGTTCCTGGTGTTATACTCACCCCAAGATCTTTTTTCTTGATTGAAGTTTGTAGTCTCTGGCCCCCTAGACTGTACTCCGTCTGCGGTCTTCTTTGCCCTTCCCCAATCTTCATGACTTTGCACTTGGTGGTGTTGAACTCCAGGAGCCAATTGCTGGACCAGGCTTGCAGCCTGTCCAGATCCCTTTGTAGTTCTGCCTGGTCCTCGTCCGATTGAGTTCTTCTCATCAACTTCACATCATCTGCAAACAGGGACAATTCGGAGTCTATTCCTTCCGTCATGTCGTTCACAAATACCAGAAACAGCACTGGTCCTAGGACTGACCCCTGTGGAACTCCACTCGTCACAGACGCCCGCTCTGACACCTCGCCATGTACCATGAGTCGCTGCTGTCTTCCTGACAGGTATTCCCTGATCTATTGTAGTACCTTCCCTGTTATCCCTGCCTGGTCCTTACAGTCCAAGAAAATCCAATTTACCCACCCCTCTCTCTCGTCTTACTGCTGTCACTATGTCATAGAACTCCAGTAGGTTTGTGACACAAGATTTCCTGTCCCTGAAACAGGGTTGGCTGTCGTTGATAAGCTCATTCCTTTCTAGGTGCTCCACCACACTTCTCCTGATAATCTTCTCCATGACTTTGCATACTATACATGTCAGTGACACTGGTCTGTAGTTTAGTGCTTCATGTCTGTCTCCTTTTTTTTAAAAATTGGGACTACATTTGCTGTCTTCCATACATCAGTTAATCTCCCTGTTTCGATAGATGTGTTGAATATTGTTGTTAGGGGTACACATAGCGCCTCTGCTCCCTCTCTCAGGAACCATGGAGAGATGTTGTCCGGCCCCATCGCCTTTGAGGTATCTAGCTCACTCAGCAGCCTCTTCACTTCTTCCTTGGTTGCATGTATTGTGTCCAACACTGGGTGGTGTACCCCACCTCTCCGTCTTTCTGGAGTCCCTTCTGTGAACACTTCTTTGAATCTCATGTTGAGTTCCTCACATACTTCGCGGTCGTTTCTTGTGATCTCTCCTCCTTCCTTCCTTCCTTAGCCTGATCACCTGGTCCTTGACTGTTGTTTTCTTCCTGATGTAGCTGTACAACAGCTTTGAGTCAGATTTGGCTTTCGCTGCTATGTCATTTTCATATTGTCGTTGGGCGTCCATCTTACCTGTGCATATTCATTTCTGTCTCTACGACTGCTCTCCTTATTCTCCTGGGTCCTTTACCTTCTATACTTCATCCATTCCCTAGCACACGTACGTACGTACGTATGTGTACTCACCTAATTGTACTCACCTAATTGTGGTTGCAGGGGTCGAGACTCAGCTCCTGGCCCCGCCTCTTCGCTGTCCGCTACTGGGTCTCTGCTCTCCCTGCTCCATGAGCTTTATCATACCTTGTACTCACCTATTTGTGGTTGCAGGGGTCGATTCATTGCTCCTGGCCCCGCCTCTTCACTGATTGCTACTAGGTCATCTCTCTCCCTGCTCCATGAGCTTTATCAAACCTCATCTTAAAACTATGTATGGTTCGTGCCTCTACTACGTCACTTTCTAGGCTATTCCACTTCCTGACAACTCTATGACTGAAGAAATACTTCCTAACATCCCTTTGACTCATAGGAGTCTTCAACTTCCAACTGTGACCCCTTGTTTCTGTGTGTGTGTGTATGTGTGTGTACACGTTAATGCTCACATTGAAGAGGACGGTAATGTGAGTATGCACGATGTATTCACCTAATTGTACTCACCTAATTGTGGTTGCAGGGGTCGAGACTCAGCTCCTGGCCCCGCCTCTTCGCTGTCCGCTACTGGGTCTCTGCTCTCCCTGCTCCATGAGCTTTATCATACTTTGTCTTAAAACTATGTATGGTTCCTGCCTCCACTATATCTTTCTCTAGACTATTCCACTTCCTGACTACTCTGTGGCTGAAGAAATGCTTCCTAACATCCCTTTGACTCATCTGAGTCTTCAACTTCCAGTTGTGTCCCCTTGTTTCTGTGTCCGTGAGGATCAGTTTGTGTTGACATGGCGCTGGTCCGTTCCTTTCTCCTCCCCTTCTCCATCACTTCCTTTCTCCTCCCCTTCTCCATCACTTCCTTTCTCCTCCCCTTCTCCATCACTTCCTTTCTCCTCCCCTTCTCCATCACTTCCTTTCTCCTCCCCTTCTCCATCAATTACCTGATCAACATCAAACATCATTCCTGTCCACTACGTCGCCTACTCCCACACATCACCCTCCCTTACCTTAAACACCCAGTGTCCTCCCATACCACCATCTCACACCCTACACAAGCGGTTCTTAACCAGAGGTTAAGTCCTGAGAGATGAGTGTAGTGTGGTTCTCAGCAGCTGAGAGATGAGTGTAGTGTGGTTCTCAGCAACTGAGAGATGAGTGTAGTGTGGTTCTCAGCAGCTGAGAGATGAGTGTAGTGTGGTTCTCAGCAGCTGAGAGATGAGTGTAGTGTGGTTCTCAGCAGCTGAGAGATGAGTGTAGTGTGGTTCTCAGCAGCTGAGAGATGAGTGTAGTGTGGTTCTCAGCAGCTGAGAGATGAGTGTAGTGTGGTTCTCAGCAGCTGAGAGATGAGTGTAGTGTGGTTCTCAGCAGCTGAGAGATGAGTGTAGTGTGGTTCTCAGCAGCTGAGAGATGAGTGTAGTGTGGTTCTCAGCAGCTGAGAGATGAGTGTAGTGTGGTTCTCAGCAGCTGAGAGATGAGTGTAGTGTGGTTCTCAGCAGCTGAGAGATGAGTGTAGTGTGGTTCTCAGCAGCTGAGAGATGAGTGTAGTGTGGTTCTCAGCAGCTGAGTGAAGATGAGCACGATAACACAAATCATTGTTATCAACACATTGATAACACACAAGTACTGAATTATCTCAGGTATCTTAGTGATGCTCGCTCTCTCTCTCTCTCTCTCTCTCTCTCTCTCTCTCTCTCTCTCTCTCCTCCCTCCCTCCCTCCTCCCCCTCCCTCCTCTCTCTCTCTCTCTCTCTCTCTCTCTCTCTCTCTCTCTCTCTCTCTCTCTCTCCTCCTGGAGGGACAGACACCTCGTCAAGTGCACCTGTAATCACCCCAGCAGGTCCAGTAGCACCTGCTGTCCCTGCAGCAGACGTGAGTAGTGAGCAGAGGAAGTGCGTGCGTGCGTGCGTGCGTGCGTGCGCTCACCTATCTGTGGTTGCAGGAGGCCGATTCACGGCTCTTGGCCCCGCCTCTTGCTGGTCACTACTAGATCCACTCTCTCTCGCCTCCAAGAGCCTTATCATACCTCTTCTAAAAGCTATGTATGGATCCTGGAAGTGGAACAATCTACAGATTGTTCCACTTCCTGACAACTCTATGACTGAAGATATACTTCCTAACATACCTATGGCTCATCTGAGTTTTAAACTTCAAGTTGTTTCCTCTTGTCCCTGTGTCAAATCTCTGAAACATTCTGGCCCTGTCCACCTTGTCAATTCCCCTCAATATTTTATAAGTCGATATTATGTCTTTTCCTCTCCCTCCTATCCTTCAGTGTCTGCAGGTTGAGTTCCCTTAACCTCTCCTGACAGGACATGCCCCTTGGCTCCAGGACCAGTCTTCCTGCAAACTTTTCACCTTTCTCTAAGTATGTGTGTGTTAGTTACCATTTTGTCAAAGGCACTTGTCGATAAGACACTTGGCCTGTTCTCTGTGGGTGTGTGTGTACTCACCTATTTGTAGTTGCAGGGGTCGATTCATAGCTCCTGTGTGTGTGTGAATACCACAGCTGTCAGCTGGTCATCACTGTCTCTCAGTCACCAGCCTAGATTGTCTCACCACCTTATCTCTCCCCGTCTCACCTCCTCACCAGGGCATGCTAGAGAGAGAGAGAGAGAGAGAGAGAGAGAGAGAGAGAGAGAGAGAGAGAGAAAGTCTCTACTGTTTCTCTGACTGCTGCCAGAACAGCAACATTCACCAGTATTAGTAAGGATTGCCGGGAATAAAGTGAAAACAGTAGTTGATGCAACAGTTGCTACAGCAGAAACCACGGCAGCAACAGCAGTTGTAAGAACAATAACAATAGCTGTAGCAGCAGTAGTTGCAACATCAAAGCGGCAACAGCAGCTGCAACATCAGCAGCAGTAGTAACAACAGCACCAACAACAACAGTAGCAGCAGCAGTAACAACAGCGAAACAGTGTAACAGCACGCAGCAACAGCAGTTGAGCAGAGACAAGTAACAATAGCAGCAGCAGTATGCAACAGTAGCAGGGACAGACAGCTGCAACATAGCAGCAGAGTAACAACAGCAGACCAACTAACAACAGTAAACAGCAGAAACAGTAGTAACAACAGCACCAGCAACAACAGTAGCAGCAGCAGCAGTAACAACAGTAGCAGCAGCAGTATCAACAGTAGCAGCAGCAGTAACAACAGCAGAAGCAGTAGTAACGACAGCAGCAGCAGTAACAGTAACAGCAGCAGTAACAACAGCACAAGCAGAAACACCAGCAACAGGAGCACCAGCAATGACAACAGCAGCAACAGAAAAAACAGTAACTCCAGCAACAGCAACAACAGTAGCAATAACAACAACAGTAGCAATAACAACAATAGTAGAATAATAACAACAACAGTAGCAGTAACAACAGCAGCAGTAAAAGCAACATCACCAGCAGTAACAACGGCAACAGCAGCATATAAACAACAACAGCAGCAGTAACAACAGCAGCAGTAACAACAGCAGCAGCAGCACAGCAACAACAACAATAGCATGAATAGCAGCATGAACAGCAGAGCAACAACAACAACAGCAGCAACTACTAACTTACCAACAACAACAGTAAGTACTGTTACTGCTAACATACCAACAACATTAGTAAGTACTGTTACTGCTAACTTACCAACAACATCAGTAAGTACTGTTACTACTAACTACCAACAACAACAGTAAGTACTGTTACTGCTAACTTACCAACAACATTAGTAAGTACTGTTACTGTAACTACCAACAACAACAGTAAGTACTGTTACTGCTAACTTACCAACAACAACAGTAAGTACTGTTACTGCTAACTTACCAACAACAACAGTAAGTACTGTTACTACTAACATACCAACAACAACAGTAAGTACTGTTACTGCTAACTTACCAACAACAACAGTAAGTACTGTTACTACTAACTTACCAACAACAACAGTAAGTAGTTACTGCTAACTTACCAACAACAACAGTAAGTACTGTTACTGCTAACTTACCAACAACAACAGTAAGTACTGTTACTGCTAACTTACCAACAACAACAGTAAGTACTGTTACTGCTAACTTACCAACAACAACAGTAAGTACTGTTACTGCTAACTACCAACAACAACAGTAAGTACTGTTACTGCTAACTACCAACAACAACAGTAAGTACTGTTACTGCTAACTTACCAACAACATCAGTAAGTACTGTTACTGCTAACTTACCAACAACAACAGTAAGTACTGTTACTGCTAACTACCAACAACAACAGTAAGTACTGTTACTACTAACTTACCAACAACAACAGTAAGTACTGTTACTACTAACTACCAACAACAACAGTAAGTACTGTTACTGCTAACTTACCAACAACAACAGTAAGTACTGTTACTGCTAACTACCAACAACAACAGTAAGTACTGTTACTGCTAACTACCAACAACAACAGTAAGTACTGTTACTGCTAACTTACCAACAACAACAGTAAGTACTGTTACTGCTAACTACCAACAACAACAGTAAGTACTGTTACTGCTAACTTACCAACAACACAGTAAGTACTGTTACTGCTAACTTACCAACAACAACAGTAAGTCTGTTACTGCTAACTACCAAACAAACAGTAAGTACTGTTACTGTTTAAATACAACAACATCAGTAAGTACTGTTACTGCTAACTTACCAACAACATCAGTAAGTACTGTTACTGCTAACATACCAACAACAACAGTAAGTACTGTTACTGCTAACTTACCAACAACAACAGTAAGTACTGTTACTACTAACTTACCAACAACAACAGTAAGTACTCTTACTACTAACTTACCAACAACATCAGTAAGTACTGTTACTGCTAACTACCAACAACAACATAAAGTACTGTTACTGCTAACTTACCAACAACAACAGTAAGTACTGTTACTGCTAACTTACCAACAACAACAGTAAGTACTGTTACTGCTAACTTACCAACAACAACAGTAAGTACTGTTACTGCTAACTTACCAACAACAACAGTAAGTACTGTTACTGCTAACTTACCAACAACAACAGTAAGTACTGTTACTGCTAACTTACCAACAACAACAGTAAGTACTGTTACTGCTAACTTACCAACAACAACAGTAAGTACTGTTACTGCTAACTTACCAACAACAACAGTAAGTACTGTTACTGCTAACTTACCAACAACAACAGTAAGTACTGTTACTGCTAACTTACCAACAACAACAGTAAGTACTGTTACTGCTAACTTACCAACAACATCAGTAAGTACTGTTACTGCTAACTACCAACAACACAGTAAGTACTGTTACTGCTAACTACCAACAACAACAGTAAGTACTGTTACTGCTAACTTACCAACAACATCAGTAAGTACTGTTACTGCTAACTACCAACAACAACAGTAAGTACTGTTACTGCTAACTACCAACAACAACAGTAAGTACTGTTACTGCTAACTACCAACAACAACAGTAAGTACTGTTACTGCTAACTTACCAACAACAACAGTAAGTACTGTTACTGCTAACTTACCAACAACAACAGTAAGCTGTTACTGCTAACTTACCAACAACAACAGTAAGTACTGTTACTGCTAACTTACCAACAACAACAGTAAGTACTGTTACTGCTAACTTACCAACAACAACAGTAAGTACTGTTACTGCTAACTACCAACAACAACAGTAAGTACTGTTACTGCTAACTTACCAACAACAACAGTAAGTACTGTTACTGCTAACTTACCAACAACAACAGTAAGTACTGTTACTGCTAACTTACCAACAACAACAGTAAGTACTGTTACTGCTAACTTACCAACAACAACAGTAAGTACTGTTACTGCTAACTTACCAACAACAACAGTAAGTACTGTTACTGCTAACTTACCAACAACAACAGTACGTCTGCTGCAACTCCAATTAAGCAGTAAGCATCGGCTCTTCCACCAAGGTAGGGCGACCTAAAGAAACATTCACCATCATCATTCAACAGCTGTCTTGGCAGAATGTATACATCACAGTTCAGATGCCCTTTGAGCTGCAACATAACACTTCCTCAGAGTGCAGGCCTGTATTTCCACCCAGGACTGTAACTCCCTCTCCTCAGAGTGCAGGCACTGTAAGACTTTGGACTGTAACACTGCCACCTCTTCAAGTGAGGCACTGTACTTCCACACCCCAGACTGTAACACTGCCACTTCCTTCAGAGTGCAGACACTGTACTTCCCACCTCCAGGACTGTAACACTGCCACCTCTTCTTCAAGGTCAGAGACTGTACTTCAGACCCAGTGACTGTAACACTGCCACCTCTCCTTAAAGTGCAGGCACTGTACTTCACACCTCAGGACTGTAACACTGCCACCTCTCCTTCAGAGTGCAGGCACTGTACTTCAGACCTCCAGGACTGTAACACTGCCACCTCTCCTTCAGAGTGCAGGCACTGTACTTCACACCTCCAGGACTGTAACACTGCCACCTCTCCTTCAGAGTGCAGGCACTGTACTTCAGACCTCCAGGACTGTAACACTGCCACCTCTCCTTCAGAGTGCAGGCACTGTACTTCAGACCTCCAGGACTGTAACACTGCCACCTCTCCTTCAGAGTGGAGGCACTGTACTTCAGACCTCCAGGACTGTAACACTGCCACCTCTCCTTTAAAGTGCAGGCATTGTACTTCAGACTTCCAGGACTGTAACACTGCCACCCCTCCTTCAGAGTGTAGGCACTGTACTTCCCACCTCCAGGACTGTAACACTGCCACCCCTCCTTCAGAGTGTAGGCACTGTACTTCAGACCTCCAGGACTGTAACACTGCCACCCCTCCTTCAGAGTGTAGGCACTGTACTTCAGACCTCCAGGACTGTAACACTGCCACCCCTCCTTCAGAGTGTAGGCACTGTACTTCCCACCTCCAGGACTGTAACACTGCCACCCCTCCTTCAGAGTGTAGGCACTGTACTTCCCACCTCCAGGACTGTAACACTGCCACCCCTCCTTCAGGTGTAGGCACTGTACTTCCCACCTCCAGGACTGTAACACTGCCACCCCTCCTTCAGAGTGTAGGCACTGTACTTCCCACCTCCAGGACTGTAACACTGCCACCCCTCCTTCAGAGTGTAGGCACTGTACCTCCCACCTCCAGGACTGTAATACTGTCATCCCTCCTACAGTGTAGGCACTGTACTTCAGACCTCCAGGGCTGTAACACTGCCACCCCTCCTTCAGATTGTAGGCACTGTACTTCCCACCTCTAGGACTCATGTCCGGTTAGCCGTTTTCCCTGACTCGATTCGTTAATGTTACCTTGTTTACATGCCAACAGCATATCAAAGCCAGTAAAATCTCCTCGTCTCCGCTCATTCTGATCTAAGGCGCTCACATAAGCCTGCTGGATGCTCAAGCCCTAGCACTCAAAACCTTCTTCACCCCATCCCACCAACCCTTCCCTGGGACGTCCTCTACTCATCCTTCCACCCAAGAGTTGTATCACAGGAGGGGCACCTCCCTCTCCCAGCACTTACCCAACCTTCCTCTCCCAGCACTCTCAGTTCTGTCACCAGCCTTGTTGCACACTTCACAACTTTCTATAACATCAACATGCTTCCTGGGGAGGGTTGTATGCTGGTGCTGCATACTCAAGTACACCTCCTACGTATTATACTCAGGTGTATGTATATGACTTCATACATACAACTCTTTCTGACAGCACAATGTCTGCCACACCACAGATGTACCAGACTCACAGCTGTATTGTTGCAGTGATGTGCTCGTCTTGTTGCAGTACTGTGTTAGTACTGTTGCCGTGATCTGTTAGTCTTGTTGCAGTGATGTATTAATCTTGTTACAGAAATGTATTAGTCTTGTTGCAGTGATGTATTAGTCTTGTTGCAGTGATGTATTAGTCTTGTTGCAGTGATGTATTAGTCTTGTAGCAGTGATGTGTTAGTCTTGTTGCAGTGATGTATTAGTCTTGTTGCAGAAATGTATTAGTCTTGTTGCAGTGATGTATTAGTCTTATAGCAGTCTTACACCAGACATTTTGTAGACTGTGGGTCCTAGGAGGGCGTGAGGGCGTGGGTCTCAGGAGGGCGTGAGGACGTGCATTCTCACCTGTACCCACATAAGGTCAAGCCTTCGCTGCCCCACCCACACTTAGGTCCTTCAACCTCCTGTCTTGAAGTGTTCTCTGTGCGTTCCTGGACGGATACAGGGAGGTAAGGCGGCACACTGTGCATTACCACAACCTAACTATAGTGTAGCAGCACACTGCTGGTGATCCCACAATGTAACTATCACACAGAATAGTGTAGCAGCACACTGCTGGTGATCCCACAATGTAACTATCACAGAATAGTGTAGCAGCACACTGCTGGTGATCCCACAATGTAACTATCACACAGAATAGTGTAGCAGCACACTGCTGGTGATCCCACAATGTAACTATCACACAGAATAGTGTAGCAGCACACTGCTGGTGATCCCACAATGTAACTATCACACAGAATAGTGTAGCAGCACACTGCTGGTGATCCCACAATGTAACTATCACACAGAATAGTGTAGCAGCACACTGCTGGAGAGTCATTCAGTTCAAGGAGTACTGGAGGCTCGATTCTCCATGCCGTAAACGCAAAAGAGACATGCTACTTATTTGACTAGCTGTATCAGGGCGCAGGGGTGGCTCATGTCGGCTTGACATGTCAACAGGTCAGCACCAGTCAATCACACACATGCTGACAATGTTATTTCAATCAATATTTCAATAACTAATATTGCTACCTCAGCTTTGACTCCCAATAATGAAGAAACCATTATTATTATTATTATTTAATATTACTATATAAAATACTGGGTTTGTTGTTGATTGTAAGGGTAGAGACGGTTTATGGAACATGCGCCCTTAAATGCTGGTGAGTAATGGTGATTTCGGTGTTGCGGGAGCAAATAGTAGTGAGGGAGCACGGTGGTAAAGTAGCAAACACTCAAAGCTTGCAGCGACCATAATAACAGAAACATTAGATATGAGATATTTTTCAAAGAATCTCTGTGTCAATCAGTCACCATCAACAATGGGAGGGATGAGAAATGCTGGGTCAAGACAAGTTACTGAAATCTTGTGATATAGTATGACTTGCCTCCCAGCATCTCTTAATGAGACTATGAGAATTCTCTCTACGTCTCTACTTCTCACGATTCTTCCATCATCCCCTCAGACACACACACACACACACACACACACACACACACACACACACACACACTGATAACGCTTCTCAGTGTCACAATAAAAGAGTGTTCTGTAACGTGTCCTTACAGTGTCTGACGAAGGTTAAGCTTAGGAATCGAAAGGCCTGAAGCTTTTACATCGAATATTTTTCAAAATTAGCGTGAACGGATTTATACCTTTTCATTGTGTTTGTGTAATATTCTACTATGCACCAGAGTTTTTTGTCTGCTATGATATAACTAGTAGTTAGGGTATAACTAGTAGTCAGGGTATAACCAGTAACAAGGGTGTAGGTGAACAATTACCTAGGTTACAGCGTAGGGAGCGGCTCAACTACTGACAACAACAGTGGCAACAGCACGTAAGTTCGTGCAACTGCAACTGCAACACTCAATCAACCTACCCATAACGCCTCGACCTTCTTGTGGGCGAGAGAGCGCAAACACCAGCAACAGTGAGACGTGTTTGTTCCTTACACCAGTGGCGCTACAGGTAAGGTAGTCCTGGAGGTACCAACACCACAGTGGCGCTACAGGTAAGGTAGTCCTGGAGGTACCAACACCACAGTGGCGCTACAGGTAAGGTAGTCCTGGAGGTACCAACACCACAGTGATGCTACAGGTAAGGTAGTCCTGGAGGTACCAACACCACAGTGGCTACAGGTAAGGTAGTCCTGGAGGTACCAACACCACAGTGATGCTACAGGTAAGGTAGTCCTGGAGGTACCAACACCACAGTGATGCTACAGGTAAGGTAGTCCTGGAGGTACCAACACCACAGTGATGCTACAGGAAGGTGTCCTGGAGTACCACACCACAGTGATGCTACAGGTAAGGTAGTCCTGGAGGTACCAACACCACAGTGGGCTACAGGTAAGGTAGTCCTGGAGTACCAACACCACAGTGAGCTACAGGTAAGGTAGTCCTGGAGGTACCAACACCACAGTGTGCTACAGGTAAGGTAGTCCTGGATACCAACACCACAGTGATGCTACAGGTAAGGTAGTCCTGGAGTACCAACACCACAGTGGGCTACAGGTAAGGTAGTCCTGGAGGTACCAACACCACAGTGATGCTACAGGTAAGGTAGTCCTGGAGAGTACCAACACCACAGTGAGCTACAGGTAAGGTAGTCTGGAGTACCAACACCACAGTGATGCTACAGGTAAGGTAGTCCTGGAGGTACCAACACCACAGTGATGCTACAGGAAGGTAGTCCTGGAGGTACCAACACCACAGTGGGCTACAGGAAGGTAGTCCTGGAGGTACCAACACCACAGTGATGCTACAGGTAAGGTAGTCCTGGAGGTACCAACACCACAGTGGGCTACAGGAAGGTAGTCCTGAGGTACCAACACCACAGTGGTGCTACAGGAAGTAGTCCTGGAGGTACCAACACCACAGTGACGCTACAGGAAGGTAGTCCTGGAGGTACCAACACCACAGTGATGCTACAGGTAAGGTAGTCCTGGAGTACCAACACCACAGTGGCTACAGGTAGTAGTCCTGAGGTACCAACACCACAGTGGCTACAGGTAGGTAGTCCTGGAGTACCAACACCACAGTGGCTACAGGTAAGGTAGTCCTGGAGATACCAACACCACAGTGATGCTACAGGTAAGGTAGTCCTGGAGATACCAACACCACAGTGTGCTACAGGTAAGGTAGTCCTGAGATACCAACACCACAGTGCGTACAGGTAAGGAAGTCCTGGAGATACCAACACCACAGTGATGCTACAGGTAAGGTAGTCCTGGAGATACCAACACCACAGTGATGCTACAGGGAAGGTAGTCCTGGAGATACCAACACCACAGTGATGCTACAGGTAAGGTAGTCCTGGAGATACCAACACCACAGTGATGCTACAGGTAAGGTAGTCCTGGAGATACCAACACCACAGTGACGCTACAGGTAAGGTAGTCCTGGAGATACCAACACCACAGTGGCGCTACAGGTAAGGTAGTCCTGGAGATACCAACACCACAGTGGCGCTACAGGTAAGGTAGTCCTGGAGATACCAACACCACAGTGACGTTACAGGTAAGGTAGTCCTGGAGATACCAACACCACAGTGGCGTTACAGGTAAGGTAGTCCTGGAGATACCAACACCACAGTGGCGTTACAGGTAAGGTAGTCCTGGAGATACCAACACCACAGTGGCGCTACAGGTAAGGTAGTCCTGGAGATACCAACACCACAGTGGCGCTACAGGTAAGGTAGTCCTGGAGATACCAACACCACAGTGGCGCTACAGGTAAGGTAGTCCTGGAGATACCAACACCACAGTGATGCTACAGGTAAGGTAGTCCTGGAGATACCAACACCACAGTGACGTTACAGGTAAGGTAGTCCTGGAGATACCAACACCACAGTGGCGCTACAGGTAAGGTAGTCCTGGAGATACCAACACCACAGTGGCGCTACAGGTAAGGTAGTCCTGAGATACCAACACCACAGTGCGTACAGGTAAGGTAGTCCTGGAGATACCAACACCACAGTGAGCTACAGGTAAGGTAGTCCTGGAGATCCAACACCACAGTGGCGTACAGGAAGGTAGTCCTGGAGATACCAACACCACAGTGGGCTACAGGTAAGGTAGTCCTGGAGATACCAACACCACAGTGGCGCTACAGGTAAGGTAGTCCTGGAGATACCAACACCACAGTGACGCTACAGGTAAGGTAGTCCTGGAGATACCAACACCACAGTGACGCTACAGGTAAGGTAGTCCTGGAGATACCAACACCACAGTGATGCTACAGGTAAGGTAGTCCTGGAGATACCAACACCACAGTGACGCTACAGGTAAGGTAGTCCTGGAGATACCAACACCACAGTGACGCTACAGGGAAGGTAGTCCTGGAGATACCAACACCACAGTGCGCTACAGGAAGGTAGTCCTGGAGATACCAACACCACAGTGAGTACAGGAAGGTAGTCCTGGAGTACCAACACCACAGTGGCTACAGGTAAGGTAGTCCTGGAGATACCAACACCACAGTGGCGTACAGGAAGGTAGTCCTGGAGATACCAACACCACAGTGGCGCTACAGGTAAGGTAGTCCTGGAGATACCAACACCACAGTGGCGCTACAGGTAAGGTAGTCCTGGAGGTACCAACACCACGGCCAGAAAGGTTGATCCTCTGACACCACAGGAAGTCTTGGAGATCTGAATAACATTTTGACGAATAAAAGCCACAATAAAGTACCTGGAACAATTCACCATAAAACCCCACACTCTGTGACGTTGTTTGTGTTAGTCCTGCACTGAAAACTGACCACGTGAAAATCTGTAGTAAACACACCACAGCAACAGGACAGCTGTCCTTGCAAGAGTTAGACACTATAACAGGGAAGAGGTAAACCCGTAGGGATGATACAGTGCCTGAGGAATGGGGGTTAATCAGGCTCTATCAAAGAGCCCTTTCACCAATATCAAGGATGGGATAAAAACAAAAGAAAATGCCTTTAACAGCATCTCAGAAAATTTCTCTCGAAACGAATGCAAAAACAAGATGAGCCACTCTGACCTTTACAATGATAATAATAATAATAATAATAATAATAATAATAATAATAATAATAATAATAATAATAATATATTATTATTATTATTATTATTATTAATTATAAGAAAGGAGGCTACACATCAACCAGCCACATCACTATAATAATAATAATAATAATAATAATACTATATGCACTCTCACAGTTTCTTATAGATTACTTCAACAACATAAAAAACTTCACATAACTAATGTCATGTCTATTTTCGAAAAAAAATAGCGTTTTGATTTAGAGCTTCCAAGTATAAATTTTAGTGAAGGTCAGAGTGGTTCAATTTTTATTTGCAATTTTCAGAGCTGTTGTTAACAGCAGATTTTGTTGTTATTACCACGTGGTGCTGGTGAAGGGGCTCTTGATCCTGGGAACTGGAGCTAACCATCGATGCCCTATATAAGGATATAGAGATGGATATTATACACCGTGTATGGTAGCCATGATGTCCTGGTAAAGTGTTAGGTTAAGAGGTAGATAGTAAGTGGTTTACCTCTTGGGTATGTAGGTAAGAGGTAATGAGAAGGCTCATTTCCCATCCTCATCATCTCTCCTGGGTACTACCATCCTCATCATCTCTCCTGGGTACTACCATCCTCATCATCTCTCCTGGGTACGACCATCATCATCATCTCTCCTGGGTACTACCATCCTCATCATCTCTCCTGGGTACTACCATCCTCATCATCTCTCCTGGGTACTACCATCCTCATCATCTCTCCTGGGTACTACCATCCTCATCATCTCTCCTGGGTACTACCATCCTCATCATCTCTCCTGGGTACTACCATCCTCATCATCTCTCCTGGGTACTACCATCCTCATCATCTCTCCTGGGTACTACCATCCTCATCATCTCTCCTGGGTACTACCATCCTCATCATCTCTCCTGGGTACTACCATCCTCATCATCTCTCCTGGGTACTACCATCCTCATCATCTCTCCTGGGTACTACCATCCTCATCATCTCCTGGGTACTACCATCCTCATCATCTCTCCTGGGTACTACCATCCTCATCATCTCTCCTGGGTACGACCATCATCATCTCTCCTGGGTACTACACGCGACGATGGACAGTGACACTATCTAAACACTATCTCTGCTGGACTTATTTCTTATCTTTTTTATCGTTCCTCTGGAGATGCTTCTTACCGGCTTCTCAGGGACGAATGTCTACCCATAAGTAGGTCTAACAGCACACACCTGCCCCATGATAGCACACACCTGTCCCATGACAGTACACACCTGCCCCTTGATAGCACACACGTGTCCCATGACAGTACACACCTTTCCTATGGCTCCTATGCATCTCACTCACAAGAGCAGCCAAGAGCGCCCATCTCACACACACACACACGCACGCATATACAACAGGCCTAGTGTCTAATCGACATGTGCCTAAGACAAAATGGTAACTAACAGCACACACCAGTCCCATAACCACACATATCAGTCCCATAGCGGGCCCCACCTGCACCATTACTGCCCCTGGTGTCGACATCCTGTGTCTAAACCCAGCAACCTTCTCCTGCCTCCTGGCTACACCTAATAACCTATAAGCAGATTCAGGAGGCATTGTCTGTGCCTTAAAGTCTCCTGGTAACATGTAGGAAGACTTAGTGACCTCATTACCTGCTAGAAAACAGGTATAGAGGTTTGTAGCAGACTTAGGGCCTCTCAGCTGCTTCCTAGAGGCACTTGGTGGCAGATTTAGGGACCCCTCACCTATATACGTAAATATACACACAGAGGAAAATAAAAATAACACGTAATGGAGGGAAGGATATGAAGGGAGCCAAACGCAGAATGTACAATCCTTGAGTGCTAACTGTATTTATGCATGGCAGCGTGGATAACTGGAGAGTGCATGAACCCAAGTACTGTGTCTTCCCCCCTTTCCCCGCTGTGTACGTGGGTAAATGTAGTGGCCCTTTCACTGTACAAGGGTAAAGGTTGTAATCTTTTACTATAGATGGGTAAAAATAGTAATGTTTGCGTGCACATGGGTAAAGGTATCACTTCCTATCACTTCGTATAGGGGTCAGATGAAGGTGGCGAGTACCACCTTGGTGAATGTGGTGGTGAGAGAATCAAGCTGCTGACTGTGAAGTGTACTGCAACCCAATGGTCACGCTGTGTGAGCCACAGTCAGAAGCAGGCTAACACAGTCAGAAGCAGGCTAACACAGTCAGAAGCAGGCTAACACAGTCAGAAGCAGGCTAACACAGTCAGAAGCAGGCTAACACAGTCAGAAGCAGGCTAACACAGTCAGAAGCAGGCTAACACAGTCAGAAGCAGGCTAACACAGTCAGAAGCAGGCTAACATAGTCAGAAGCAGGCTAACACAGTCAGAAGCAGGCTAACACAGTCAGAAGCAGGCTAACACAGTCAGAAGCAGGCTAACACAGTCAGAAGCAGGCTAACACAGTCAGAAGCAGGCTAACACAGTCAGAAGCAGGCTAACACAGTCAGAAGCAGCTAACACAGTCAGAAGCAGGGCATACACAGTCAGAAGCAGGCTAACACAGTCAGAACAGGCTAACACAGTCAGAAGCAGGCTAACACAGTCAGAAGCAGGCTAACACAGTCAGAAGCAGGCTAACACAGTCAGAAGCAGGCTAACACAGTCAGAAGCAGGCTAACACAGACGAGGAGCAGGAGTTCCGGCAAGAAAGTATCCTTTAATGAGTCAAGTAAGTATCCCTGGATAGAACAAGTGTCCTCTATCCTCATTTAGGGAGAGTATCAGCTCAATGTGATTATTTCTATGGAGAGAGGAGCACACAGCCACGTCCTGCCAAACCTTATATTATTTAGTGATTGTATACAGGGACCACCGCGGCTATTATTTCCATGTAGCAGCCTTGGGTTCAGTCTCTGATAGACTGGTACCCGTAATACTAGTATGCTCCTGGCAGCAACACAACTCCAAATGAGAGTATCTTTGATACTCCCAACGGGAAAAGTTCAGAATGCCCCAGTACATAGGTGAGTTGCTGGTAGGTGGCTGGAACACCTGCCGCACTCAGCAGGGAACAACAGCAAGAGTAGACTTTGAAACAAGAATGGGCCGCCGCCACGAGGATGCTAGTACACGGATCACACTTAGCGTATCACTGTAGTGATTGTGTAATCTTAACTTCAGGAGCAGTGTTGTGCTCGTGGTGTTTGGTCCATCATATAATACGGTTGTAGCACTCATATAGCAGCGCAGCTTCTCAACGTAGTTGAATGATTACGATAAATCATACCACGGGTGGGGATTGAACTCGTGGCTGGTGAGTGGTAAAACTCCAGGCCAGCGCGTAAGCCACTGGGCCAGCAGTGTTAGGAGGCCTCGAGATCATCTCTCAGCAGCGTCCTCACACCTCTGATGATTACCTCTCACCTGAACATAATTATATAACACCTCCTCGTGGATCTTATTCCACTGTTCAACCACTGTGACTTTTCGAGATGGGTGGGTGTCTTGATGCTGGTGAAGGGCTCTTGATCCAAGGAATTCAAGCTGCTTGATTACCTCTCATACACTTGGCGATGTATAATCATTACAGGTCACTGTGAAACCTTCCTTCAGAAATACCTGAAAATATGTACCATGAAAACAGTGCGCTGTCAGCTCCAATATCTACGCAACTCTCATAACTTACTGGAGTGAGAGAAATATTAAGTGTAAAATAAACCTAGTGAACAGCACAGACACCATGGATACAATACGAAAACATTATGTCAACATCCATGGTCCAAAACTCATCACCCAAGAGGCAGAGTGCTGCCTGGTAACAGGAGGCAGAGTGCTGCCTGGTAACAGGAGGCAGAGTGATGCCTGGTAACAGGAGGCAGAGTGATGCCTGGTAACAGGAGGCAGAGTGATGCCTGGTAACAGGAGGCAGAGTGCTGCCTGGTAACAGGAGGCAGAGTGCTGCCTGGTAACAGGAGGCAGAGTGATGCCTGGTAACAGGAGGCAGAGTGCTGCCTGGTAACAGGAGGCAGAGTGATGCCTGGTAACAGGAGGCAGAGTGATGCCTGGTAACAGGAGGCAGAGTGATGCCTGGTAACAGGAGGCAGAGTGCTGCCTGGTAACAGGAGGCAGAGTGCTGCCTGGTAACAGGAGGAAGAGTGATGCCTGGTAACAGGAGGCAGAGTGCTGCCTGGTAACAGGAGGCAGAGTGCTGCCTGGTAACAGGAGGCAGAGTGATGCCTGGTAACAGGAGGCAGAGTGATGCCTTTTAACAGGAGGCAGAGTGCTGCCTGGTAACAGGAGGCAGAGTGATGCCTGGTAACAGGAGGCAGAGTGCTGCCTGGTAACAGGAGGCAGAGTGATGCCTGGTAACAGGAGGCAGAGTGCTGCCTGGTAACAGGAGGCAGAGTGCTGCCTGGTAACAGGAGGCAGAGTGATGCCTGGTAACAGGAGGCAGAGTGATGCCTGGTAACAGGAGGCAGAGTGATGCCTGGTAACAGGAGGCAGAGTGATCCTGGTAACAGGAGTCAGTGATGCCTGGTACAGGAGGCAGAGTGTGCCTGGTACACAGGAGGCAGAGTGATGCCTGGTAACAGGAGGCAGTGCTGCCTGGTAAAGGAGGAGGTGATGCCTGGTAACAGAGCAGAGTGTGCCTGGTAACAGGAGGAGAGTGCTTGCCTGGTAACAGGAGGCAGAGTCATGCCTGGTAATAGGAGGTAGAGTGATGCCTGGTAACAGGAGGCAGAGTGATGCCTGGTAACAGGAGGCAGAGTGCTGCCTGGTAACAGGAGGCAGAGGCTGCTGGTAACTAGGAGTGAGGATGCCTGGTCAACTAGGAGTCAGAGTGATGCCTGGTCAGAGCTAGAGTGATGCCTGGTACAGGAGGCAGAGTGAGCCTGGTCACACTGCTCAGGAGGCAGAGTCTACTGGTAATCAGGAGGCAGAGGTGCCTGGTAACAGGAGGCTAGAGTGATCCCTGTACAGGAGGCAGAGTGTACCTGCTACAGTGAGCGTGCATGCCTGGTCACTGGTCAGTGAGCTCCTGTAGTGACAGCCTTGCTGGTCAACTGCTCCAGAGGCACTTGGTCATGCTCAAGTGAAGCCTTGCGGGTCACTGCTCAGTGAAGCCTTGGTCACTGCTCAGTGAAGCCTTGGTCACTGCTCAGTGAAGCCTTGGTCACTGCTCAGTAACCTGGTACGCTCAGTAAATGCCTGTCAGGAATGCACTGCTCAGTGAAGCCTTGGTCACTGCTAAGTGAAGCCTTGGTCACTGCTCAGTGAAGCCTTGGTCACTGCTCAGTGAAGCCTTGGTCACTGCTCAGTGAAGCCTTGGTCACTGCTCAGTGAAGCCTTGGTCACTGCTCAGTGAAGCCTTGGTCACTGCTCAGTGAAGCCATGGTCACTGCTCAGGTGAAGCCTTGGTCACTGCTCAGTGAAGCCTTGGTCACTGCTCAGTGAAGCCTTGGTCACTGCTCAGTGAAGCCTTGGTCACTGCTCAGTGAAGCCTTGGTCACTGCTCAGTGAAGCCTTGGTCACTGCTCAGTGAAGCCTTGGTCACTGCTCAGTGAAGCCTTGGTCACTGCTCAGTGAAGCCTTGGTCACTGCTCAGTGAAGCCTTGGTCACTGCTCAGTGAAGCCTTGGTCACTGCTCAGTGAAGCCTTGGTCACTGCTCAGTGAAGCCTTGGTCACTGCTCAGTGAAGCCTTGGTCACTGCTCAGTGAAGCCTTGGTCACTGCTCAGTGAAGCCTTGGTCACTGCTCAGTGAAGCCTTGGTCACTGCTCAGTGAAGCCTTGGTCACTGCTAGTGAAGCCTTGGTCACTGCTCAGTGGAAGCCTGTAGAGTGAGGTCACTGCTCAGTGAAGCCTTGGTCACTGCTCAGTGAAGCCTTGGTCACTGCTAGTGAAGCCTTGGTCACTGCTCAGTGAAGCCTTGGTCACTGCTATGAAGCCTTGGTCACTGCTAGTGAAGCCTTGGTCACTGCTAGTGAAGCACTCTAGGCTCACTGCTAGTGAAGCCTTGGTCACTGCTTAAGATGAAGCCTTGGTCACTGCTAAGTGAAGGATCAGCCACTGCTAAGTGAAGCCTTGGTCACTGCTATGAAGCCTAAGGATCAGCCACTGAAGGCCTTGAGTCACTGCTTGAAGCCTTGGTCACTGCTAAGTGAAGCCCACTGCTAGTGAAGATCAGCCACTGCTAAGTGAAGGATCAGCCACTGCTAAGTGAAGGATCAGCACTGCTAAGTGAAGGTCAGCCACTGCTAAGTGAAGATCAGCCACTGCTAAGTGAAGGATCAGCACTGCTAAGTGAAGGATCAGCCACTGCTAAGTGAAGATCAGCCACTGCTAAGTGAAGGATCAGCCACTGCTAAGTGAAGGATCAGCCACTGCTAAGTGAAGGATCAGCCACTGCTAAGTGAAGGATCAGCCACTGCTAAGTGAAGGATCAGCCACTGCTAAGTGAAGGATCAGCCACTGCTAAGTGAAGGATCAGCCACTGCTAAGTGAAGGATCAGCCACTGCTAAGTGAAGGATCAGCCACTGCTAAGTGAAGGATCAGCCACTGCTAAGTGAAGGATCAGCCACTGCTAAGTGAAGGATCAGCCACTGCTAAGTGAAGGATCAGCCACTGCTAAGTGAAGGATCAGCCACTGCTAAGTGAAGGATCAGCCACTGCTAAGTGAAGGATCAGCCACTGCTAAGTGAAGGATCAGCACTGCTAAGTGAAGGATCAGCCACTGCTAAGTGAAGGATCAGCCACTGCTAAGTGAAGGATCAGCCACTGCTAAGTGAAGGATCAGCCACTGCTAAGTGAAGGATCAGCCACTGCTAAGTGAAGGATCAGACACTGCTAAGTGAAGGATCAGCCACTGCTAAGTGAAGGATCAGCCACTGCTAAGTGAAGGATCAGCCACTGCTAAGTGAAGGATCAGCCACTGCTAGAAGTGAAGGATCAGCCACTGCTAAGTGAAGGATCAGCCACTGCTAAGTGAAGGATCAGCCACTGCTAGGAAGATCAGCACAGGAAGGATCAGTCACTGTTTAAGTGAAGGATCAGTCACTGCTAAGTGAAGGATCAGCCACTGCTAAGTGAAGGATCAGTCACTGCTAAGTGAAGGATCAGTCACTGCTAAGTGAAGGATCAGCCACTGCTAAGTGAAGGATCAGCCACTGCTAAGTGAAGGATCAGCCACTGCTAAGTGAAGGATCAGTCACTGCTAAGTGAAGGATCAGCCACTGCTAAGTGAAGGATCAGCCACTGCTAAGTGAAGGATCAGCCACTGCTAAGTGAAGGATCAGCCACTGCTAAGTGAAGGATCAGCCACTGCTAAGTGAAGGATCAGCCACTGCTAAGTGAAGGATCAGCCACTGCTAAGTGAAGGATCAACCACTGCTAAGTGAAGCAGTGACAAGTACAAACAAGTCTTAGAACAAGGTTTCACTGAGGCGACGTTTCGCTCTTTGATGACCTAATAAACTTCTGCACAGAGCAAAATGTGTTCGTGCCGTCACATGTGTCTGCGCTACAACGTTTCGTCAGAGCGACGCTACATCGAGGACGTAACGTCACAACAGAAGCGTAAAATAAACGGTGAGGCAGTGGATCTAACTCTAAACGGGAAAAGAATTTGAAATCAGATCTGGGCAGCGGTTACAGCAACAGGAGGTTACAGAGGCAAACAGCTGAGGAGTCTCTGATGACACAAACAACAGGAGCTGTAATAACAGCCAGGGAACAGCTGCAGCTCGATATCAACAATGAAAGAACAGCAACACAAACAACAGGTGAGGTGGGTGCTGGTGATGTCGTGGATGCTGATGATGCCGTGGATGTTGGTGATGTAGATGCTGGTGATGTCGTGGATGTTGATGATGTAGATGCTGGTGACGTCGTGGATGTTGGTGATGTAGATGCTGGTGATGTCGTGGATGTTGGTGATGTAGATGCTGGTGATGTCGTGGATGTTGGTGATGTCGTGGTGATGTGGATGGTGATGTAGATGCTGGTGATGTCGTGGATGTTGGATGTGGGATGTCTGTGTTGGTGAGTGTGATGCTGGTGATGTAGATGCTGTGATGTCGTGGATGTATGGATGCTGGTGAAGTGAGTGGTGTCTGGTGAGTGACGTGGTGGGTGATGGTAGGTGCTGGTGGTGACGTGGGGGATGAGGTGCTGGTGTATGAGGATGTGCTGGTGGTGACGTGGGGGGATGGAGGTACTGGTGGTGACGTGGGGGGATGGAGGTGCTGGTGGTAACGTGGGGGATGGAGTGCTGGTGGTGACGTGGGGATGGAGGTACTGGTGGTGACGTGGGGGATGGAGGTGCTGGTGGTGACGTGGGGATGGAGGTGCTGGTGGTACGTGGGGGATGGAGGTGCTGGTGGTAACGTGGGGGATGGAGGTGCTGGTGATGACGTGGGGGGATGGAGGTGCTGGTGATGACGTGGGGGGATGGAGGTGCTGGTGGTAACGTAGGGGGATGGAGGTGCTGGTGGTGACGTGGGGGGATGGAGGTGCTGGTGGTGACGTGGGGTGATAGAGGTGGTGGTGGTGACGATGACATCTGTGGGTAGAAGACGCACCCACCCAGGTCAGGAGACAACCCACTTGACCACCAGCCCCGCCCACCTCCTCTCTCCCTCAGAATCCCCTTCAGTACCACCACCTTCCTCTGCTCTCTCCACCAGGGATCAATATTTCCAATGTTCTTTTACGGTTCGAAATATCACGAATCTAAAATGACGATTGGTTATAAAGTAATCATGGATTTAAATGTCATATGAGTGTCGCTGGCGTCTGCTACGATGCCAAGAGTCGTCTGATGCCCAAACTCGTCCTCCTGCGCACCGCTGGGGGCGCACACTCTGCCCAAACTAATATTACCCAGGAAATTACTCACACGGCTGGAGTTTCTCTCCTAGTTTCCCCGAGGTAACAGGTGATGTGATGTGTGTATTACACGAGGTAGTGTATTGGGAGCACTAGTAGAGGGAGGACACCCACGTGGACATGACGTCAACCACTACATGTCTGTCCCCCGGGGGTATCCCGAGGTACCCAGACACACCACTACCACCACCTGTGGGTATTGTGCTCTTCTATCTGTAGTGCCAACTCCCCTGTGGCACTGTGACGGCACTGCTGTGTTGCACCCTGTGATAAGTACAGGTGTAGGTAATGAATACAGCCATGGAGGAATGGGACCCCCAAGGTAGACATGGTGGAGGGTGCAGGATTGTATCTCAGGGTAGTATACCTATGCCCAGGGGTATCCCTTGGTATTATTGGTAATACTCTTTTGGTATGAACAGTAATGAAGCTAATGATCCCATACAAGGATTTAATAGTGTGTGTCTGTGTGTGTATGTGTGTGTGTGTGTGTGTGTGTGTGTGTGTGTGTGTGTGTGTGTGTGTGTGTGTGTGTGTGTGTGTGTGTGTGTGTGTGTGAGGGAGGTGTGTGGCAACCCAGGGTGGGGCGGCAGGTGAGGGTGCCGCTGGGCTGGTCTGCCTCACTCCGCCGCCGACCTCCCTCACCGTCACTACCTCCAACACCACGCTGCTGCTACCGGACCTCCAGCAGCGCCTCACAAGCCTCTCCCAGCCTTGCCCACGCCCTCATGGCGAGGCCACTTGAAGGGAGGGAGGCGAGGAGCAGCTGGTCTCACCACCCAGGTGCAGTGTTCATCCCCTACAGTCTGCACCACTACCACCGCTGCACCACAATTGCACCATATTGCACCATTATCTCCACACAATTACCCTCACCACCACAGCACTTTATCACCAATAGTATTTTTGTGACCTTAAAGTGGAAGAGGGTGTGGAGCCGAGTGTTGTGTCGTGTGGCGCACCCCGTGCGTCTCACTAACAGTGTGTGGCCAAAGTTACCAATAGTGTGATGTGAGACGCCCCATCATGTGTCCACTAGCAAACACAGTAGTGGTCGGAGTTACAAGTAGTGTAAGCGCGAGCCGTGACGCTTCCATGGGTGATGTAACCTCCAGAAACCTTCCCAGACACCCACACACATGCCCGCCTGCCCTCTCAACTTGCCCTTAATGTTACCCATAAGTGCCCACTCCACTCCCTTGCAACCCCCTACCCCTTTCTCATTCCTCGTGCCCCTCAGTTCCACCCATTTACTCTCAGTTTTAGCTTATAATAGGAACTCCCTTGTAGGTGAAGGTTTGAGGATAAAAGGCCTCACTCTGCTTCATCTTTTTCAATCATTGTCAGAGTCCAGCTCTTTATTTTCACATTATAAATAAAGCATAAACACAAAGACCATGATGACCTGTGTCCAACCACAGCAGCAGCAGCAGCAGCAGCAGCAGCCTTCAAACACCCCAACAAAAATGTGACACTTCATTGCCTTAAGCAGTCGAAAATGTTTAACTGTTGTGTATGCACTCTCTGCCAGGGTGGCTGACGGTGCACTCTGCCAGGGTGGCTGACGGTGCACACTCTGCCAGACAACAGTAATCAGCCAGGGTGGCTGACGGTGCACTCTCTGCCAGACAGCAGCAGCATCGCGTGCTGGCCGCACCTGCTGTAGTTTTGTGATACTAAGGATTGATTTATGGATCCGCGTGCGGTCAGGTGGAGACGGAGAGGCGCCCTAGCGCCACTCCCGCGTGCGGTCAGGATCCCTCCCGCGGGAGCCGAGGGCTCCTTATCAAGTTCTCAAAGAGATAGGTATCCACAAGATGTGTTCCACAAGAGGTGTTCCACACGAGGTGTCCCACAAGAGGTGTTCCACACGAGGTGTCCCACAAGAGGTGTTCCACACGAGATGTTCCACAAGAGGTGTTCCATACGAGATGCTCCACACGGTGCTCCACAAGAGGTGCTCCAGACGAGGTGTTCCACACGGTGCTCCACAGTCTCACGTACAGGGTGCCTTGTAGTGTACTTTCACAAGTACTGGACACCACTAAAGCACCTTAGAACCGCAGATGAGGGAGCCCGTGCGGGTGTGCGTGAGTGTACGGTGACACAATGCAGCATACTCGTACACCTGCGGCAGCCAGCGACCACGTGTCTCAGCATACAAGTCCCTGAGAGTGCAGGAAGCAGGAGCCACCACGTGGTACACTCAGAACCTCCCTCAGGAGCACCCAGGGGCTGAAGAACCTAAGAGACGACCGCAGGTGTCAGGTAGGAACCAACACTCCTTATACGGTCATGCAGGAGGCGCTCACTGCCTCATGTTATACTCTCTCTCTCTCTCTCTCTCTCTCTCTCTCTCTCTCTCTCTCTCTCTCTCTCTCTCTCTCTCTCTCTCTCTCCATCACAACTTGCTAAGTTATTCTATATAGTATATATATGTGTGTGTGTGTGTGTGTTAAATATAATCGTAATTTGTTGGCATTTTGGATATTGATGGTGGTGGTTGTGATAGTAGTGGTGGTTGTGATAGTAGTGGTGGTTGTGATAGTAGTGGTGGTTGTGATAGTAGTGGTGGTAGCTGTAATAGTTTACCTGGAGAGGGTTTCGGGGTCTAGAGTCGGTGCGTGTGTGGTGCAAGTGTAGTAGTGGTGGCTGTGATAGTAGTGGTGGCTGTGGTAGTAGTGGTGGCTGTGGTAGTAGTGGTGGCTGTGGTAGTAGTGGTGGCTGTGGTAGTAGTGGTGGTGGTTCGGACAGTACATATGAGAAGGCAGTGTAAGGAACATAAGAACATAAGAAAGAAGAAACACTGCAGCAGGCCTACTGGCCCATGCGAGGCATGTCCAAGTCTCCCACCGGCCCAAGCCAATGCCCCGACCCAGCCAGGTCAGGTTACATTCACTTAAGGAAGGAGCACGGCATCTGACCTATTAAAGTTTTATTATTGCTTCCTGACGTGTTTAACCTCACTAATTATACAAACTTTCTGCTGCTGTTGTTCTGTGTTGCACCTGTGTGTATTTACCGAGTTCTAGCTCCTGTACTCACTTCTTGTACCTTAATAAAAACATAAGAGTAGTGGAACAGGAGATCAGGCCGTGTTCCACTCATCTATTTCCACACCAGTACTTCCTTATATTCTTTCTAAATCTATATTTGTGTAATTTGAATCCATTGCTGCGAGTCCTGTTTTGGTTAGATATTTTCAGCACTTTATTTATTTATTCCTGTTTTTCATTTGCACATTACAGTCTTAACCCCCTTAATTCTACGTGTTTCCAGAGTGTAAATTCAGGGCCTTCAGCCTATCTTCGTAGAAAAGGTTTCTGATAAATGGGATCAACTACGTTATCCTTCTCTGAATATTTCCCAGCACATATATGTCCATTCTGTAATACTGAAACAAGCCTGGCCCAGGCCGGGCTCCGGGAGTAACAAAAACTCTCGAAACTCATCATAGGTATATCAAAGGAATATAAATATGAAGTATAATCTTTGGACTTGTATTACTTCTTGATATGAAGCCAAGAATCATATTAGCTTTATTGTGAAGACTTGTGTACTGTTGTGTTGACTTTAAACTACTGCTAACCAGAACTCATGAATAATTCTCGCATTTAGTCTGACTGGGATCTATACTATTTACTTTGTAAGTGCTACAGTTATTTTCTTTTTTCTAGAATTAGAACATTACATTTGTCCACAGTGAACTGCATCAGCCACCTATCCAATCACATCAACCTAACCAGGTCATCCTATAGCGCTCTAGTCTTCTCAGAAATTATCTGACGACCTATTTAATGTCACTATTTATTCCCTCGTCTATGTTGTTCATGCTGATTGTAAACAATAAGGGGTCCAGTGTTGACTCCTGTGGAACACCACTTGTAACGAGTCTCCACAGTGATTTCTTACCATTTATGCAAACTCTCTTTTGGCTATAAGTCAGCCATGCCTCGAGCCAGGAGATATCTCCTGCTATGCCATACACCGCTGCTTTGTTCATCATTCATCTACGGGGAACTTTATCACAGGCCTTGATGAACTCCATATACATAATACTGTGTTCTTTATCTTGGTCTACTGCCTCGAAAACCTTAGTGGAAAAAGTTAAGGTATTTGTAAGGCAAGAACGCCACTTTGTAAAACCGTGCTGAGATTCATATATATACTTTTCTTTTTTTGAAGGTGGCTTCAAATTGCATCCGCAATTACTGATTCCATCAACTATCCCACAATTGAGGTTAGTCTGACTGATCTATAATTTGAAGCCGAGGATCTATCTCCTACCTCGTCAATGAGTATAACCTTTCTCATATTCCACTTATGAGGTACGATAAACGTTTGTAGTGATTTATTGAATAGACCAACGAATAGTTTGCTGCCTTCCTCACTGCATTCCTTTAGAACTCCTGACAAGACTTCGTTAGGGCCCGGTGACGTGTTTCAGTCTATCTAGTTGACCGAGAACCATGTCACTACTGACTTCATTCATTTTCCTCCTAATCTATATGTTCACTGATGCCTGAAGTGTTGTGTATATCCTTTATACTGGAACATTTCAGCCCTAACTGCAACGATACTAAAACATTTATCTTGAAGTGGTGGATGAAAATAATGTAGATCTTAATATTACGGATTGGAGAAAAGGATTTAGGAGTTCTAGTTGGCAGTAATCTGAAACCAAGACACAGTGCATAAGTGTTCGCAATAAAGCTAACAGAATCCTTGGCTTCATATCAAGAAGTATAAATAATAGGAGTCCTCAGGTTGTTCTTCAACTCTATATATCCTTGGTTAGGCCTCATCTAGATTATGCTGCACAGTTTTGGTCACCGTATTACAGAATGGATATAAATGCACTGGAAAACGTACAAAGGAGGATGACAAAGTTGATCCCATGTATCAGAAATCTTGCCTATGAAGATAGACTGAGGGCCCTGAATCTGCACTCTCTAGAAAGGCGTAGAATTAGGGGGAATATGATTGAGATGTATAAATGGAAAACAGGAATTAATAAAGGGGATGTAAATAGCGTGCTAAAAATATCTAGTATCGACAGGACTCGCAGCAATGGTTTTAAATTGGAAAAATTCAGATTCATGAAGGATATAGGAAAGCATTGGTTTGGTAATAGAGTTGTGGATGAGTGGAACAAACTCCCGAGTACCGTCATAGAAGCTAAGACGTTGTGTAGTTTTAAAAATAGGTTGGATAAATGCATGAGTGGGTGTGGGTGAGTGTGAGTTGGACCTGACTAGCTTGTGCGACTAGGTCAGATGCCGTGCTCCTCCCTTAAGTGAATGTGACTGACCTGACTAGGTCAAGGCATTGGCTTAAGTCGGTGGGAGAATTGGACCTGCCTCACATGGGCCAGTAGGCCTGCTGCAGTGTTCCTTCTTTCTTATGTTCTTATGAACTGTCTTCATGAAATGTATCAAGTGTATCATGCTGGAATGTGTCATGTTGAGATGACATTGAAGAATAAAACCCACAATACCGTGACTGGGACAATTCACAACTAACCCACAATACCGTGACTAGAACAATTCACAACTAACCCACAATACCGTGACTGGAACAATTCACAACTAACCCACAATACCGTGACTGGGACAATTCACAACTAACCCACAACACCGTGACTGGAACAATTCACAACTAACCCACAATACCGTGACTGGGACAATTCACAACTAACCCACAACACCGTGACTGGAACAATTCACAACTAACCCACAACACCGTGACTGGAACAATTCACAACTAACCCACAATACCGTGACCGGGACAATTCACAACTAACCCACAACACCGTGACTGGAACAATTCACAACTAACCCACAACACCGTGACTGGAACAATTCACAACTAACCAACAATTCATAGGAAAAACTCAAGGCAATGTTTCGATCCGTCCTGGATCTAACAATGTTCACGATCGACCGAAACGTTAAGTTTCCTCTCCCAGTAAGGATGTGATTTGTGTCTAAATTTATTTTTCTAATGATAGTGATGTTAGAGTCAATAGGTGTGGACATTATTATTTTTAATAATAATAATATTATTATTATTATATTAAAAATAAGTGGTAATGCCACCAGAGTTCAAGACCTAGGAGTGATAATGTCAGAGGATCTCACTTTCAAGGAACACATCAATGTCTTTATCACAGCCACTAGCGAAATTATATGTCGGATAAGAAATGATATGTTGGACAATAAGAAGTTTCAAAACAAGCGATGCCAAGCCAATGATGACACTCTTCAGGTCACTTGTTCTCTCTAGGCTAGAATACTGCTGTGTACCAATGGCCTTCCTTAAGGCTGGCGAAACTGTTGGGATGGAAAATGTTCAGAGAACCTTCACAGCTCGTATAAACTTAGTTAAGCACCTAAATTGCTGGGAGCGCCTTGAACTCCCTAGAACTACTCCTTAGAAAGATACATCATAATCTACACCTGGAAGATACTGGAGGGATTGGTCCCAATGCACACCGAAATTGCTACTTACGAAAGCAGCAAATCTTGAAATCGGTCACAGGTACCGCACACACGCACCTGACTAATTAGGAACTAATAAGCAGTTCTTTTGCTTAGTCAGGGAGAGATATATATTATTGACACGCTATATTCTATGTCAAACACATCAATGTACTGCCGTCCTACACTGCATCGTTCTTATTATAGACTGCATCTCTCGTTATAGACTGCATCTCTCGTTATAGACTGCATCTCTCTTTATTGATTACATCTTTCGTTATAGACTGCATCTCTCGTTACAGACTGCATCTCTCGTTATAGACTGCATCTCTCTCTATTGATTACATCTCTCGTTATAGACTGCATCTCTCGTTATAGACTTCATCTCTCTTTATAGACTGCATCTCTCGTTATAGACTGCATCTCTCGTTACAGACTGCATCTCTCGTTATAGACTGCATCTCTCTTTATTGATTACATCTTTCGTTATAGACTGCATCTCTCGTTACAGACTGCATCTCTCGTTATAGACTGCATCTCTCTTTATTGATTACATCTCTCGTTATAGACTGCATCTCTCTTTATAGACTGCATCTCTCGTTATAGACTGCATCTCTCGTTACAGACTGCATCTCTCGTTATAGACTGCATCTCTCGTTACAGACTGCATCTCTCGTTATAGACTGCATCTCTCGTTACAGACTGCATCTCTCGTTACAGACTGCATCTCTCGTTATAGACTGCATCTCTCTTTATTGATTACATCTCTCGTTACAGACTGCATCTCTCGTTATAGACTGCATCTCTCGTTACAGACTGCATCTCTCGTTACAGACTGCATCTCTCGTTATAGACTGCATCTCTCGTTACAGACTGCATCTCTCGTTACAGACTGCATCTCTCGTTATAGACTGCATCTCTCGTTACAGACTGCATCTCTCGTTATAGACTGCATCTCTCTTTATAGACTGCATCTCTCGTTATAGACTGCATCTCTCTTTATAGACTGCATCTCTCGTTACAGACTGCATCTCTCGTTACAGACTGCATCTCTCGTTACAGACTGCATCTCTCGTTACAGACTGCATCTCTCGTTACAGACTGCATCTCTCGTTACAGACTGCATCTCTCGTTACAGACTGCATCTCTCGTTATAGACTGCATCTCTCGTTATAGACTGCATCTCTCGTTATAGACTGTATATCTTATTATAGACTGCATCTCTCTTATTATAGACTGTATCTTTTATTATATATGAATTTATCTTATTGTAAACTGCATCTCTCACTTGATAAAGCTTATTAATCTAATGAAATTATATTACAAAGAGGAAGACACGTATAACCTTGGTCAGTCTGGTAGGCATTAAGTAACCTCGGTCAGTCTGGTAGGCATTAAGTAACCTCGGTCAGTCTGGTAGGCATTAAGTAACCTTGGTCAGTCTGGTAGGCATTAAGTAACCTTGGTCAGTCTGGTAGGCATTAAGTAACCTTGGTCAGTCTGGTAGGCATTAAAATTAGTATAAAAAGGGAGCTGCATCATGAATATGAATGTCGAAGGGATGTAATTAGAAGCCTGAGTAGATCTGTAACTCACTACGATAAAATTAACGTATATGAACACAATTAGGTAGCAACTTAAGAGTGTAAAGAGACTGACCTTGTTGCACTACTGTTAGTCTGTCATATATACAGACGATGATCCAAGCAAATGTAGAGTCTGGTAGAGACTCACTTTCTGTAGAGAGAACCTTTTATTATTATTATTATTATTAATAATAATAATAATAATCTTTATTTCTACAAGTACATGTACAAGGTATACAGGCCTAGCTGACATCAGTGACATACTACTATATAGAAAGCCCCTTGTTATGTAGAGCATTTCGTGCAAATTAAGTCAATTTTGTCCCAGGATGCGACCCACACCAACTGACTAACACCCAAGTACCCGTTTTACTGATGGGTGAACAGGGACAGCAGGTGTCTTAAGGAAACACGTCCTACTGTTTCCACCCGAGCGAAACGTTGTCTGTAGTTCAAGCACCATCACAGTTACCAGTACTTGCCACCTTGGCATACATGTACTCACCTATTTGTGGTTGCAGGGGTCGAGTCATAGCTCCTGGCCCCGCCTCTTCACTGATTGCTACTAGGTCCTCTCTCTCCCTGCTCCATGAGCTTTATCAAACCTAGTCTTAAAACTATGTATGGTTCCTGCCTCCACTATGTCGCTTTCCAAGCTATTCCACTTCCTGACAACTCTATGACTGAAGAAATACTTCCTAACATCCCTTTGACTCATAGGAGTCTTCAACTTCCAATTGTGACCCCTTGTTTCTGTGTCCCCTCTCTGGAACATCTTGTCTCTGTCCACCTTATCTATTCCTCGCAGTATTTTATATGTCGTTATCATGTCTCCCCTAACCCTCCTGTCCTCTAGTGTCGTCAGGCCGATTTCCCTTAACCTTTCTTCGTAGGACAATCCCCTTAGCTCTGGGACTAGTCTTGTTGCAAACCTTTGCACTTTCTCTAATTTCTTGACGTGCTTGACCAGGTGTGGGTTCCAAACTGGTGCTGCATACTCCAGTATGGGCCTGACGTATATGGTATACAGAGTCTTGAATGATTCCTTGGTGAGGTATTGGAACGCTATTCTTAGGTTTGCCAGCCGCCCGTATGCTGCAGCAGTTATCTGATTGATGTGTGCCTCAGGAGATGTGCTCGGTATTATACTCACCCCAAGATCTTTTCTTTGAGTGAGGTTTGCAGTCTTTGGCCACCTAGACTATACTCTGTCTGCGGTCTTCTTTGCCCTTCCCCGATATTCATGACTTTACATTTGGCAGGGTTAAATTCAAGGAGCCAGTTACTGAACCAGGCTTGCAGCCTGTCCAGGTCTCTTTGTATTCCTGCCTGATCCTCGACTGATTTGATTCTTCTCATTAACTTCACATCATCTGCAAACAGGGACACTTCTGAGTCTATCCCTTCCGTTATGTCATTCACATATACCAAAAACAGTACAGGTCCTAGGACTGACCCTTGTGGAACTCCACTCGTCACAGGTGCCCACTCTGACATCTCGTCACGTACCATGACTCGTTGTTGTGTGTGTGTGTGTGTGTGTGTGTGTGTGTGTGTGTGTGGAGCACTCCGGTCGTCACCCACGGAAACAGGGTACCCGACAAAAAAGAAAACACTTTCACTGTAGTTCATTCAATCACTGTGTTGCCAGAAGGGCGTCGACATCTCAGTTCAGATGACTCTCCAAACCGCAACATAACCCCCCCCCCCACACGCCAACACTAATAAGAGATGGTTAATCCAGTTCTTGGGAACATTACCACGCTACTTCAATTGGAGGATCGTCAATAACTGTCTGCTTGATCAGTTTCCCGACGATATTAGACTGTTCTTCCTTGGTCCATCCCTCTGTGCCCTGAAAAAGATGGAGGAATTCCGACCTTCACCAAAAGCAACAACACTCTTGGCTGTCTCGTTGCTAGCGCGGCTGTCACAAGTATTTGTAGATTATGACGCTTCAAGCAAGCCATCTTGACTTCCAGGACCCTCAAGGTGTTTAATCTACTGTTTGGGGAGCACAAAATCACTTCATCATGAGGTGTTTAGCAAGGGGATTCTCTGACCCATTCTCTTCTGCACAGAGGTTAGATAAATCACTATCAGACTGGCTAGCAAACTAAATATCTGGTTGGTGGGTGATGGCACACTGGCAGGCACGAAGGAGTCCCTTCTGGCAGATCTGGATCAGATGATGACATGGGTACCAGTAATGGGATTCGTCCATTCAAATAGGAAATCATCTCAGCCACCCAGCAAGCAATCGATGCAGTGAGATCCATACTACCAGGTGCGTCAACCATTGTCCTCCCTCCTGACAACACCCTGCTAGGAGCCCCGCTACAAAGTAATGCTATTAACGTAATTCTCGAGGACAAACTGGATAATCTGAAGAGAATGGAACAACGAGTAGGCAGTCTAGACGCATACGATGCACTGTACCTTTTAGTAGTGTTTCAGCCTCTTCAGGCTAACATATTCCCTAAGATGCTCATCCTCAATTACAAACAATGGGACCAAGCTAGACTGCCAGTTAGACTAAGAGGCACTGGTGTCCGCAAGGTATCACAGACAACATTCCTGTCTTCACGTGTGGCGTCCAGCGAACTTGTAGCAGAGATTCTCCCTGAACACCTCAGGTGCAGTGTTGGCGTTCACGACCCAAAGTTCATCAACAGAGCCAGGCTTTGAGATACTCTAACAGACCCCTCAACCAAACCTGGTTGAACAGGCATTGAACAGAAAAGCTGGCTAAAAGCCCAGTCAGAGGTATATCAATGGTATATTACAGGTATATAATAAGGGTAAGCCAGTAGTTGGTGAACCACTGGGCAAGTCACCATCTGACAAACACCAACCTCAGTACCTACCTTCCTTACAGGATATATACCCTGTGGGATGTATTTCACTCACTGTATATATACCCTGTGGGATATATTTCACTCACTGTATATATACCCTGTGGGATGTATTTCACTCACTGTATATATACTGGATATTTACTCATTATAGGTATACCTGTGGTGAACCATGGTTCACTCATCTGATAATACCCTCGTGGATCTATTTCCTCACTGTATATATACCCTGTGGGATGTATTTCACTCACTGTATATATACCCTGTGGGATGTATTTCACTCACTGTATATATACCCTGTGGGATGTATTTCACTCACCGTATATATACTGAGACTTTACTCCCATTTTAGGGATTAAAGTATTCCCTGGTGGTGAACAGGTTACCATGCAGCCGTAATGACCCTCGTGGAGTCGATAGGTTTTGAACCCCATTAACCAACCACCCTATCTTCCTCTTAAACAAAACTCCCACAGTGGGGTGGGGAGAGACCCACCTAACCTCCCTCCCTCTCTTCGTCCCCCAACTAGGGAAAAGGGGAAGGTGTATAGATACCCACAAAATTCAAGATCAGGCTCTTGGACGAATCAAAATACACCGTGTATATTTATACAATAATAACACTAATAATATAGATGGAGGCTGAGTAATACTGATAATGAGGGAAGATGAGGGAGTATATGTAGGAGGGAAGGAAGATAGGGGGAGGGAGGGAGGGAGGATAGTAATGGATAAAACAGGCCAAATATAATATTATCCAAGGTAAATCTTGGGGGCAGGGTTGCCCAGCTTAGCTCTCTCTCTCTCTCTCTCTCTCTCTCTCTCTCTCTCTCTCTCTCTCTCTCTCTCTCTCTCTCTCTCTCTCTCTCTCTCATGGCAGCTAGTAAGTAAACATGTTTCCTCTTGGACGTACTCTGAACACTGCCACTGAGCTTCAAATACCTACAAATTACAATCAATGATTCAGTCAATCAACTTGATATAATATGCAGAACAGTATAAAGTTACACTCACCATAAGAACATAAGAAAGAAGGAACACTGCAGCAGGCCTACTGGGCCCATGCGAGGCAGGTCCAAGTCACCTACAGGCTTAAGCCACTGACCTAACCTAGTCAGGTCCAGGTCACATCCACTTAAGGAGCACTACATCAGACCTATTAGCACAAGCTAGTCAGGTCTAAATCACACCCACTCATGTAATTATCTAACCTATTTTTAAAACTACACAACGTTTTAGCTTCTATAACGGAACTCGAGAATTTGTTCCATTCATCCACAACTCTTACCAAAACAGTGTTTTCCTATATACTTCCTGAATCTGATTTTTTTCCAACTTGAAACCATTGCTGTGAGTCCTGTCTTGGCTAGATATTTTTAGCACGTTATTTACATTCCTTTATTTATTCCTGTTTTCCATTTATACATCTCAATCATATCATCCCTAATTCTACGCCTTTCTAGAGAGTGCAGATTCAGGGCCTCAGTGTATCCTCATAGGGAAGATTTCTGATACATGGAATCAGTCTTAAACAGTGCAGACGAAGTCCTTCAAAGAAGACGGCAGAGTGATGGTAAAAATATTTCAGATCAGTAACATTAGCATCACACGTCATAAAAGTCTTTGAAAGGCTTCTGAGACTTACTGTTTTTATGGATCAACATAACGTACACAACCCAAATTAGCATGGATTTAGAACAGTAAAATCATGCTTCTCGCTATTATTAGATCATTATAACAAAAGTTGAGTACTCCAAGGCACGGTTCTGACACCATTACTGTTTCTCATCCTCACAGAAGACAGATAACACGAGTCACACTTTCGTGTAATCCTTCACAGAAGATACCAAAATCAGCATGAAAGTCGCCTCAGTAAACTGTGCAGAAATATTACAATCATATATCAGCAACGCCTTCCAGTAGGCAACTGAAAATAAGATTATGCTCATTGGTGATAACTTAACTTACTTAGATATTGGAAGAATGAAGAACTCAAATTAAACACTGAATATAGAACAGACTGACCATTTCTTAGAACATAAGAAACAAGTAAAAGACTTAAGAATGATAATGTCAGATGATACCTTTGATATGCCTTTGACGGGTTTCGAGAATTGCCTCCTGCTACAAAAGCAGCAAAGTCCAGAAAAATGATAGAGTGGATACTGAGAACTTTGAAAATATGAGAAATAAAGCCACTGATAGTAATATTTAAATCACTTATGCTCACACGTCTAGAATATTACTCTGTATTCACAGCTGTGTTCAAGGCAAGAGAGATATCAAGAGCCGGAGATATACAAAGATCGTTTAGTGCCGCCCTCACAGAGTCATTGAAGCATTTAAACTACTTGGAATGTTTCAAAATATTTGAATTGTATTTTCTGAAGTGAAGAAGAGTCATACTTGATAATGTGCATCTTTAAGATATTGGAGGGCCAGGTCCTACACACTATCATAGCAATGTACTAGAGTGAAAGATATGGGAGGAAGTGTAAAATAGACCCAATGAAAAACAGGGTCCCCATAGGAACAATAAGAGAACACTGTGTCAACATCCGTGATCCAAGACTCTTCACCCTGCTACCAGCAGATATCAGAACTGTTGCTGGAACAAATGTTGAAGTTTTCACGAGGAAATTGCATCACTACCTCTCCCAAGTGCTAGATCGACCAGGCTGTGATGTCCATGTAGGCCAGCCAGACTGTGATGTCCATGTAGGCCAGCCAGGCTGTGATGGACATGTAGGCCAGCCAGATGTGATGACTCCACCCTGCTAGGTACCCGAACTGTGTGGACAAAAGTGAAATTCCAGACAATTGCATGTCCATCTCCACCAAAGGGGTTGATCAGTGGCCAGGACTGTGATGTCCATGTAGGCCAGCCAGGCTGTGATGGACATATAGGCCAGCGGACTGCTAACAGCAACAGCTTTGTTAAACAGGTAATCAATATAGAAGTTGGTCCAAATGCCCTCGAAATCGGTATATCACAGGTAACTGGTTTACAGTTATATATGTATACAGAAAGTATCCATTGGATGGTAGTAACAAACAAGGAACTATCCAGTTTACGGTAACTTCAAACTATCCATGGATGGTAATAATGAACACTTAACTATCCAGCAGATGGTTAGTGACAAACAAGAAACTATCCGGTGGTTGGTAATAGCAAACAAGGAACTATTTGGTGGATGGTGGTGACAAGAAACTATCCAGTGGATGATATATCTGAAGGATACTTGAAGGATGTTCACAGGGGTACAGGGGTGAACGCCCCATGGCTCCGTCTCAAAACCAAGCCTCCTGGTGGATCAAGGAATGGTCAGCCAGGCTGTTATTACTGGCCGAACGCAGAGCAACGTGCGAAGCACAGCCCCACTAGTCAGGGACTGACGTGAGACACTTGTGAAGTTTCTTCTTGAAGGCAATTTTAATGCACGAAGGGAGAGCGTTGAAAAGTCGGGAACCTATAACACTTATCGAGTTCTCTCTTCAAATATTTCTCGAACCCTTGCTTCTTATTGGAGGTATTTTGTACCGTTTGCCAAATGTCTTGCTTTCACATGAAGTAATTTCGGTGTGTATGTTGAGGACCAATCCATCCTTATGATGTATCTTTCTCGCCTACCTTCCAAGCAGTACAGTTCTGGGGACTTCAAGCATTCCAGTTGTCAAGATTTTTGAATGTACAGAATATGGAGAGTGAAAGTTGTGTGTATGTTTTCTAGGTGAGCAGACTGACCTGCTTGAATGGGGCTGTTAGAAGGAAGCAGTATTCCAGCATGGAGACAACCACTTGAAGACTGTCATCATTGGCTCAGTAACATTGCTGTCATCCTTGACTGTGAAATCTTTGACAGTCACTCCCAAGTCTCGCACATTGAACTTTCGCTTTGTTGAGTGATTTGAGTTTGTTTTGTACTCCATTTCAGTGTTTATTTCCTCCTTACTTCCACAGCGGAGAAACTGAAAATTGTCCTTAATGAACATTATACTGACTGAGGCCCACTGCAAGACTTGATTTATATCCTCTTGAAGATTCCTTGTGTCTTCGAGGGACGCAGCTCAGAGATTCTGGTATAATCAGCAACAGATGTTACGGTACTATGATTTATGTCCCCGTCTATGTCTGATATAAGAATGAACAACAAAAGTGGAGCGAGTACTGTGCCTTGAGCAGCGAGTACTGTGCCTTGAGCAGCGAGTACTGTGCCTTGAGCAGCGAGTACTGTGCCTTGAGCAACAGAACTTTTCACTGTGGCAGCCTCCGACTTAACTATTTACTACTCTGAGTTCTATTTGTTATCCTAAATATCCCTTTATTCACTCTTCCAGTTATTCCTTTTGAGCGCATTTTGTGCTCTATCACACCATTTGTTGCACTTGTCGAAGGCTGTTGCAAAGTCAGTGTACACTACATCAGCATTTTGCTTGTCTTCCAGTGCATCCAAGATCATGTCGTAATGGTTTAGCAACTGTGAAAGGCAGGAGAGACCTGGTCCAACACAGGCTGCCCCGGATTGTACATTTTCGTAATTGATGCTGTTCCATTTGATGTTTCTCAGGACCATTTCAAAGATTTTGTTAATGTTAAAAGTTAGCAGTAACAAAGAAGGAACCATCCAGTAGATGGTAGTAACAAAGAAGGAACCATCCAGTAGATGGTAGTAATAAAGAAGGAACCATCCAGTAGATGGTAGTAACAAAGAAAGAACCATCCAGTAGATAGTAGTAACAAAGAAGGAACCATCCAGTAGATGGTAGTAACAAAGAAGGAACCATCCAGTAGATGGTAGTAACAAAGAAGGAACCATCCAGTAGATGGTAGTAACAAAGAAGGAACCATCCAGTAGATGGTAGTAACAAAGAAGGAACCATCAGTAGATGGTAGTAACAAAGAAGGAACCATCCAGTAGATGGTAGTAACAAAAGAAGGAACCATCCAGTAGATGGTAGTAACAAAGAAGGAACCATCAGTAGATGGTAGTAACAAAGAAGGAACCATCCAGTAGATGGTAGTAACAAAGAAGGAACCATCCAGTAGATGGTAGTAACAAAGAAGGAACCATCAGTAGATGGTAGTAACAAAGAAGGAACCATCAGTAGATGGTAGTAACAAAGAAGGAACCATCCAGTAGATGGTAGTAACAAAGAAGGAACCATCCAGTAGATGGTAGTAACAAAGAAGGAACCATCCAGTAGATGGAGTAACAAAGAAGGAACCATCAGTAGATGGTAGTAACAAAGAAGGAACCACCCAGTAGATGGTAGTAACAAAGAAGGAACCATGCAGTAGATGGTAGTAACAAAGAAGGAACCATCCAGTAGATGGTAGTAACAAAGAAGGAACCATCCAGTAGATGGTAGTAACAAAGAAGGAACCATCCAGTAGATGGTAGTAACAAAGAAGGAACCATCCAGTAGATGGTAGTAACAAAGAAAGAACCATCCAGTAGATGGTAGTAACAAAGAAGGAACCATCCAGTAGATGGTAGTAACAAAGAAGGAACCATCCAGTAGATGGTAGTAACAAAGAAGGAACCATCCAGTAGATGGTAGTAACAAAGAAGGAACCATGCAGTAGATGGTAGTAACAAAGAAGGAACCATCCAGTAGATGGTAGTAACAAAGAAGGAACCATGCAGTAGATGGTAGTAACAAAGAAGGAACCATCCAGTAGATGGTAGTAACAAAGAAGGAACCATCCAGTAGATGGTAGTAACAAAGAAGGAACCATCCAGTAGATGGTAGTAACAAAGAAGGAACCATCCAGTAGATGGTAGTAACAAAGAAGGAACCATCAGTAGATGGTAGTAACAAAGAAGGAACCATCAGTAGATGGTAGTAACAAAGAAGGAACCATCAGTAGATGGTAGTAACAAGAAGGAACCATCCAGTAGATGGTAGTAACAAAGAAGGAACCATCCAGTAGATGGTAGTAACAAAGAAGGAACCATCCAGTAGATGGTAGTAACAAAGAAGGAACCATCCAGTAGATGGTAGTAACAAAGAAGGAACCATGCAGTAGATGGTAGTAACAAAGAAGGAACCATCCAGTAGATGGTAGTAACAAAGAAAGGAACCATCAGTAGATGGTAGTAACAAAGAAGGAACCATCCAGTAGATGGTAGTAACAAAGAAGGAACCATCCAGTAGATGGTAGTAACAAAGAAGGAACCATCCAGTAGATGGTAGTAACAAAGAAGGAACCATCCAGTAGATGGTAGTAACAAAGAAGGAACCATCAGTAGATGGTAGTAACAAAGAAGGAACCATCCAGTAGATGGTAGTAACAAAGAAGGAACCATCCAGTAGATGGTAGTAACAAAGAAGGAACCATCCAGTAGATGGTAGTAACAAAGAAGGAACCATCCAGTAGATGGTAGTAACAAAGAAGGAACCATCCAGTGGAGATGAGTAATTTAACCATAAAGGTAACTGATCAAATTACATTAATGGTAGTTAAAAAGAGACATCCAGTAGATGGTAGTAACAAAGAAGGAACCATCCAGTAGATGGTAGTAACAAAGAAGGAACCATGCAGTAGATGGTAGTAACAAAGAAGGAACCATCCAGTAGATGGTAGTAACAAAGAAGGAACCATCCAGTAGATGGTAGTAACAAAGAAGGAACCATCCAGTAGATGGTAGTAACAAAGAAGGAACCATCCAGTGGGACAAGATTCGCCACAGCCTCAATTAACCATTTCATATTATAGTAACTGATCAATTATATTACATTAATTGGTCAATTAAATTAATTAGTCACTTATATAATTGATCACTTATATAAGTGATCAATTCACGTGTAAGAATGACTTATCTCCCACATACATGAAGTGGAATTTACATAAGATGTATACAAACATATTACTATATATTCAAAATCTTATACATACATATATGCATAGCACTTGATTCATATACACGGAGTGAAGGGGCGGGGTCGTGGGCGTGTTCTGGGGACCCCCCCTCCCCCTTCCTATCCCCCTCCTTCCTTCCTTCCCTCCCTCCTCCCTCCCTCCCTCCTCCCTCCCTCCCTCCCGCACCAAAGTATTGATGATGCAAGTATTGATATGGCTGGCCACGGAAACTATAAGTGACACGCACCTTTCCCCTGCCACATACACGCATGCACAAAAACACACATACACACACATATACACATATACACATATACACACACACACATATACACATATACACACACACACATATACACATATACACACACACACATATACACATATACACACACACATATACACATATACACACACACACACACACACATATACACACACACACACGCGCAAGCACGCACGCAAACGTTTGGATCTTTTCGAGCTTCACGCGCTTGACCAGGTGTGGCTCCATGCTTGTGTGTGTATACAAGTGCGTGTGTGTGTGTATACTCACCTAATTGTGGTTGCATGCATGCATGCGTGTGTGTATGTGTGTGTATATGTGTGTGCGTGTGTGTGTGTGTATGTGTGTGTGTGTGTGTGTATGTGTGTGCGTGTGTGTGTGTGTGTGTGTGTGTATGTGTGTGCGTGTGTGTGTGTGTGTGTGTATGTGTGTGTATGTGTGTGTATGTGTGTGTGTGTGTGTGTAGCAGCTGGATATCATACAGTGTTATCCCTCCATCATTGGGAGGGATGATACGGGCTAAATTAGCAAATATTGGTGAAATAATTACCCAGAATGTGCAAATGATTGACATTAGTGTGGTGATGACATGACAATATAGACATGCGTCCCTTACCGAGCCTAGAGGCTCATTACAATGTCAGTTCGGACAGTGTCGCTCAAAATATTGGATCCATGTTTGGTCACACACGCCATCTATTGCTCTTCCTTCCTTTCAGTCTACCAGCGCGTGGTGCCTGAGAGGCAGGCAACCCCTCCCAGGTAGCCTGCATGTAGCAGGCAGTGCTGGTCCCCTCAGCGACTCCAGCAGTCGTGGGCAGCAACGTAAGACTGGAGGAACATTGTAGCAGGCAGTGCTGGTTCCCTCAGCGACTCCAGCAGTCGTAGGCAGCAACGTAAGACTGGGGGAACATTGTAGCAGGCAGTGCTGGTTCCCTCAACGACTCCAGCAGTCGTGGGCAGCAAGCGTAAGACTGGAGGAACATTGTAGCAGGCAGTGCTGGTTCCCTCAGCGACTCCAGCAGTCGTGGGCAGCAACGTAAGACTGGGGAAACATTGTAGCAGGCAGTGCTGGTTCCCTCAGCGACTCCAGCAGTCGTGGGCAGCAACGTAAGACTGGAGGAACATTGTAGCAGGCAGTGCTGGTTCCCTCAGCGACTCCAGCAGTCGTGGGCAGCAACGTAAGACTGGAGGAACATTGTAGCAGGCAGTGCTGGTTCCCTCAGCGACTCCAGCAGTCGTGGGCAGCAACGTAAGACTGGAGGAACATTGTAGCAGGCAGTGCTGGTCCCCTCAGCGACTCCAGCAGTCGTGGGCAGCAACGTAAGACTGGAGGAACATTGTAGCAGGCAGTGCTGGTTCCCTCAGCGACTCCAGCAGTCGTGGGCAGCAACGTAAGACTGGAGGAACATTGTAGCAGGCAGTGCTGGTTCCCTCAGCGACTCCAGCAGTCGTGGGCAGCAACGTAAGACTGGAGGAACATTGTAGCAGGCAGTGCTGGTCCCTCAGCGACTCCAGCAGTCGTGGGCAGCA
>WNWK01002452.1:0-117500 GCA_009830355.1 Cherax destructor | reverse complement strand
GGTGGTGCATCTTTGTACATGGCCGAGGCTGTTCTGTTGTTGACGTACCTTGGATCCAAGATAGGTTCTGGGAACAACTGGCCAGTTCTGAAGGGGTTCTGAGGTCAATAAAAGCTGACCTTGTACCAGGTATCTGCCCGGTGAAGTACTTAACGAAGCAGGTTTTGGTATTTCTAGGTAGGAGCACATAGAGATTAGAAGAGAGTCGGTGTATTTGGACACTGAGACTGTTAAGGACAATTTTCTGAAGGAGTGTACACATGCAGGATGTTACAGGATCTGAACTTGAGAGTTGATATTGGACTGTGCACAATGAGAGGGTTAAAACTCAATACTGTAGCTGAAACAACTCACAAATAACACGTACCTAGGAGAGAAAACTTATAACGACGTTTCTGTCAGTCTGGGACTACTGTTAAGTCACATCTGAGACAGAAAACACGAAGACGAAAGGGCAGGTAGGGAAGATGAAGGGGAAGTAGGGAGTCGTAGTAGTAGCAGAATTAGTAGCAACAACAAAAGTACTTAAAACAGTAACGGCAGCAGCGGCAAGCAGCAGCAGTAGTAGTAGTAGTAGTAGTAAATGTTTTAATAAGATAGTTACATAGATGGTAGTAATGGTAATACAAGTAGTAGAGACTGGATGTCAATGATATGATGAAGGACAAATGTTTACAGTCCCGGACATTTAATAAATGCCCTGAATTGTACACAGGTGTCCTTATACACAAACTAAGAGGCAGTGTCCAGCGGTCGGGTAGGCCGCCATACCGTAGGCTGAACCTACACAGAGGGGTTCCTGGGCACCTCTTAGGCCTTTAGTCATTGCAATATGAATAAAAAATCTTGCTATGGTAACAGGTGTCATGTACGTCTGTCTTCTCACAAACAATAAGGATTCTGAGCTTCCTGCTGATCCTATTGTGCGTTAACGAATAAGACACATTTACAACACTGGGGTGTCTTTATTGCTCAATATTTTCTCGCAATAAAGATATCCAAATGTTACAAATGTGTCTTGTTGGTCAGTTTGTCAGTGTTGTATAGTACGAGTAATACCAATGTGTGTGTTTGTCAGTGTTGTATAGTATGAGTAATACCAGTGTGTGTGTTGGTCAGTGTTGTATAGTATGAGTAATACCAATGTGTGTGTTGGTCAGTGTTGTATAGTATGAGTAATACCAATGTGTGTGTTGGTCAGTGTTGTATAGTATGAGTAATACCAATGTGTGTGTTGGTCAGTGTTGTATGAGTAATACCAGTGTGTGTGTGTTGGTCAGTGTTGTATGAGTAATACCAATGTGTGTGTTGGTCAGTGTTGTATGAGTAATACCAGTGTGTGTGTGTTGGTCAGTGTTGTATGAGTAATACCAGTGTGTGTGTTGGTCAGTGTTGTATGAGTAATACCAGTGTGTGTGTTGGTCAGTGTTGTATGAGTAATACCAGTGTGTGTGTTGGTCAGTGTTGTATGAGTAATACCAGTGTGTGTGGTTTCAGTGTTGTATGAGTAATACCAGTGTGTGTTGGTCAGTGTTGTATGAGTAATACCAGTGTTGTGTTGGTCAGTGTTGTATGAGTAATACCAGTGTGTGTGTTGGTCAGTGTTGTATGAGTAATACCAGTGTGTGTGTTGGTCAGTGTTGTATGAGTAATACCAGTGTTGTGTTGGTCAGTGTTGTATGAGTAATACCAGTGTGTGTGTTGGTCAGTGTTGTATGAGTAATACCAGTGTGTGTGTTGGTCAGTGTTGTATGAGTAATACCAGTGTTGTGTTGGTCAGTGTTGTATGAGTAATACCAGTGTGTGTGTTGGTCAGTGTTGTATGAGTAATACCAGTGTGTGTGTTGGTCAGTGTTGTATGAGTAATACCAGTGTGTGTGTTGGTCAGTGTTGTATGAGTAATACCAGTGTGTGTGTTGGTCAGTGTTGTATGAGTAATACCAGTGTGTGTGTTGGTCAGTGTTGTATGAGTAATACCAGTGTGTGTGTTGGTCAGTGTTGTATGAGTAATACCAGTGTGTGTGTTGGTCAGTGTTGTATGAGTAATACCAGTGTGTGTGTTGGTCAGTGTTGTATGAGTAATACCAGTGTGTGTGTTGGTCAGTGTTGTATAGTATGAGTAATACCAGTGTGTGTGTTGGTCAGTGTTGTATGAGTAATACCAGTGTGTGTGTTGGTCAGTGTTGTATGAGTAATACCAGTGTGTGTGTTGGTCAGTGTTGTATGAGTAATACCAGTGTGTGTGTTGGTCAGTGTTGTATGAGTAATACCAGTGTGTGTGTTGGTCAGTGTTGTATGAGTAATACCAGTGTGTGTGTTGGTCAGTGTTGTATGAGTAATACCAGTGTGTGTGTTGGTCAGTGTTGTATGAGTAATACCAGTGTGTGTGTTGGTCAGTGTTGTATGAGTAATACCAGTGTGTGTGTTGGTCAGTGTTGTATGAGTAATACCAGTGTGTGTGTTGGTCAGTGTTGTATGAGTAATACCATGTGTGTGTTGGTCAGTGTTGTATGAGTAATACCAGTGGTGTGTTGGTCAGTGTTGTATGAGTAATACCAGTGTGTGTGTTGGTCAGTGAAAATTGTATGTATACATTTTAACCAGTGTTGTGTTGGTCAGTGTTGTATAGTATGAGTAATACCAGTGTGTGTGTTGGTCAGTGTTGTATGAGTAATACCAGTGTGTGTGTTGGTCAGTGTTGTATGAGTAATACCAGTGTGTGTGTTGGTCAGATTAGGGTCACAAGTGACATGGTCCTTAGACAAATAGATAAATTAAAACCTAACAAATCCCCAGGCCCTGATGAACTGTATGCAAGGGTTCTAAGGGAATGTAAAGAGGAGCTTAGCAAACCTATGGCTAATCTTATCTGGCACCATGCCAGTTTGCATGGTGCCAGATAAGTGGAAAACTGCAAATGTAATACCTATTTTCAAAGCAGGAGACAGGTCCTTAGCTTCGAACTATAGACCAATAAGCCTAACCTCCATAGTGGGAAAATTTATGGAATCAATAATTGCCGAGGCAATTCGCAGCCATCTTGAAAAGCATAAATTAATCAACGAATCTCAGCACGGTTTTACAAAAGGGCGTTCCTGCCTTACAAATTTAATAACTTTTTTCACTAAGGTATTTGAGGAGGTAGATCATGGTAATGAATATGATATTGTGTATATGGACTTCAGTAAGGCTTTTGATAGAGTCCCACATCAGAGACTATTGAGGAAAATTAAGGCACACGGAATAGGAGAAATTTTTTCCTGGATAGAGGCATGGTTGACAAATAGGCAGCAGAGAGTTTGCATAAATGGGGAGAAATCAGAGTGGGGAAGTGTCACAAGCGGTGTTCCACAGGGGTCAGTATTGGGCCCCTTGTTCACAATCTACATAAACGACATAGATGAGGGAATAAATAGCGACATAAGCAAGTTTGCCGATGACACCAAAATAGGCCGTCCAATTCATTCAAATGAGGACATTAGAGCACTCCAGGAAGATTTGAATAGACTGATGCAGTGGTCGGAGAAGTGGCAGATGCAGTTTAATATAGATAAATGCAAAGTTTTAAATATTGGACAGGACAATAACCATGCCACATATAAACTAAATAATGTAGATCTTAATACTACTGACTGCGAAAAGGTGCATAAGTGTTCGCAATAAAGCGAACAGAATCCTTGGCTTCATATCAAGAAGCATAAATAATAGGAGTCCTCAGGTTGTTCTTCAACTCTATATATCCTTGGTTAGGCCTCATCTAGATTATGCTGCACAGTTTTGGTCACCGTATTACAGAATGGATATAAATGCTCTGGAAAACGTACAAAGGAGGATGACTAAGTTGATTCCATGTATCAGAAATCTCCCCTATGAGGATAGACTGAGGGCCCTGAATCTGCACTCTCTAGAAAGGCGTAGAATTAGGGGGGATATGATTGAGATGTATAAATGGAAAACAGGAATAAATAAAGGGGATGTAAATAGCGTGCTAAAAATATCTAGTATTGACAGGACTCGCAGCAATGGCTTTAAGTTGGATAAATTCAGATTCAGGAAGGATATAGGAAAGCATTGGTTTGGTAATAGAGTTGTCGATGAGTGGAACAAACTCCCGAGTACAGTTATAGAGGCTAAAACGTTGTGTAGTTTTAAAAATAGGCTAGATAAATATATGAGTGGGTGTGGGTGGGTGTGAGTTGGACCTGACTAGTTTGTGCTACTAGGTCAGATGCCGTGCTCCTTCCTTAAGTGAATGTAACCTGACCTGGCTGGGTCAGGGCATTGGCTTGGGCCGGTGGGAGACTTGGACCTGCCTCGCATGGGTCAGTAGGCCTGCTGCAGTGTTCCTTCTTTCTTATGTTCTTATGAATTTTGTGAGTCAAGTGTTGAAGATGTGACACGTGCGTGTGGGTCGGGTAGCGTGTCTGTGTGGGTCGGGTAGCGTGTCTGTATACGTCGAGGGTGATTGACGTTCCAGCAGATTTGTTCGATTTTGAAATACTTTAGTGGACAGTAAAAGTGGCATAGTTGATGCCTTGCTGGAACTGTTCCCACTACTCACCGTACAGTGACTCTTTTGTTTTTAATCCCGGAATTCACTGTTTGTCTTGAGAAATTGTGGACAAGAGTGAGCGGCTTTGCAATTTCGATATTTCTCTTGCATACAGTTGTTGTGGGAGTAAAATGTTGATTTAAGCCTGAAGGTGTTAGACCTACCAAAATTTCAAGTATACTAATATCATGTGCAGAATTTTCAGCTTTTTCATTTTGTTATTAAGTGTCATGTCATTAAAGGCAAATATTAACGAATGAAAGAGAAAACTGGCGAGCAGTCGCCTCGTTTGTTGCAGATTGTGGAGTGACATCTTGTGTGACGGTAATGAGGATGTTGTCTGTGCTGTTTACCAACTCATACCCAGAAATTATAACAAATGTATTTTATAACAGATTAGTTCAACATTTGACCTTAAAAAAATTACTAATTTGTGTGGACTAAAGCGCCTGTAACCAAGTCTGAGTCTGGCGACTACATTAGTCAGTTTGTTTACGTCACAGTTGCTCCGTAAATATTCTTATCTACGTTCATGTTATCATAGTGAGTTAATGATCTACGTAGGCCTCTAACTGTGCTTATCTACTTTCATGTTATCATAGTGAGCTACAGATCTACTCAGCCTTCTAAATGTATTCCAACGACATTCAGTGCCATGATTGACGTCTCTCCTAACATTATTTTCAATACTAGACACAGACACACTAACTTACCAAAGTTATCCTGCAGTCATTCAGTGTGTAGTGGGATGTATGTACAGTGAGTCCTTCATGTCTGAGGATGGTACAGTGAGTCCTTCATGTCTGAGGATGGTACAGTGAGCCCTTCATGTCTGAGGATGGTACAGTGAGTCCTTCATGTATGAGGATGGTACAGTGAGTCCTTCATGTATGAGGATGGTACAGTGAGTCCTTCATGTATGATGATGGTACAGTGAGTCCTTCATGTATGATGATGGTACAGTGAGTCCTTCATGTATAAGGATGGTACAGTGAGTCCTTCATGTCTGAGGATGGTACAGTGAGTCCTTCATGTATGAGGATGGTACAGTGAGTCCTTCATGTATGAGGATGGTACAGTGAGTCCTTCATGTCTGAGGATGGTACAGTGAGTCCTTCATGTCTGAGGATGGTACAGTGAGTCCTTCATGTCTGAGGATGGTACAGTGAGTCCTTCATGTATGAGGATGGTACAGTGAGTCCTTCATGTATGATGATGGTACAGTGAGTCCTTCATGTATGATGATGGTACAGTGAGTCCTTCATGTCTGAGGATGGTACAGTGAGTCCTTCATGTATGAGGATGGTACAGTGAGTCCTTCATGTATGAGGATGGTACAGTGAGTCCTTCATGTCTGAGGATGGTACAGTGAGTCCTTCATGTCTGAGGATGGTACAGTGAGTCCTTCATGTATGAGGATGGTACAGTGAGTCCTTCATGTCTGAGGATGGTACAGTGAGTCCTTCATGTATGAGGATGGTACAGTGAGTCCTTCATGTATGAGGATGGTACAGTGAGTCCTTCATGTCTGAGGATGGTACAGTGAGTCTTTCATGTCTGAGGATGGTACAGTGAGTCCTTCATGTATGAGGATGGTACAGTGAGTCCTTCATGTCTGAGGATGGTACAGTGAGTCCTTCATGTATGAGGATGGTACAGTGAGTCCTTCATGTCTGAGGATGGTACAGTGAGTCCTTCATGTATGAGGATGGTACAGTGAGTCCTTCATGTCTGAGGATGGTACAGTGAGTCCTTCATGTCTGAGGATGGTACAGTGAGTCCTTCATGTCTGAGGATGGTACAGTGAGTCCTTCATGTCTGAGGATGGTACAGTGAGTCCTTCATGTATGAGGATGGTACAGTGAGTCCTTCATGTATGAGGATGGTACAGTGAGTCCTTCATGTATGAGGATGGTACAGTGAGTCCTTCATGTCTGAGGATGGTACAGTGAGTCCTTCATGTATGAGGATGGTACAGTGAGTCCTTCATGTCTGAGGATGGTACAGTGAGTCCTTCATGTATGAGGATGGTACAGTGAGTCCTTCATGTATGAGGATGGTACAGTGAGTCCTTCATGTATGAGGATGGTACAGTGAGTCCTTCATGTATGAGGTAGGAATATCTGCAGCAGCTGTGCTTCCCTGATGATCATGTTGTTAGAGTCATTATATGAGTCAGGTGCCTTCACTCATCATACAAGAGGCACTAATGATCAAGGTGTCAACTTCAATGCCATAAGTTAACTTTAGTGCCATTGGCATGTCACTAAAGTTAACTTTATTGTCATCCTAATGGCACTAAGGTCACCTTTATTGTCATCATAATGGCACTAAGGTCAACTTTAGTGTCATCATAATGGCACTAAGGTCAACTTTAGTGTAATCACAATGGCACTAAGGCCAACTTTAGTGTCATCATAATGACACTAAAGTCAACTTTAGTGTCATCATAATGGCACTAAGGTTAACTTTAGTGTCATCATAATGGCACTAATGGCATCCCAATGGCATTAACTTTAATGGCACTGGGGTGGCACTCAACTTGGGGTATAATATAGACTCCCAGTTGAGAGTGGTTAAACCCGCAGGGGTTTGACTTGAGGAAGGGAGAGGGTAGATCCATCTCCCTGGATGAAGAACCCAGGATGATGACACCCTCCTTGAAGGATGAGGGAGGGAGTGCAGTAAGGGTGCAACAGAGGCAAGGGAGCTACAACACTAAAGCAGGTTGAATAATGAGGGAGTTGACCTTCCAGACTGGTTCTTGTGGCGCCCTCCCTCCTTACTCCTTCACCCTGGTTACTCTCTCACCCTGGTTACTTTCACCCTGGTTACTCCCTCACCCTGGTTACTCTCTCACCTTGGTTATTCCCTCACCCTGGTTACTCTCTCACCCTGGTTACTCCCTCACCCTGGTTACTCTCTCACTCTTGTTACTCTCTCACCCTGGTTACTCCCTCACCCTGGTTACTCCCTCACCCTGGTTACTCTCTCACCCTGGTTACTCCCTCACCCTGGTTACTCTCTCACCCTGGTTACTCCCTCACTCTGGTTATTCCCTCACCCTGGTTACTCCCTCACTCTGGTTACTCCATCACCCTGGTTACTCTCACTCTGGTTACTCCCTCACTCTGGTTACTCCCTCACCCTGGCTAGTCTCTCACTCTGGTTACTCCCTCACCCTGGTTACTCCCTCACTCTGGTTACTCACTCACCCTGGTTACTCCCTCACCCTGGTTACTCCCTCACCCTGGTTACTCCCTCACTCTGGTTACTCCCTCACCCTGGTTACTCCTTCACCCTGGTTACTCACTCACTCTGGTTACTCCCTCACCCTGGTTACTCCCTCACCTTGGTTACTCCCTCACTCTGGTTACTCCCTCACCCTGGTTACTCCCTCACCCTGGTTACTCCCTCACTCTGGTTACTCCCTCACTCTGGTTACTCCCTCACTCTGGTTACTCCCTCACCCTGTTGCCTATCTCCTGCAGTCTACTGTCATCCCCTTCAATCTACTGGCTCTCTCCCTCACTCTACTGGTTCTCTCCACCATTCTACTGGTTCTCTCCATCACTTTACTGGTTCTCTCCCTCACTCTACTGGATCTTTCCCTCACTTTACTGGTTCTCTTCCTCAATTTACTGGTTATCTCCCTCACTTTACTGGCTCTCTCCCTCACTCTACTGGCTCTCTCTCTCATTCTAGTGGTTCTCTCCACCACTTTACTGGTTCTCTCCATCACTATACTGTCTCTCTCCCTCCCTTTACTGGATCTCTCCCTCACTGTACTGGCTCCCTCCCTCACTCTACTGGCTCTATCCTTCACTTTACTGGTTTTCTCCATCACCACGGTTCACAGTGGACATACATGGATCCTGGATTCTTCTCTTTCCATCATCTAACACGGTTCACCTTTGCCAGACTCCACACTAGTTCTGCAGACACGAGGGCTCCATTTTGGGTACCTTGTACAGTGTTTGTGTCAGATATACTGACTACAACACTAATACTTTGTACAGTGTGTGTCAGATATACTGACTACAACACTAATACTTTGTACAGTGTGTGTCAGATATACTGACTACAACACTAATACTTTGTACAGTGTATGTGTCAGATTTATCTACATGTGTCAGATATACTGACTTAAACATTATTGACTGCTTGGCTTTCTTCCAGGTGTGTGTACTAGTGATGCTCACCTGTTTGTGGTTGCGGGGGTTGAGTCTCAGCTCCTGGCCCTGCCTTTTACCTCTCCCTTCTTGCTTCATAGGTCCTCTTGTACATACACCACTACTGTACTCACCTAATTGTACTCACCTAATTGTGGTTGCAGGGGTCGATACTCAGCTCCTGGCCCCGAGACTCAGCTCCTGGCTGTGTGTGTATGTGCATGTGTATATTTGTGTGTGTGTGTGTGTGCCTATAAATATATGTACTTTCCTATATATGGCTTCAGGGGTAGAATCTTAGCTCCTGGCCCAGCCTTTTCACTTGCCGCTTGTTTATCTGTACTCACCTATATATGGCTGCAGGGGTCGAGTACTAGCTCCTGACCCCGCCTCTCAATTTCCCGCTTGCCAGATTCACTGCCTCTTAGCCTCGTGGCGGCGTCTTCCATACATGACTTTCAGAATAGGTATGATAGGGTGTACGATGTAAGGAGGGAGGGTAAGAGGCAGGGTCAGGAGCTGAGACTCAACCCCCGTAACCACAAACAAGTGAGCATCACTAGTAAACACAACCAGGAGCTGAGACTCCTGGCTGTGTGTTAGAGTAGCTTCAGTCCCCTGGATCAAGAGCGTCACCCCCATCCATCAAGGGGGGGGGAGAGGCTTGGTTAGTTCCCATTGTTTACATTGGCCGACACTCAGCCAGGGATGCCAACCTCTCCTAACAACCTCGCCACCCTCCACTATTTTATTTTCTCTACCTCCTCCTGGACATACTAAGCTCATACGTTACATATTATAATATCACGGAGGATAGTTTTGCTAGTTTAAAATAGTTATGTGTGTGAGGGGAAGATGGAGACGCCAGTGTTGAAAAAATCGAAAATTTTCAGATGTTGGTAAGACTGTAGAGCACTCGTCTGGTGGTCACTGGAGGTCACTGTCCATAGTCTTGTGTGGTCACTGTCCTCCATGGCCTGTTGTGGTCACTGTTCTCCATGGCCTGTTGTGGTCACTGTCCTCCATGGTCTTGTGTGGTCACTGCCCTCCATGGTCTTGTATGGTCACTGCCCTCCATGGTCTTGTGTGGTCACTGCCCTCCATGGTCTTGTGTGATCACTGTCCTCCATGGTCTTGTGTGGTCACTGTCCTCCATGGTCTTGTGTGGTCACTGCCCTCCATGGTCTTGTGTGGTCACTGCCCTCCATGGTCATGTGTGGTCACTGTCCTCCATGGTCTTGTAGGCTCACTGTCCTCCAGGTCTTGTGGTCACTGCTCAATGGCCTGTGGTCACTGCCTCCATGGTCTTGTGTGGTCACTGTCTCCATGGTCTTGTGTGGTCACTGTCCTCCATGGTCTTGTGTGTCACTGCCCTCCATGGTCTTGTGGTCACTGTCCTCCATGGTCATGTGTGATCACTGCCCTCCATGGTCTTGTTGGTCACTGCCTCCATGGTCATGTGTGGTCACTGTCCTCCATGGTCTTGTGTGGTCACTGCCCTCCATGGTCTTGTGGACCACTGTCCTCCATTGTCATGTGTGCCACTGTCCTCCATGGTCTTGTGTGGTCACTGTCCTCCATGGTCTTGTGTGATCACTGCCCTCAATGGTCATGTGTGGTCACTGTCCTCCATGGTCCTGTGTGGTCACTGCCCTCCATGGTCTTGTATGGCCACTGTCCTCCATGGTCTTGTATGGCCACTGTCCTCCATGGTCTTGTGTGGTCACTGCCCTCCATGGTCTTGTATGGCCACTGTCCTCCATGGTCTTGTTGGTCACTGCCTCCATGGTCTTGTGTGGTCACTGCCCTCCATGGTCTTGTGTGTCACTGCCTCCATGGTCTTGTGTGGTCACTGCCCTCCATGGTCTTGTGTGGTCACTGCCTCCATGGTCTTGTGTGGTCACTGCCTCCATGGTATTGTGTGGTCACTGTCCTCCATGGTCTTGTGTGATTCACTGTCCTCATGGTCTTGTGTGGTCACTGCCCTCCATGGTCTTGTGTCACTGCCCTCATGGTCTGTGTGGTCACTGCCTCCATGGTCTTGGTGGTCACTGCCTCCATGGTCTTGTGGTCACTGTCCTCCATGGTCATGTTGTGATGTCCTCCATGGTCTTGTGTGGCACTGTCCTCCATGGTCTTGTGGCTGGTCACTGCCCTCCATGGTCTTGTATGGCACTGTCCTCCATGGTCTTGTGTGGTCACTGCCCTCCATGGTCTTGTGTGGTCACTGTCCTCCATGGTCTTGTGTGGTCACTGCCCTCCATGGTCTTGTGTGGTCACTGTCCTCCATGGTCTTGTGTGGTCACTGCCCTCCATGGTCTTGTGTGGTCACTGTCCTCCATGGTCTTGTGTGGTCACTGCCCTCCATGGTCTTGTGTGGTCACTGTCCTCCATGGTCTTGGTGGTCACTGCCCTCCATAGGTCTTGTGTGGTCACTGTCCTCCATGGTCTTGTGTGGTCACTGCCCTCAATGGTCCTGTGTGGTCACTGCCCTCCATGGTCTTGTGTGGTCACTGCCCTCCATGGTCTTGTGTGGTCACTGTCCTCCATGGTCTTGTGTGGTCACTGCCCTCCATGGTCTGTGTGTCACTGTCCTCCATGGTCTTGTGTGGTCACTGCCCTCCATGGTCTTGTGTGGTCACTGCCCTCCATGGTCTTGTGTGGTCACTGTCCTCCATGGTCTTGTGTGGTCACTGTCCTCCATGGTCTTGTGTGGTCACTGCCCTCCATGGTCTGTGTGGTCACTGTCCTCCATGGTCTTGTGTGGTCACTGTCCTCCATGGTCCTGTGTGGTCACTGCCCTCCATGGTCTTGTATGGCCAATGTCCTCCATGGTCTTGTATGGCCACTGTCCTCCATGGTCTTGTGTGGCCACTGTCCTCCATGGTCTTGTATGGCCACTGTCCTCCATGGCTTTGTGTGGTCACTGCCCTCCATGGTCTTGTATGGTCACTGTCCTCCATGGTCTTGTGTGGTCACTGCCCTCCATGGTCCTGTGTAGTCACTGTCCTCCATGGTCTTGTGTGGTCACTGCCCTCAATAGTCCTGTGTGGTCACTGTCCTCCATGGTCTTGTGTGGTCACTGTCCTCCATGGTCTTGTGTGGTCACTGTCCTCCATGGTCATGTGTGGTCACTGTCCTCCATGGTCTTGTGTGGTCACTGTCCTCCATGGTCTTGTGTGGTCACTGTCCTCCATGGTCTTGTGTGGTCACTGTCCTCCATGGTCTTGTGTGGTCACTGTCCTCCATGGTCTTGTGTGGTCACTGTCCTCGATGATCTTTTGTATCACAGTTCTTGTATATATGACCCAGGTTCCTACTTACTACTAGGCGGACAGTGTACTAGCACCCAGGTTCCTACTTACTACTAGGCGGACAGTGTACTAGCACCCAGGTTCCTACTTACTACTAGGCGGACAGTGTACTAGCACCCAGGTTCCTACTTTCCTCTTGCCACTGTTGTTCCACTCTTGATGGACTCTTATATAACAGAACCTTGGGACCAGAACTTGCGTTATGACACACCATGAACACTGCGGCGTCAGTCAGTGCTATTAGTGCATTCATGTAGAGTAGAGCAGCTCTGCAGTGATGACCACGATCAGCAGTAGCAGTGTCGATACGGTAGAGTATGCTGGCAGTGTCTATATAATACACACGATGAGGGTTATGGTATTTGTGTGAAGACGTTTCGCCCATTAGGGGACTTTATCAACTGGTTAAAGTCCCTGGTGAACGAAACGTCTTGTAATTACATTAAAATGCCGTTACGCACATTGTGCGTCTTATTTTATAGTATCGACACATCCCCACCAGTCTTTCAGTTCACCAAGTTGCAAGAGATCGAACATCACGTGTGTCTTATGAGGTGGACACTAAGCTGTGAAGGTAGTCCACCTGCTGGTTCTTGGTAAGATTCAGCAGAAACTTTTCCTCCCAGAGTACCACCATCACTCATCTGCAATGGAATTCTTTTAGTACCGACCCATCCCGCTGTCTGAGGCGATGCTCTCAGCTGCACTTCACAGAGAATTAGCTGTGAGTCAGAGCCTCCAGGTTTTGGTCAAAGCTGTGAGCTGTTTCCAGTACAATGTAAAACGCCATCCAGTCACACACCCGTCCTGTCTAAAACAAAAGATGATTCTGGAGTGAAAATATTCTTGATATAACGTATTTTTAAATTGGAGATGGACGGGGGGAAGGAGAAGGGGACCCTCCAGTGTTCTACCAAGAATTTCATCGTCAGTATTAATGGTTGTAGCAGAGCTAGAGACTGCAGAACCAAGTTCAGCTGTCTGGGATGTAGAGCTAGAGACTGAAGAACCAAGGTCAGCTGTCTGGGATGTCTTGCTAGAGAGTGAAGAACTAAGTTCGTCTATTTAGAATGTTTCTGCAAGTTCTACTACTCTGCTGACCCCAACGTCTTGCTCTACTTTCCACTCTGCAACCTTCCACTCCTCCGACAATTTTGTTCTGTAAAGAGCCCAGTGTGCCAGGTCGACCGGGATGTTTATAGAGAAAATTAAATCACAATCATCTTGAAAGTGCATCATCTATAGCAGGAGTGACCAAAACGTCGCTCGCGATCTACTGATAGATCGCAGAGCAGTTTCTAGAAGATCGCCAAGCTTAGCACTAGAGACCCTTCGTTGCAGTACACAGCGCTAACTAATGAACGCACAAGGCGATCGCTGCAAATAAAGATTAGCGTCCTTTATCTTATCACCTCCATTAATACTAGCACTAATGGAGGTGATTTACCAATTATTTAAGAAGAAATAACAGAGGTGGATTATTTTGAGGGCATCGTGGACTGGTGACTAAAGCTCTCGCGTCACACGGCGAGTGTCCGGGTTCGATTCCCGGCTTCCGCTTCACTACAGTCTGCCCAACCTTCATGTACACAACGTTTTTGTGTAGTCTCGAAGGTGAAGAGGTGCTAGAAGGTGTTATGAGACGTACCGCATCGCCCAGGGCTCGACCCTGGGTACTCGCGGTTGTGAACTGAACGCTGTGAATGACTCAGTGGGTAAACGTCTTATTCATCTGATTCATGGATAATAAGATATGAATAATGACTCGTGTGCATGACTGAGAAACAAACGTGAACGAGACATATGTGTCTCACTTGTTGGAGATGGTGGTGGAGCGAGCCAGGGATAGCGGTGATACATTGTGGATTAAGAGTGAGAGACGTGATAGGAAAAGTCAGGTCCTTACAGTACGGTAAATAGTATGGTGACTAGACTCTCAGACCAGGGAGGCAGGTCCACGATACCAGACAACACCTAACAGCGTCTAACATGATGATACATACCTGGAAAGTACTTGAGGGCCTGGTCCCAAATCTGCACACTGTCATAACAACACACTGGAGTGAGAGATATGGGAGGAAGTGTAAAGTAAACCCAGTGAGGAGCAGGGGTGCGGTGGGGACAATAATGAAGCACTGTATCAACATCTGGGGTCCCAGACTATTCAACATCTTACCAGAAGATATCCAAAACACGGCTGGAACCAGTGTAGAAGCCTTCAAGAGGAAACTGGACAAGTATCTTCACCAGGTGCCAGATCAACCAGGCTGTGACGGATATGTGGGGCAGTGGGCCTCCAGCAGCAACAGCCTGGTTGACCAGGCAAACAAGACGAGCCTGGCCCATGGCCGGGCTCAGAGAGTAGAGAAACTCTGGAAACTCTTCAAAGGTATATAAAAGGTAATAACACCTAACAACTATCTAACAACGCAAAACACAATAAACAAGTCAGTTAACAATTAGCTTGGTGCTTACTAAGAAGGAGACGCTCGTTAAGCATTATAATTGGAAAATTAAACGATTTTGTGCATTAATCGACACTGCGAGTCACCTTCAGACGACGTTTCTGTCGGTCCTGGACCAATGGCTGCTTGATAATGGTCCAAAAAGGACCGAAACATCGTCTTGAGCGTTTTCTCTTAAAACTTAAGGGTGAGTTAGTTGAACTGTTCCAGCCACGGTGTTGTGGGTTAGTTATGAATTGTTCCAGTCACGGTGTTGTGGGTTAGTTATGAATTGTTCCAGTCACGGTGTTGTGGGTTAGTTATGAATTGTTCCAGTCACGGTGTTGTGGGTTAGTTATGAATTGTTCCAGTCACGGTGTTGTGGGTTAGTTATGAATTGTTCCAGCCACGGTGTTGTGGGTTAGTTATGAATTGTTCCAGTCACGGTGTTGTGGGTTAGTTGTGAATTGTTCCAGCCACGGTGTTGTGGGTTAGTTATGAATTGTTCCAGTCACGGTGTTATGGGTTAGTTATGAATTGTTCGAGTCACGGTGTTGTGGGTTAGTTGTGAATTGTTCCAGTCACGGTGTTGTGGGTTAGTTGTGAATTGTTCCAGTCACGGTGTTATGGATTTGTTGTGAATTGTTCCAGCCACAGTGTTGTGGGTTAGTTGTGAATTGTTCCAGTCACGGTGTTGTGGGTTAGTTGTGAATTGTTCCAGTCACGGTGTTATGGATTTGTTGTGAATTGTTCCAGCCACAGTGTTGTGGGTTAGTTGTGAATTGTTCCAGTCACGGTGTTGTGGGTTAGTTGTGAATTGTTCCAGCCATGGTGTTGTGGGTTAGTTGTGAATTGTTCCAGCCATGGTGTTGTGGGTTAGTTGTGAATTGTTCCAGCCACGGTGTTGTGGGTTAGTTGTGAATTGTTCCAGCCATGGTGTTGTGGATTAGTTGTGAATTGTTCCAGCACGGTGTTGTGGAGTTGTGAATTGTTCCAGCCAGGTGTGTTTAGTTGTGAATTGTTCCAGCCAGGTGTTGTGGGTTAGTTGTGAATTGTTCCAGCCATGGTGTTGTGGGTTAGTTGTGAATTGTTCCAGCCATGGTGTTGTGGGTTGTGAATTGTTCCAGCCACGGTGTTGTGGATTAGTTGTGAATTGTTCCAGCCACGGTGTTGTGGAATTGTTCCAGCCACGGTGTTGTGAATTGTTCCAGCCACGGTGTTGTGGGTTGTGAATTGTTCCAGCCACGGTGTTGTGGGTTAATTGTGAATTGTTCCAGCCATGGTGTTGTGGGTTAGTTGTGAATTGTTCCAGCCACGGTGTTGTGGGTTGTGAATTGTTCCAGCCACGGTGTTGTGAATTGTTCCAGCCAGGTGTTGTGGGTTGTTCCAGCCACGGTGTTGGGTTGTGAATTGTTCCAGCCACGGTGTTGTGATTGTTCCAGCCATGGTGTTGTGAATTGTTCCAGCCATGGTGTTGTGGGTTGTTCCAGCCACGGTGTTGTGGGTTGTTCCAGCCACGGTGTTGTGAATTGTTCCAGCCACGGTGTTGTGGGTTGTTCCAGCCATGGTGTTGTGGGTTGTTCCAGCCACGGTGTTGTGGGTTGTTCCAGCCATGGTGTTGTGGGTTGTTCCAGCCATGGTGTTGTGGGTTGTTCCAGCCACGGTGTTGTGGGTTGTTCCAGCCACTGTGTGTTGTTCAGCGGTGTTGTTTCCAGCCATGGTGTTGTGGTTAATTTTGTTGCCAGCCACGGTGTTGTGGTTTTCCAGCCATTGTGTTGTTACCGTGTATGTTTGGGTGTTGTGGGTAATACTTCACTTAGCTTCACTGCTTTCTATTGTTTGAGATTAATTAATAAGAGTTGTATCTGTTGCTTAATTACCTGTTGCTTGATCACCTGTTGTTTGATTACCTGTTGCTTGGTCATTTGTTGCTTGGTTACTTGTTGATTGATCATCTGTTGTCTGGTCACCTGTTGCTTGGTTACCTGTTGATTGATCACCTGTTGCTTGGTCACCTGTTACTTGATTACTTGTTGCTTGATCATATGTTCACCTGTTGCTTGATTACCTGTTGCTTAATCACCTGTTGCTTGATCACCTGTTGCTTCATCACTGTTTGGTTACATTGACCTTTATCTCTCAGTTTTCGGACCACAACATTTATATGTCCAAATCTTCCTGAATTTCAGTGATGTCCTGAATCGAATATAATATTTAGCTTATTTTTGTCGACAGTGAATTACTGCTGCCATTTATTATTCCCTCGGCAAAATCATTGACGAAGTAAATTATGAACCACGGGACGAGCAAAGCTTATTCTTGTGGACAGCCATTTGCGACTAGTTTAGTGTCATCAGCAAACAATGATACGCATGAATCAATTTCCTCTGGTAGCTTATTTACAGTTCTTAAAAACAGTAATGGTCCTAGTACCCATCCTTGGGAAACCCCCCACTTTTTACACTTTCCCAGCCTGAAACGTCTGCCCTGACCATCACCCTCTGTCTTCAGTTAGTTAGGTATTCCTTGATTCACTGTAGCACTTCACCTCATAGCAATGCGTGCTTCTCTAACTTGTGAAAAAGTCTCGTAGGCTACAGTGCCAGGTGCCTTCCCATAGTCCAAGAATATGCAGTCTACCCATTCTTCTCTTTCTTGCTTGACTGTCGTTATTCTGGCACAGAACTCTAGTAGGTTAGTGACGCAAGACTAACCTTCCCTAACAATAGACCTCCTCTCTAGCTGCTCAAGCAGACTCTTCCTGGTTATCTTTCCCAGTACTCTGGAGAGCATGTCGGTCATACTGGCTTGTAATTCACCGCCTCTGTTCTCTGCTTTATACCGAAACTACTTTTCCAGTTGTCCGGTTACTTTCCCGTCTCTAATTACATGTAAATTGTTGCTATAGCTTCATATAATTCTGCTGCTCCGTCTTTCAGTACCCACAGTGATGTGTTGTCAGGTCTAAGGGCTCTTGATGCGGCCAACTGGTTTTGTACTTTTCTTACTTAGCTCATCCTCGAAAATTCTATGTCGATTTGTTGCAAGCAGTGTGAAGCAAATTTCTCGATTCAGGTTATTTAGATTAGCTTATGTGAGATCGTTCTCTATCAATAACAAATAACTAATTACATCATCACAAGGGTAATAATTAATGTCTGAAACTTATCCATTTTCTGTTTGCTTGACCCTTCCTTAAATAATCTGCTTTATTCCTTTCAAACTTCTTTATTATCTTTTGTACTCCTTCCTCTCTCTTCTGTTTTATTATCTGGTCTTTTACATTCTTCTTCCTCTTTATCTTACTATGTAATGATTCCGTCTCTTTGTTTGTTGTTGTTTTATCATTATCAAATTGATGGTCTGATTCCCGTCTTACCTTTGTATAGTCGTTCTTAGTTCTGCTTACCGTCATATTCTCTGTCATTCTCTGTGTCGTGCTCTTTCTTTTCTGTTCCTTTCTCCGTGTTCTGCTCTTTATCCTTCCATTATCCTCTCTACACCTCGGATTAAATCAAGAATCCTCTCTGTATTTTGACTTGGCACATCTCCTGATTGATATGAACCTCGCTGTTGTCTCCTGGCACTTGTTGGCGAGGCCCTCCATCATCACCCATCATACTCGCCGACTTGTGTTTGTAGGTGCTGAGTCTCAGCTCCTGGTCCCGCCTCCTAGTTCACTTTAGTCTGCATCACTGACTTCTGGCCTCTTAGGCCTTATCGTATATATTTCTAAAGCTATGTATTGAGTTTGTCTTCACCACGAGGTCTGGTCTCAGACCGAGCAGCGGGGGCGTTGACCCCCGAAACCCTCTTCAGGTATACTCCAGGTATACCACCGCCTCATCCAAGTCATAGGCTCAGACTAAAGAAATACTTTCTTACATCTCAATGGCTCATCTGTGTTTTCAGCTTCCAACTGTTCTTGATCCTGGTACTCTTAATTCAAAGTCTATCCGTATGTGCTTTATCAATTCCCCTGAAGATTTTCTATGTCGTAATCATGTTTCCCTATGTCCTTCTCTCCGCCAAAGTCGTCAGGTTCCGTTCCTCCGACCTCTCATCATATTGCATTCCTCACAGATCTAGTCCCAGCCTCATTGCTAACCTTAACACCTTTCCGAGTTTCTTCACATGCTTGACGATGAGTGGGCTCCATGATGGGGTTGCATACTCAATGACTGACCTAACATACGTTATTATATAAGGTTCTGACGAATTCTTTATTAAAGTTCCTGAAAGCTAATCAGAGGTTTGCTAATCTTACATATGTCGCTGACGTTACACGCTTTATGTGTAGCTCTGCCGATATACTAGGCGTTATATTCACTTTCAAGTCTTTTTACTCTGTGCTATTTGCAGCTTCTCTCCTCCCATGCTGGAACAAGTCACAACTAACCCACAATACCATGGCAGCTTCTCTCCTCCCATGCTGGAACAAGTCACAACTAACCCACAATACCATGGCAGCTTCTCTCAATCCCATGCTGTACTCCCATGCTGGAACAATTCACAACTAACCCACAATACCGTGGCTTGAATAATTCAAGCCTAGTACCACATGGTCACTGGCTTCTACTGGTTCCTCATAATTAATTTCTGGTGTGTGGAATTCAGTTAGGGTGAAACCCAGGTGATGTCTCGCTGGCTCATCTCCTCCCACTCACTTTTGTTTCCCTCACATGTTGGCTCAGAAACCCAGGTGATGTCTCGCTGGCTCATCTCACTTTTGTTTCCCTCACATGTTGGCTCAGAAAGTTCTTCATTATTACTTCCGTAAGCTTTCCTCTTCATGCTAGTACTAGTAGTTCAACTGTGTTTCTTCTTGTCCTCCCAGCCACTGTTTCCGGTATGTGAATCATTGTGTTATTATCTCTGATCATACTTCCTTGGTCTCCTATTGTTTGTTAGTGGCGTATATATCACCGCCACTATTTTCATCTCTCTGGACATGACAGTACCTGCTATATAAGTCTCTGAAATTAGCTGTTTCTAAGTTTCGTAGTTCCTCAAGTCTCCAGTGTTTCTGGTCATAAATACAACTCCTCCTCCTCGGCCTCACTTGTTTGCACTTTCCTTTTTAACAATTTGCTGGCCCTCTGGAAATATCGCATTTGTTATTAGTCTTGAGAGTATCTTCTCCATAATAGCTACTGTACTTATCAGGGTTTTCTTCCTGGACTCTGTCTTTCCTATTTTCACACTTGCTAATAACTCTACTCCTGACTGCCACACTCTGATTCTTCTATCTTTTACTGATTACTGGACATGCTGTTTTCCTAATTTATTTTTAGTTGTACTGGGCTGGGAGTCTCTGTGGAGTGGTGGGTATTTACTGGGCTCTCTTCATCTGTTGCTCCAGTGGAAATAAGTCACTTTATCTGACTTTCTTGGGTTATCCTTGGTAATCTACACATATGCTGCTATGTATGATAATTTATGAAACTGTATTTATGTGTACCTGTACCTGAATAAACTTACTTACACTCCTTCCACAATAAGTATTCTGTTCCCTGTTACAGTCCTCTGTTGGTTTCTTCTTGCCCACGTATCCTCTTCTGTCGTTTGTTGTTCTTATGTCCGATTTTGCCCCTCTTTCTGTCTGTGCGTGTACTCACCTATATGTGGTTGCAGGGGTCGATTCACCTCTTCGCTAGTCGCTACTAGGTCACTGTGTGTGTAGTCACCTATTTGTGGTTGCAGGGGTCGAGACTCAGCTTCTGGCCCCTCCTCTTCACTGATCGCTACTAGGTCCTCTCTCTCCCTGCTCCATGAGCTTTATCATACCTCGTCTTAAAGCTATGTATGGTTCCTGCCTCCACTACCTCACCTGCCAGACTATTCCACTTCCTGACAACTCTATGACTGAAGAAATACTTCCTAACATCCCTTTGACTCATCTGAGTCTTCAACTTCCAATTGTGACCCCTTGTTTCTGTGTCCCATCTCTGGAACATCCTGTCTCTGTCCACCTTATCTATTCCACGCAGTATTTTGGATGTCGTTATCATGTCTCCCCTAATCCTCCTGTCCTCGAGTGTCGTCAGGCCGATTTCCCATAACCTTTCTTCGTAGTACATTTCCCTTAGCTCTGGAACTAGTCTTGTTGCAAACCTTTGCACTTTCTGTGTGTGTGTGTGTGTGTGTGTGTGTGTGTGTGTGTGTGTGTGTTTCAACACCAGCAGCGACCGTCTGAGGGGCTAGCAGCGCCACTCTGGCACCAAGATAAACAACGAGACAGACTGGCGTCCACTACCAACGGAACCACCTACATTACCTTCATCATACTCACTCGTCCAGTAAATAACGCATGCTTATTAATAAATAACGCACGATTATTCATAAATAACGAACACTTCCTGTATCGTTATCAATCTAGCCCAGTAAACTTGAACAAGTTTTAGACCAGCCCAGTACATCTATACTGGTTAGTCCGTCCTAGTACACCTGCACGAATCCGCCCAGACCAGTACAACTGTACAGGTGTTAGACCAGCCCAGTACACATGTACAGGTGTTAGACCAGCCCAGTACACATGTACAGGTGTTAAGACCAGCCCAGGACACATGTACAGGTGTTAGACCAGCCCAGACATCTGTACAGGTGTTAGACAAGCCCAGTACACATGTACAGGTGTTAGACCAGCCCAGTACATCTGTACAGGTGTTAGACCAGCCCAGGACACATGTACAGGTGTTAGACCAACCCAGTACACCTGTACAGATGTTAGACCAACCCAGTACACCTGAGTGTTAAACCAACCCAGTACACATGTACAGGTGTTAGGCCAGCCCAGGACACATGCACAGGTGTTAGATGAGCCTAGTACATCTGTACAGGTGTTAGACCAGCCCAGAACACATGTACAGGTGTTAGACCACCTCAGTACACCTGTACAGGTGTTAGACCAGCCCAGTACACATGTACATGTGTTAGATCAGCCCAGTACATCTGTACAGGTGTTAGACCAACACAGTACACATGTACATGTGTTAGATCAGCCCAGTACATCTGTACAGGTGTTAGACCAACACAGTACACATGTACAGGTGTTAGACCAGCCCAGTACACATGTACAGGTGTTAGACCAGCCCAGTATACATGTATAGGTGTTAGACCAGCCCAGGACACATGTACAGGTATTAGACCAGCCAGTACATCTGTACAGGTGTTAGACCAGCCCAGAACACATGTACAGGTGTTAGACCACCTCAGTACACCTGTACAGGTGTTAGACCAGCCCAGTACACATGTACATGTGTTAGATCAGCCCAGTACATCTGTACAGGTGTTAGACCAACACAGTACACATGTACAGGTGTTAGACCAGCCCAGTACAGCTATACAGATGTTAGACCAACACAGTACACATGTACAGGTGTTAGACCAGCCCAGTACACATGTACAGGTGTTAGACCAGCCCAGTATACATGTATAGGTGTTAGACCAGCCCAGGACACATGTACAGGTGTTAGACCAGCCCAGGACACATGTACAGGTGTTAGACCAGCCCAGGACACATGTACAGGTGTTAGACCAGCCCAGGACACATGTACAGGTGTTAGACCAGCCCAGGACACATGTACAGGTGTTAGACCAGCCCAGTACACTGTACAGGTGTTAGCAGCCCAGGACACATGTACAGTGTTAGACCAGCCCAGGACATATGTACAGGTGTTAGACCAGCACAGTACACTGTACAGGTGTTAGACCAGCCCAGTACACTGACTGTGTTAATGTCACCTGTCAGGTGTTAGACCAGCCCAGTACACATGTACAGGTGTTAGACCAGCCCAGTACACCTGTACAGGTGTTAGACCAGCCCAGTACACCTGTACAGGTGTTAGACCAGCCCAGTACACCTGTACAGGTTAGACAAGCCCACTACACCTGTAATCTACGTAATTATCAGGTTATATTGTGACTTCTTTTGCATTTACTGAAAGTTAGCAGAGCCACCCAGGCTAGTGGTGTCACCCAGGCTAGTGGTGTCACCCAGGGTAGTGGTGTCACCCAGGCTAGTGGTGTTATACAGGCTAGTGGTGTCACCCAGGGTAGTGGTGTCACCCAGGCTAGTGGTGTCACCCAGGCTAGTGGTGTCACCCAGGGTAGTGGTGTCACTCAGGCTAGTGGTGTCACCCAGGCTAGTGGTGTGCACTATCATGTACTAGTTAGCCCACTATCATGGTACTATGTAGCAACTATCATGTACTAGTAGCACATATCATGGTTAGTAGCACTATCATGGTACTAGTAGCACTATTATGGTACTAGTAGCACACTATCATGGTACTAGTAGCACCTATCATGGTATAGTAGCACTATCAGGTACTAGTACACATATGTACTAGTAGCACACTATCATGGTACTAGTAGCACACTATCATGGTACTAGTAGCACACTATCATGGTACTAGTAGCACACTATCATGGTACTAGTAGCACACTATCATGGTACTAGTAGCACACTATCATGGTACTAGTAGCACACTTCATGGTATTAGTAGCCCACTATCATGTATCTAGTAGCACCTATCATGGTACTAGTAGCACATATCATGGTTATAGCATTACTACATGGTACTAGTAGCACACTATCATGGTACTAGTAGCACTATCATGGCTATGTAGCACCTATCATGGTATAGTAGCACCATCATGGTACTAGTAGGCATTTATACATGGTACTAGTAGCACCTATCATGTACTAGTGTCACCTATCATGGTACTAGTGAACACTAGCATGTACTAGTACCACATATGTCTAGTTCCCCACTATCATGGTACTAGTAGCACACTATCATGGTACTAGTAGCACACTATCATGGTACTAGTAGCACACTATCATAGTACTAGTAGCACACTATCATGGTACTAGTACCACACTATCATAGTACTAGTACCACACTATCATGGTACTAGTACCACACTATCATAGTACTAGTACCACGGGGTTACTGTCTTCAATATTCTTAACCAGATTAGTTTACTGTTACTTCCTTCAAGGAATTTAAATTATCATCCTTTTCCTTGGATCAAATCTGACTGCCTCTCATTCCCCAGGCACTGTTTAACTCCGTGGTTAGCTCTTCCTCCTGAATAATAATAATAATAATAATAATAATAAATAATTTTCCTCACACAAACACACAATGAGAGTGCATCTAGTAGCCATCAGCGAAGAGGCGGGGTTAGGAGCTGTGACTTAACCCTTGCAAGCACAAATAGGTTAGTATATAAATAAACACACGCACAAACGTTCCTGTGTCCCTTCAGAGATGGGACACAGAGATGGGACACAGAGATGGGACACAATATAAACTGAAAACCCAGATGAGCCATAGGGATGCTAGGAAATATTTCTTTAGCCTTAGAGTTGTCAGGAAGTGGAATAATCTGGAGAGTGAAATAGTGGAGGCAAGTTCCATACACAGCTTTAAGAAGTGGTATGATAAGGCCCTAGGAGCGGGAGTGACCTAGTATCGACCAGTGAAGAGGCGGGGCGAGGAGCTATGAATCGACCCCTGCAACCAAATATAGGTGAGCACACACACACACAATAAACACACATGGTTACTGCCAGCATTCTTCTAGAAAGACATTATTTGTACGCACATGACCATGCATACATCAGGCTCTCAACGACACTTACATGACACCTACATAACGACACATACAAAATGACACGTACATAACGAAACATACATAATGACATGTACATAATGACACTTACATAATGACACGTACATTACAGCGTACCGGAGCGTGATCACATTTGTCCTTATTGGCACTCCAATACTCATTGGCACCCAGAGGTTTGTTGGCACCCAACCTTCCTTGGCACTCCCACGCACTCTGGCACTGTCGTACTCTCACTGATACTCGTTGGCACTCACACGCACTCTGGCACTGTCATACTCTCACTGACACTCTCGTTGGTACTCCCACGCACTCTAGCACTGTCGTACTCTCACTGACACTCTTACTGGCACTCCCACCCACTGGCACTGCCCTATTCTCTCTGGCATTCTTATTAGTACTCCCCTACACATTGTCACTGCCATACTCATACTGACACTCTTATTGACTCTCTCTCTCACACATTGACACTGCAGTATCAGTGTGTGTGTACTCAATCGTGGTTGCAGGGGTCGAGTCTCAGCTCCTGCCCCCACCTTTCTACTGGCTACTATTGGTTTCATTCTCCAGGCTACCTGACTTTTATCATACGTATTCTTAAACCTGTGTATACATTCTGCCTCTACCACTTCGCTGTCTGGGTCATTTCACTTCCTGACCACTCTAAGTCTAAAGAAGTATTTCCTAACATCCGTGCGTTTCATCTGTGCGTCTCAGCTGGTACCTCTTGTATCTTAGATCAACCTCTCACACTCTCCCTGTCAATTCCTCTCAGTATATTGTACATCCTAATCATGTCACCTCTGGTCCTTGTGTTGTCTCGTATGGTCAGGTTAAGCTCTTCTAGCCTCTCTTCATAGTTCATAACCTTCAGCTCTGGGACTAGCTTCGTTTCAAACCTTTGTACATTTTCCAGCATCTTTACATTCTTTACCAAATGCGGGTTCAATACCGGCGCTGCATACTCCAAGATGGACCTAATATATTAGCACGTGAATGCCTCCTTCTTGATATTCCTGAAAGCCACCCTTAAGTTTGCCATTCTTGCGTTTACTGCAGCAGTTCTTGGGTTGATATTTGCCTCACACGAAATACTCAGAACTGTGCTCACCCCAGGAATCTTTCTCTCGCAGGCAGGTTTGCTGTCTGTCCCCTGAGCCTATACATTGTTTCCAGACGTCTTTCTCCTATTTTCATAACTTTGTATTTGCTGGGTTAAATTCTAATAGCCACTTGTCAGACCAACCACGAAGCTTGTTCAAATACTGGTCTACTCTTGTTTGTATTCTCCTCATTAGTTTCACATCTTCGGTGAACAGGGACACCTCTGACTCGATTTCATCTGTCATGTCGTTTATATACGTAAGAAAGAGTACCTGTCAAAGTATTGATCCTTTTGGAATCCCAATAGTCACTCTCCCGTTCCGATACCTCTTTCGACAGTAACTCGTTGTTTCCTTAGCGTTAAATACTCCTGTATCCACTGTAGTGATTTCAATGTAATTTCTGCCTGCTCCTCTAACGTTTGTGCCAGTCTCTTGTGGGATATTGTATCAAATGCCTTCTTGCCATCCAAAAATATACAGTACACCCTTCCCTCTCTCTCCTGCCTAATTCTTTCCTTACTTCATCATAGAACTCAAGCAGATTTATGAGACAGGATTTACCATCTCAAAAACCGTGCTGGTTGTTGTTTACGAATCCACTCCTTTCCATGTGTTCCAATACTCTTCTTATATTCTTCTGCATAACCTTACATATTATGTATATTAGTGACGAAATCCTGTAGTTTAATTACACCTGTCTGTACACTTGTTTAAATATTGGTACTATATTCACTGTTTTCTAGATCTCTGGCAGCTGTCCTGTTTCAATCGATTTGCTGTTGGTTTACACAGTTCCTTTGCTCCCTCTCGAAGAACCCACTCATTATTGCCTTCACCTCTCCTCCCGTTGTTTCCATTGTATCTAGTGCACTCTCTTTGACTCTGGCAATGTTCCTGATTCTACTGAGAATACCTCCCTAAATCTTTTGTTCGGCTCCTCACAGACTTCCTAGTCATTCCTAGTGAGCTTCCTCTTCTTCAGCTTTATATTACCTGGTCCTTCACAGCTGTCTTCTTTCTGATGTGGCTATACATCTACTTGAGCCTAGAATTGGTTTTTGATGGTATGTCGTTCTCAGATTCCCATTCAGTCTCTCTTCTTACACACACACATATTCATTTTTGTCTCTTGTTTCTCTATTTACTGACGTTCTTTTCTTCCCATATATCTTCCATGTTCTTGCACTTTTGCTTCCCTGCATCTCTGGGTGAACCATAGGTTCATTGTTTTTGTTGGTGTTTCTACTGCTTATGGGTATTAATTTCTCCTATGCTTGCCGGCACTTTCCAGCTACGTACTCCATCATTTCATTCACTGTATTTCCTTCTAGCTCCCTTTCCCATGGCACTCGGCTTACGAAGTGCCTCATGCCATCATAGTCACGTCTTTTGAAGCTACGTTTATCCCTTCCTTCATATTCTTTAATCCTCACCACATTCACTTCCACAAGGTATTCGAACCTCAGCATTGAGGGGTCTCTAGAACCAAGGGGCCTCTCGTATCCGCTTTCCGCTACAACAGAGTCACTTAGGGTGAACACAAGGTTCAGCCTCGTTGGTTCATCACCTCTTCTCTCGTTAGTTGTGTCTCTGATATGTTGACACTTGGCGTTTAACATGGCCACCTCCAGCAGTTTAGCTCTCCACATTTGCGGTCCTCCATATAGCTTCAGTTTCCCAGTCTGTTACTGCTTGAAGTCTCCCATCATCAGTAATATTTGTGTGTACTCACCTAATTCACCTAATTGTGGTTCCAGGGGTCGAGACTCAGCTCCTGGCCCCGCCTCTTCGCAGTCCGCTACTGGGTCTCTGCTCTCCCTGCTCCATGAGCTTTATCATACCTTGTCTTAAAACTATGTATGGTTCCCGCCTCCACTATATCGTTCGCTAGACTATTCCACTTCCTAACTACTCTATGGCTGAAGAAGTGTGTGTGTGTGTGTGTGTGTGTGTGCTAATTACAATAGTTTATATTCAGTAAGTCGTTGGAGACTGGAGATTTGTAATCTGAAACGTTCTGAATTAGTGAGGATGTTGCACTGAGGCAGTGGTGCCAATTGTAAGAGTGTCACCAGGACGGTGCCAACACATCACTCATCTCTCTGTGCCTTTTCTTTTAATATCTTAATATCTCTCTCTCTCTCTCTCTCTCTCTCTCTCTCTCTCTCTCTCTCTTCCTGCAGGTGACGGGGGAGAGAGAGAGAGAGAGACTAATATAAACAGTGTCAAGCAGACATACACACAGAGGCGTGCGTGTTATTACACACACACACACACACACACACACACACACACAGTAGGGTCGTGATGGTTGAGGGTCTCATCACGTCAGGTTGTGTCATGGCCCTTAGTGCCAACCTGGGATGGCACTGTATTGTGGCACTCTTCCTTACACGGTGATGGCCGCTGACACCAGACTCTCACCTCCTTCCTTTTTACTTGTTTGTTTATTTGTTGTTGCTTATTTGTTTCTTGCTTGTATATTGTTGTTTTGTTATTGTTACTTGTTTCCTCCTCCATCCTGCACTTGTGTTTGTCACTGTTGTTTGTATTCTCTTGTCCTTGTTACTGCTGCGTGTTTTTTACTTGTCCTGTTTTTCCTTGTTGTTGTCGTCGTTTGTTCTTATCCTTCTTGTTTGTCCTTCCTTTTGTTGTTGTTGATATTTAACGAAGAAGTAGATTCAGGAAGCAGAAGCTCAGCATCAGAGATGTAGATGAGTGGAACAATCTACCAAGACATGTAGATGAGTGGAACAATCTACCAAGACATGTAGATGAGTGGAACAATCTACCAAGACATGTAGATGAGTGAAACAATCTACCAAGACATGTAGATGAGTGGAACAATCTACCAAGACATGTAGATGAGTGGAACAATCTACCAAGACATGTAGATGAGTGGAACAATCTACCAAGACATGTAGATGAGTGGAACAATCTCCAAGACATGTAGATGATTGGAACAATCTACCAAGACATGTAGATGAGTGGAACAATCTACCAAGACATGTAGATGAGTGGAACAATCTACCAAGACATGTAGATGAGTGGAACAATCTACCAAGACATGTAGATGAGTGGAACAATCTACCAAGACATGTAGATGAGTGGAACAATCTACCAAGACATGTAGATGAGTGGAACAATCTACCAAGACATGTAGATGATTGGAACAATCTACCAAGACATGTAGATGAGTGGAACAATCTACCAAGACATGTAGATGAGTGGAACAATCTACCAAGACATGTAGATGAGTGGAACAATCTACCAAGACATGCAGATGAGTGGAACAATCTACCAAGACATGTAGATGAGTGGAACAATCTACCAAGACATGTAGATGAGTGGAACAATCTACAAAGACATGTAGATGAGTGGAACAATCTACCAAGACATGTAGATGAGTGAAACAATCTACCAAGACATGTAGATGAGTGGAACAATCTACCAAGACATGTAGATGAGTGGAACAATCTACCAAGACATGTAGATGAGTGGAACAATCTACCAAGACATGTAGATGAGTGGAACAATCTACAAAGACATGTAGATGAGTGGAACAATCTATCAAGGAATGTAGATGAGTGGAACAATCTATCAAGGAATGTAGATGAGTGGAACAATCTATCAAGGAATGTAGATGAGTGGAACAATCTATCAAGGAATGTAGATGAGTGGAACAATCTATCAAGGAATGTAGATGAGTGGAACATATAATAAAGATATTAAACTAAACTATGAGTCAGTAGTCCTACCACAGTGTTGTGTGAGTAGAACCTGCCTTGTATGGGCACCACTGTCGTAGCTACTTTGTATCTTCTCGAGGTTATTGACATGACTGATCAGCACTATGGTTCTTGACATGACTGATCAGTACTATGGTTCTTGACATGACTGATCAGCACTATGGTTCTTGACATGACTGATCAGCACTATGGTTCTTGACATGACTGATCAGCACTATGGTTCTTGACAGGACTGATCAGCACTATGGTTCTTGACATGACTGATCAGCACTATGGTTCTTGACATGACTGATCAGTACTATGGTTCTTGACATGACTGATCAGAACTATGGTTCTTGACGTGACTGATTAACACTATGGTTCTTGATATGACTGATTAACACTATGGTTCTGGACATGACTGATCAGTACTATGGTTCTGGACATGACTGATTAACACTATGGTTTTTGACATGACTGATTAACACTATGGTTCTTGACATGACTGATTAGAACTATCGTTCTTGACATGACTGATCAGCACTATAGTTCTTGACATGACTGATCAGCACTATAGTTCTTGACATGACTGATCAGCACTAGTTCTTGACATGACTGATCAGCAGCATGGTTCTTGACATGACTGATCAGCACTATGATTCTTGACATGACTGATCAGCACTATGGTTCTTGACATGACTGATCAGCACTATGGTTCTTGACATAACTGATAAGTACCTGCTCCCGGGGTACCATAAGTACCTGCTCCCCGTGGTACCATAAGTACCTGCTCCCTGGGAGTGTATGGCACTAAAGAAAGGGGTTCATAAAAATTAAGAAATCAAGCCTTGCCATGCATAATACAGTGTTATTGAACAAGTGTTGAACCACCTCTCCTGTATTCACCTAGCTATTCTCACCTAGCTGTGCTCACCTAGTTGTACTCATCTAGGTGTGCTTATCTGTTGTACTCAGCTGTATTCACTTAGTTGCCTTTACAGGGGTCAATTCATATCTCCTGCCCCCTCTTCAGTCTTATCGGCTAGCTTGTGGGTTCCCCTGCCATCTTCCTCACTACTGTGGTAGATGGACGAGTAGATGGCAGCTGCAGCACTGCAAATGCCACAAAAAACAGAAAACGGTACAGCATGCAGGTACTACCCGAGGGGAGGATGTGTAAATATATTACGACAGGGACGGTGTTCTTACCGTAATAACATTGTTGCTGAGTTGTGATGCTGGTGATGTTATCACTGTAGACCAGAATGTTACGCTCTAACACGCTACAAAACTATGTATCAGGAAAACCAATACATATTTCGTGATATTTTTTTTTTTAGGCGGGAGAGGAACGAGCTAAAGGAAGAGAAAGGATACAGAGTGAAGAACAAGAGGGAGGTACAGAAGTACATAGCAGTGAAACACAGGAACACTTCCGCACACCAGGGTCAAACGTACAAGAAGCCACGGTACAAGCAGTGCTGGAGAGAACATGGGTGTGTACATTAAGTACCACAGTGCAAGATGGTACAGTATCACAGGTACTGTACCATCTCACACATCACAGACAGCAAATCATCCTTCCTTTTCGCTAAAATTATCTGTTTACAAATAAGAATAAAGTTGAGGTGCTTGATAGAGCCCATCCGTGAACGGAACGTTGTATAAGACTTTATCCAGTGAACGTTTTTTTTAATAAAAAATATGGTAGTACTGCGCATGTGTTAATTAGACACTTGTCTGCAGTGAATACCATCCTCCACCAGTACTGTGTAGTTACCTTCTACATCACTGTGTGTGGTGCTCCATACAGTATTTGACCTCCATTAATACCCTGTGTAGTTACTCTTTGTGGATGCAGGAGGATGGCTTCTCCGCTAGATTAAAGGCTACCTGTACTGTTCCAGGGACACACAAGTGTAACTAAACACTTTGAATTAGGAGCTCCACAGGGAGGTGTCCTCAGTCCCACCATATTCAATATCCTGGTTATGGTTAGCCAGTCCGATCAATGTATTATTAGCTTTGCTGATGATATAATAATTCACACCACTGGATTCTCCAACACCCAAAACATGCTTAATAATGTACTAGATTCGTATCAGGATCTCAGAAAACGATGATATATAACAGGCGTCCTTCCCGACAGAGAGGCACAGTCCGCAGGATCCACTTGTATGATGGGTCTCGGCTAGAATATGTAACCAGATACTGCTATCTAGACTTTGAGGTGCCACTTTATGTAACAAGACTATCGTCAATACAGTGAGAAGCTGAGCTTTTTGAGCTGTGGCAAGGTTTCATCCCAGGTTTGGAGCTAATGTAAAAATTATGAAGATAATGTATTTTGCTTACATTAGATCACTGGTTCACTGTGTCACAGTACTCACTCTTGAATTAGACGGGAAACTTGGAGAGCTTAAAAAAATGCAAAAACGAAGCGACGGGGATCATCGTGGGATGTTAACCTACCCCCAAAAATTTTAAACATATAGAAAGAGTTTGACACTGAAAACCTCAAGGATCGTGTCACTGAAACAAATGTCATCATTAGTATTAATATGCACAGGAGCCCTCCAGACTTTCTTCAGCACTGATGAGCACTTCTCCTAAGGGACTTTAAAACCTGGAAGTGACCTCACTGCACCATGGGAGACTATTTCCTTCCTAACCACTATCCCTCACTTTACCCGAAAGAACCTTCTTAAATCCCAAGCAAAGTATTATCTTGATACCTTAGTCACACAACACTCTCTTCCACAAATTATGTATTTTGATGGCTGTGCGCACTAACATACTGGTGCAGCTGCTAGTGCCACCAATTTCATGTAGAGTGATGGCTCTCATATCGGAGCAAACATCAACAACTGGGCTTCTACCCTTCAAATCAAACTGTTTGAAGCTCGTACTGGCGAAATATTTCCTTATTAAAATATCTTAATACTTCGCATATGTCTTATTTCACATGTTAGCTATACTTCTTACACTCCAATGTGTCCAAGTATCTAAAGTTGACACTAATTTTAACTGATTCTCTGTCATCCATAAACTCTCTTAAGTCCACGAGTATCTGTTGTGGCATTCTTGTCAGTAACCAGACGCAGATATGGTAGAATTGTAGACACAGGTATGGTAGAATTGTAGACACAGGTATGGTAGAATTGTAGATACAGGTATGGTAGAATTGTAGACACAGGTATGGTAGAATTGTAGATACAGGTATGGTAGAATTGTAGACATTGATCTTCAGATGCATTATTAGAACTGGTGAATTTCCTAAGGCATATATATGCCTTCCATGAGGAAGTAATTAGATTACAATCTTCGACTGTCAACAAGTACTTTGAGGACATTTATACGAAAAGAACTTCATTTGTACTTCATTAACTTGAGACTGAGGGAGAGTGACTCCAGTCAGTCTATGCATCATTTCATCATGCCAGAGAAGCCACATGTCTGTGGCACATTCAATAAAAACAGCCGACTCTTGAAGTGTCGCTAGTGGCCGGCTTCGGCTGGGCGACAAGTGCCTCCTAGAGTAGGCACCACCATGTGATGCAGACGTAATTAATGTACACTTTACCAGAGGAACTGCTGTGACAACCTGCATCATCATGTTCTGCAATGCCACAACAATAATATCCTAAGGAAGAACTCACAAATGTTCCAGAAATATAAAATTATTTTAACAACAGCGGTACATTACCAGCCATTCTGGAAAAATACCCTGACTTTGCCTATTGTAAATAACTCATAGCTACTTAAACTTAATCTAGATACAACCAGACCCTCTGATGATATAGTATAAAGAATTCCAAACCACATATCATCTACACTGTAATTTTTGTGTGACAATGTGTGTCTGTATTAACTACTGAAGGATACCTGAAGAATGTCTGTATTAATTACTGAAGGATACCTGACGAATGTATATATTAACTACTGAAGGATACCTGAAGAATGTCTATATTAACTACTGAAGGATACCTGACGAAGGTATATATTAACTACTGAAGGATACCTGAAGAATGTCTATATTAACTACTGAAGGATACCTGAAGAATGTATATATTAACTACTGAAGGATACCTGAAGAATGTCTATATTAACTACTGAAGGATACCTGAAGAATGTCTATATTAACTACTGAAGGATACCTGAAGAATGTCTATATTAACTACTGAAGGATACCTGAAGAATGTCTATATTAACTACTGAAGGATACCTGAAGAATGTCTATATTAACTACTGAAGGAAACCTGAAGAATGTCTATATTAACTACTGAAGGATACCTGAAGAATGTCTATATTAACTACTGAAGGATACCTGAAGAATGTCTATATTAACTACTGAAGGATACCTGAAGAATGTTTGCAGGGATTAACTTGTACTTTGTTAGTACGTACATCAACTTTTATCCCGCGGAAAAGGAGGACAATATGGTGAATTAGTTAGCACCAACAATGTCTAGGTAATAAAAAGTCAGCTGGAGCCAAAATTTGCGTTCTTTATAGACTAATTTGTTGTTTATGATAATCAGGTGATTAACTCTCGCCCTCAGGAGTAATTACCCACACGGCCACCAACCCCGTCCCACTGGGGAGGCCGCCCACCCTGACCAACCATGCTGCCGCCCTCCCAGACACACCAGGAGGTCACCTAACTAATTTAGAGAGGAAATTCTGAGTGAGAATGTTGCAGGAACAACACCAGAGTACAACACTGTGGGAATGATAATGTTGAAGGAACAACACCAGAGTACAACACTGTGGGAATGATAATGTTGAAGGAGCAACACCAGAGTACAACACTGTGGGAATGATAATGTTGAAGGAGCAACACCAGAGTACAACACTGTGAGAATGATAATGTTGCAGGAGCAACACCAGAGTACAATACTGTGGGAATGATAATGTTGAAGGAGCAACACCAGAGTACAACACTGTGGGAATGATAATGTTGCAGGAGCAACACCAGAGTACAACACTGTGGGAATGATAATGTTGAAGGAGCAACACCAGAGTACAACACTTGGAATGATAATGTTGCAGGAGCATACCAGACACAACACTGTGGGAAGATAATTTGAAGGGCAACACCAGAGTACAACACTGTGGAATGATAATGTTGCAGGAGCAACACAGAGTACAACACTGTGGGAATGATAATGTTGCAGGAGCAACACCAGAGTACAACACTGTGGGAATGATAATGTTGCAGGAACAACACCAGAGTACAACACTGTGGGAATGATAATGTTGAAGGAGCAACACCAGAGTACAACACTGTGGGAATGATAATGTTGCAGGAACAACACCAGAGTACAACACTGTGGGAATGATAATGTTGCAGGAACAACACCAGAGTACAGCACTATGGGAAATATTGTGGGAGTGAGAATGTTTGCCTCCACAACTTCTTGGTCGAGGTCATTCCACTTCCCGACCACTCTTAATTAAGACTGAAGAAATACTTCCTGACTGTGCCCCCGAGTACCTGTTTCCCACCTTTCAAATAGCATGTCCGTCTGTCCTAACAGTTCCTCTGAGTACTTTGTTATGTCTCCTCTGGTCCTGTCCTCCAGGGTCGTTAGCGTTTCTTCTTAACTCATGCCTCTTAGCTCTGGGCTCAGTCTAACTGGTCTCCTTTGGGTTCCCTACATGGTGCTGCGTACTCCAAGATGGGTCTGACGTATGTTGTATATGTGTGTGTGCGTTCACCTAGTTGTGGTTATAGGGGTCGATTCATAGCTCCTGGCCACTGTGTGTATGTGAGGGGAGGGGTGGAATGAGAGAGGTAAAAGGATGAGGAAGACCAGGAGGAATAAGGATGGAGACTTCACGGGTGTGTGCGCGTGTGTCTGGGTGAACTACACCCGGGTCTAGCACGTAATGAGACTCCCCCTGTGGTGTCTGCACGCACGTACATACGTAGACACACGTGCACGAGCGCGCACACACAACAGGGAAAAGAGGTAGAAACATTTCTGATGGAGTGGAGGCAGTGGAATGTGACAAGGATCCTGCGAGAAGCAGCAGCACTATCCCAACCACTAGCTAAGATATAAATGTTAATAAACACGGGAGAGTGGACAGAGATCTGGAAGACAATGAATATAGTTCCTATATTTAAGAAGGAAGACAAGAAACGTTAAACAACAGACTTAATTTCACTGACATGCATACTTTGCAAGGTAACGGAGAAGATAATTAGGGAGAGAGTGGTAGAACACTTGCAGAGAAGTGGTTTCAAAACAATAACCAGCACGGGTTCCGAGATCACAAACCTTGTCTCACCAATCTGCTGGAATTCTATGACAAAATAAGGGAAATGATGCAGGAGAGAGAAGGTTGGTGGACTGCATTTTCTTAAGACTACTAGAATGCATTTGATTCTGTACGAAACAAGAAGCTGAGCCAAAAACTTGAGGTGCAAGCAGGAGCACCAGGGAAGGTACTCAAGGAATACCTTAGAAGGAAGCCAGGAGTGACTAAGTACACACGCCAGAAATGGGGAAGAGTAACTAGTAAGGAATGGTATTAAATGGTATTACATTTGGTTTATGTGAATAACATACTAGAAAGGATTGATTCAGATTTATCCTTGTTAATGATGATGTAAAACTAATGAGAATAAAAACTGATAATGATAAGGAAAGACTGTAAATGGATCTGGACAAAAGAGTAAATAGGGATAAACTGTCGGGAAGTGTGAAACAGGTCCTCAAGGGCACAGCTGGAAGCTAAAGACCAAGATGAGCCACAGGATGCCAGGAAGTGGAATGGATGTCCTAGACGAAGTGGAGGAAGTAGGCTCCATACACAGTTTTAAGATCGGGTACGATAGATCCTCCCGAGGCTAGGAGGGAGTGAATCTAGCAAGTGGCAAGTTGAAAGGCCGAGCCAGGAGCTGAGACTCGACCTCTGCAACCACATACCCGGTATCTTCACTTGTTCTGCTGAGTCAAGGTAATTAGTAAGTTTATTGAGGTATACACAAATACAGTTACATAGATTATCATAGATAGCATCGTGTGTGTAGACAACCCTCCAGGATAACACAAAATAACTCACACTGACTTATTTCCATTGGGCTGAATCGAGACGAGTCAAACTGAGAGAGAGGAAGAGAAGGGGAAGACTGGGTCATGGTAGGTCAGTCAGTGACCTGCCCCGTTTGCACGGACCCTCGGTGACCCCTCGCGGGAGGTCACAGACCAGTCGTGGAGCTTCGAGTCTGCTGACTGACTCACCTCCATTGTGTGTGTGAGAGAGAGAGAGAGAGAGAGAGAGAGAGATTACATTTTTATTTTTAAGTACGTGACTAGTGCTGCTTTTTATAATAATAATAATAATAATAATAATAATAATAATTTATTATTATTATTATTATTATTATTATTATTATTATTATTATTATGTTATTTTGTGAACTTTCTCTCCTTAATGCGACCCACAACAGGTAACTAGTACTTATTTGCTGCTAGGTGAACAGGGGTAGCAAGTACTAGTAAACTTCCTAAAACTTTTCCACTCACCTGAGGTTTAAACCAGATGGTGGTGGTTATGGTGGTGGTGGTTACGGTGGTGGTGGTTGTAGGAGTCACCAGCCAGGCAGGTACCTTAGGGTGACCTTTGCCTCACCCGGATCACCACCACTGAACAAAGAAGGTGGTGACCTATTTGTGTTGACCTCTCCTTCCCTCCCCCCTTTTGGAACCTGCTTCATATACCCTCCCTCCTCTCTCTCTCTCTCTCTCTCTCTCTCTCTCTCTCTCTCTCTCTCTCTCTCTCTCTCTCTTCAGCACCACTGTGATAGGTCAAAGCCACAGTATTAATTAAAACCAGGGATCTCTTCAGATCAGTGAGATAGTCTTGGCAGACCTTCCTGGGGTCACTATGGTGTCACACCAAGCTGCTAAATCATCTGCTTCATATACAAACCCCACCATCTAAATAACAATCCTAATCCTCATTTCCATTTTCCAAAACACCACTTTAGGTTACACAAACAAAGAGAAAAGATGGTTTCAGTGTTGGTGATAATCCCCTGGTAGCGGGGCATCTTGGCCGCCCACGAGCAACTACAAACTCTCTGGGTATGGTAATTGCTTTTGACTTCCTGAGAGTTGTGTGGGTTCCCTACATGGTGCTGCGTACGCCAAGATGGGTCTGACATATGTTGTATGTGTGTGTTCAGAGTTTCACTACTCTCGGATCCCGGCCATGGGCCAGGCTCGTCTGGTGCTTGCCTGGTCACCAGGCTGTTGCTGCTGGAGGCCCGCTGTCCCACATATCCATCACAGCCTGGTTGATCTGGCACCTACCTGGAGGGCATTCCGGGGATCAACGTCCCCGCGGCCCGGTCTATGACCAGGCCTCCCGGTGGATCAGGGCCTGATCAACGAGGCTGTTACTGCTGGCTACACGTAGTCCAACGTACGAACCACAGCCCGGCTGATCTGGCACTGACTTTAGGTATCTGTCCAGCTCCCTCTTGAAGACAACCAGGGGTCTACTGGTAATGCCCCTTATGGCTGGTGGGAGGCTGTTGAACAGTCTTGGGCCCCAGACACTTATTGTGTTTTCTCTTAGTGTACCAGTGGCGCCCCTACTTTTCACTGGGGTACGTTGCACCGTCTGCCAAGTCTTTTGCTTTCGTATGGAGTGATTTCTATGTGCATATTAGGGACCAGTCCCTCCAGAATCTTCCAGGTGTAGATTATGATATATCTCTCTCGCCTGCTCTCCAGTGAATATAAGTCTAGTGCTTCCAGGCGTTCCCAGTAGTTAAGGTGTTTGATGGAACTTATACGTGCAGTAAAGGTTCTCTGTACATTCTCTAGTTTTGCAATTTCACCTGCCTTGAATGAGGATGTTAATGTACAGCAGTATTCTAGCCTAGAGAGAACAAGTGATTTAAAAAGGATCATCATTGGCTTAGCATCTCTTGTTTTGAATGTTCTCATTGTCCATCTTATCAGTTTCATCGCAGATGTGATAGTGGCATTGTTGTGGTCCTTGAAGGTGAGGTCTTCGGACATTACCACACCCAGGTCCTTCACATTACTTTTCCGCTCTATTGTGTGATTAGAGTTTGTAGTATACTCAGTCCTAGCTATTATTTCCTCCAGTTTTCCATAACGGAGTAGTTGGAATTTGTCTTCATTGAACATCATATTGTTCTCTGTTGCCCATTAGAAAACTTGGTTTATATCTTCTTGGAGATTTGCCGTGTCCTCAATGGATGACACTCTCATGCAGATCTTAGTATCATCTGCAAAGGATGATACAGTACTATGGTTTACATCCCTGTCTATGTCTGATATGAGAATGAGGAACAGGATAGGTGCGAGTACTGTGCCTTGTGGAACAGAGCTCTTCACTATGGCAGCATCCGATTTATCTCTGTTTACCACTACTCTTTGTGTTCGATTGGTTAGAAAGTTGAAGATCCATCTGCCTACTTTGCCTGTTATCCCTTTATCACGCATTTTGTGTGCTATTACACCATGGTCGCACTTGTCAAAGGCTTTTGCAAAATCTGTGTATACTACATCTGCATTCTGTTCGTTTTCCAGAGCATCTAAGACCATATCATAGTGGTCTAGCAGTTGCGAGAGGCAGGAGCGACCTGCCTGAAACCATGTTGCCTGATTGTGCAATTTTGGGAGTCAGGTGGTTTGCAATCCTGCTTCTTAGAACTCTTTCAAAGATTTTTATGATATGGGACGTTAAAGCTATTGGTCTATAGTTCTTAGCTACTGCTTTGCTGCTACCTTTATGGAGTGTGGCTATATCCGTTGTTTTCAGTGACTGAGGAATGTCACCCACCTGTGTCTATGATCCTTCTCCATAGCATACTTAGGGCCCGTGAGAGGGGTTTCTTGCAGTTCTTAATGAACACAGAGTTCCACGAGTCTGGGCCTGGGGCTGAGTGCATGGACATGTCGTCGATGGCTTTCTCAGTCTAGAGGCGTTAGGGTTATGTCAGAAATTTGGCATACATTGGCAGGGTTTTGAGGCTCATTCATGAAAAAACTGTTTGGATTGTCTATCTTTAGACTGATTAGTGGCTCGCTGAACACAGAGTCATATTGAGATTCCAGTATCTCACTCATTTCTTTGTTGTCATCTGTGTAAGATCCGTCTTGTCTGAGCAGGGACCCTATACTAGAAGTGGTTTTTGCCTTGTTTTTGGCATATGAAAAGAAATATTTCGGATTTCTTTCAATTTCACTAATCGCTTTTAGCTCCTCTTGACTCTCCTGGATCCTGTATGAGTCCTTTAACTTTAGCTCAATATTTTCCACTTCCCTGATTAGCGCTTCCTTCCGTGAATCAGATAGTCCGGCATTCTTGAGGAACTCAGTGATTCTTCGTCTTCTCCTGTAGAGGGAGCGTCTCTATCTCTCTCTCTCTCTCTCCAGTTTACTTCTTCTCTTCATTTTTCGTAGAGGAATATGCCTTGAACATACTTCAGCTACCAGGTGGTTGATCTTTTCAAGGCACTGGTTGGGGTCCATGTAATTCAAGATATCTTCCCAACATGTTTCATTTAGGGCATAGTTTACCAGATCCCAGTTGATGTTCTTGTTGTTGAAGCTGAATTTGGTAAAGGTTCCCTCATAGCTATAGCTATATGCTGGTGAAGATACTTGTCCAATTTCCTCTTGAAGGCTTCTACACTTGTTCTAGCCGTGTTTCTGATATCTTCTGGTAAGATGTTGAATAGTCTGGGACCCCAGATGTTGATACAGTGTTTCCTTATTGTCCCCACCGCACCCCTGCTCCTCACTGGGTTTATTTTACACTTTCTTCCATATCTCCCACTCCAGTATGTTTTTATGGCAGTGTGCAGATTTGGGACCAGGCCCTCACGTACTTTCCAGGTATATATTTTCATGTATCTCTCTCTCCTCTGTTCCAATGAGTACATGTTCAAGACTTGAAGGCGTTCCCAGTAATTTAGGTGCTTTACTGGTTCAATGTGAGCCGTAAATGATCTCTGTATTTGTTCCAGCTCTGATATTTCTCCTGCTTTGAACGGGGCCGTCAGCACTGAGCAATATTATAAATGAGGGAGGAGGACTAGCGATTTGAAAAGTCTCACCATCGGCATTATTTCCCTTGTTTTGAAAGTTCTCAATACCCACCCCGTCATCCTCCTGGCTGTCATGATCTTTGTCTTGTTATGGTCTTTAAAAGAAAGGTCAGCTGACATAATTATTCCCAGGTCTTTTACGTGTAAGCATCCAAGGAACCATGTGTAGGCCTCTTCTCGTGGGAGCGATTTACTACTGGAAGCTAAACTTTTATAAGAAGCTAGTGGAAAAGAACTCATAGTCAGTGAGAGGTTGAGTCTTGGCTTAGATTAGGCAGTGTATTATGTCCTGAGTTAAGCTGATATATATATGCTCACCATGAGGCGGGCCAAAGCAACATGGGTTCGACCCCTGGCTAGTGCAGTGTAGTTGTTGATCAATACCACTCGTTCGTGGTTACAATAATATAATATACTGCTTGTTGAGCTAGTACACCAAACAGGGAGTAGAATGAAATTAGCTTAGAGGTGTCCACACCACCGTATGTCCTTGGGTAGCGAGTACAACATTCAGTTCTACTGGATGCGCTACTCTTAAGGATTGTGTGGTTCAGTGGACTAGAGCGTCATATATATATATATATATATATATATATATATATATATATATATATATATATATATATATATATATATATATATATATATATATATAGGGTAATATTTTGTGAAGGGACTCATGGAAACCGGTTAGCCGGACTTGAGTCCTGGAAATGGGAAGTACAATGCTTGCACTTTAAAGGAGGGGGTTGGGATATTGGCAGTTTGGAGGGACATCTAAACTGTCGTATCTGAGTGCCTCTGCAAAGACAGTGATTATGTATGAGTGATGGTGAAAGTGTTGAATGATGATGAAAGTATTTTCTTTTTGGGGATTTTCTTTCTTTTTGGGTCACCCTGCCTCGGTGGGAGACGGCCGAATTGTTGAAAAAAAAAAAAGTTTACTGAGTATACCAGGTAAAGTGTATGGCAGGGTTATTATTGAAAGAATTAGAGGTAAGACAGAGAGTAGGATTGCAGATGAGCAAGGAGGCTTTAGAGTGGGTAGGGGATGTGTTGATCAAGTGTTTACACTGAAGCATATATGTGAACCAGTGTGGCCACTCTGGCCACCACCACCACCCAGGCCGAGGCCAGTTGGTGATGGAGGGTGAGGGTGTGGGGCCACTCTGGCCACCATCACCACCACCCAGCCCGAGGCAAGTTTGTGATGGAGGGTGAGGATGTGTGGCCACTCTGGCCACCACCACCACCACCCAGGCCGAGACCAGTTGGTGATGGAGGGTGAGGATGTGTGGCCACTCTGGCCACCACCACCACCACCCAGGCCGAGGCAAGTTGGTGATGAAGGGTGAGGATGTGTGGCCACTCTGGCCACCACCACCACCCAGCCCGAGGCTAGTTGGTAATGGAGGGTGAGGATGTGTGGCCACTCTGGCCACCACCACCACCACCCAGACCGAGGCCAGTTGGTAATGGAGGGTGAGGATGTGTGGCCACTCTGGCCACCACCACCACCACCCAGGCCGAGGCCAGTTGGTGATGGAGGGTGAGGATGTGTGGCCACTCTATTATCGTCTTTTAATATAAATATATGTGACTCTCCGTTTGAAGTGTAATTTTTTATTTATTTGATTGTGTGCCCTTAACTCATCATGTCAAATAATATTAAAAGAATGTTGAAGAGAGAAACTAAGTTTTATTGATGCTTGGGAGTTGCAATATTATCTTGTTTCTGATCAAGATAAAATAATTTGTTTACATCACCATTATGGCACCTCATAAGAACAACAAATATGTCAAATTAGATGGAGAGGCAAGAAAGATTGCAATGATGGAGAGGCAAGAAAGATTGCAATGATGGAGAGGCAAGAAAGATTGCAATGATGGAGAGGCAAGAAAGATTGCAATGATGGAGAGACAAGAAAGATTGCAATGATGGAGCAAGGATGCAAAAAACAGAAAGATTGCAATGATGGAGAGGCAAGAAAGATTGCAATGATGGAGAGGCAAGAAAGATTGCAATGATGGAGAGGCAAGAAAGATTGCAATGATGGAGAGGCAAGAAAGATTGCAATGATGGAGACAGAAGATTGCAATGTAGAGAAGAAGATTGCAATGATGGAGAGACAAGAAAGATTGCAATGATAGAGAGCAAGAAAGATTGCAATGATGGAGAGACAAGAAAGATTGCAATGATGGAGAGGCAAGAAAGATTGCAATGATGGAGAGGCAAGAAAGATTGCAATGATGGAGAGGCAAGAAAGATTGCAATGATGGAGAGGCAAGAAAGATTGCAATGATGGAGAGGCAAGAAAGATTGCAATGATGGAGAGGCAAGAAAGATTGCAATGATGGAGAGGCAAGAAAGATTGCAATGATGGAGAGGCAAGAAAGATTGCAATGATGGAGAGGCAAGAAAGATTGCAATGATGGAGAGGCAAGAAAGATTGCAATGATGGAGAGGCAAGAAAGATTGCAATGATGGAGAGGCAAGAAAGATTGCAATGATGGAGAGGCAAGAAAGATTGCAATGATGGAGAGCAAGAAAGATTGCAATGATGAGAGGCAAGAAAGATTGCAATGATGGAGAGACAAGAAAGATTGCAATGATAGAGGCAAGAAAGATTGCAATGATGGAGAGGCAAGAAAGATTGCAATGATGGAGAGGCAAGAAAGATTGCAATGATGGAGAGGCAAGAAAGATTGCAATGATAGAGGCAAGAAAGATTGCAATGATGGAGAGGCAAGAAAGATTGCAATGATGGAGAGGCAAGAAAGATTGCAATGATGGAGAGGCAAGAAAGATTGCAATGATGGAGAGGCAAGAAAGATTGCAATGATGGAGAGGCAAGAAAGATTGCAATGATGGAGAGACAAGAAAGATTGCAATGATAGAGGCAAGAAAGATTGCAATGATGGAGAGACAAGAAAGATTGCAATGATAGAGGCAAGAAAGATTGCAATGATGGAGAGACAAGAAAGATTGCAATGATAGAGGCAAGAAAGATTGCAATGATGGAGAGACAAGAAAGATTGCAATGATGGAGAGGCAAGAAAGATTGCAATGATGGAGAGGCAAGAAAGATTGCAATGATGGAGAGGCAAGAAAGATTGCAATGATGGAGAGGCAAGAAAGATTGCAATGATGGAGAGGCAAGAAAGATTGCAATGATGGAGAGGCAAGAAAGATTGCAATGATGGAGAGGCAAGAAAGATTGCAATGATGGAGAGGCAAGAAAGATTGCAATGATGGAGAGAAAGAAAGATTGCAATGATGGAGAGGCAAGAAAGATTGCAATGATGGAGAGCAAGAAAGATTGCAATGATAGAGGCAAGAAGATTGCAATGATGGAAGGCAAGAAAGATTGCAATGTTGGAGAGGCAAGAAAGATTGCAATGATGGAGAGACAAGAAAGATTGCAATGATGGAGAGACAAGAAATATTGCACTGATGGAGAGGCAAGAAAGATTGCAATGTTGGAGAGGCAAGAAAGATTGCAATGTTGGAGAGGCAAGAAAGATTGCAATGTTGGAGAGGCAAGAAAGATTGCAATGATGGAGAGCAAGAAAGATTGCACAGATGGAAGACAGAAAGATCAAAAGAAGGCAAAATTGCAATGATGTAAGACCGAAAATTGCAATGATGGAGAGACAAAAAGATTGCATATGAGCTTGATGATGGAGAGCAAGAAAGATTGCAATGATGAGAGGCAAGAAAGATTGCAATGATGGAGAGACAAGAAATATTGCAATGATAGAGGCAAGAAAGATTGCAATGTTGGAGAGGCAAGAAAGATTGCAATGATGGAGAGACAAGAAAGATTGCAATGATGGAGAGACAAGAAATATTGCACTGATGGAGAGGCAAGAAAGATTGCAATGTTGGAGAGGCAAGAAAGATTGCAATGTTGGAGAGGCAAGAAAGATTGCAATGTTGGAGAGGCAAGAAAGATTGCAATGATGGAGAGGCAAGAAAGATTGCACTGCAGAAACTGGAAGACGGAAAGCAAAAGCAACGGCAAATATTGCAAGCAATGTTAAGACCGACAAATAACACCACTGAAGCAACCTATAAAGTAGCTTATGTACTTGTAAAAACAAGGTAAACCATTTAGCGACGTAGAACTCGTAAAAGACTACATTGTTGTTGTAGGAGACTTAGAGCTTGATAAAGTTTCCAACTACAAACAAGTGTGTTTCAAGAAGAACCATAACAGCATGAAGTAGCCCTTAACGTGACACAACAACTTAACGCAATAATTCAAAACAAAAAAGCCTATTAGTCAATCGCTCTGGATAAATCAACAGATACTACTGACTCAGCACAGGTATTATACTTTATTCAAGCCATAACTGAGCATTTTCTTTGCTATTACTGGGTTTAGGCACCTTACTGGCAGGTTACATGCAATACATATCTTCAACTGAATGTGGGTAATTTAGTGAGTGTGTGTACAGACGGCGCACCTTCAATGACAGGAAAACGTGAAGGGTTTATTGCACAGCTAAAACAAAAATGATCACATTCAAATGCTCTAATTTCCTTTGATTGTATTTTGCATTAGCAAAATCTGTGATAAATGTAATATTTTAAGTGTCACTTTACATAAAATTATATGTATTATTAACTATATTTGTAAAAAGGCAACACTGCATGGTCAGTTGTGCAACATTCTTAACTTGCATGATGAGGTAGTGAGTGTGGAGTTATCGTAGCTATCACAGTGACAGGTGCACTGGCTATCACAGTGACAGGTGCACTGGCTATCACAGTGACAGGTGCACTGGCTATCACAGTGACAGGTACACTGGCTATCACAGTGACAGGTGCACTGGATATCACAGTGACAGGTACACTGGCTATCACAGTGACAGGTACACTGGCTATCACAGTGACAGGTACACTGGCTATCACAGTGACAGGTACGCTGGCTATCACAGTGACAGGTACACTGGCTATCACAGTGACAGGTACACTGGCTATCACAGTGACAGGTACGCTGGCTATCACAGTGACAGGTACGCTGGCTATCACAGTGACAAGTGCACTGGCTATCACAGTGACAGGTGCACTGGCTATCACAGTGACAGGTACGCTGGCTATCACAGTGACAGGTACGCTGGCTATCACAGTGACAGGTGCACTGGCTATCACAGTGACAGGTACACTGGCTATCACAGTGACAGGTCACATGGCTATCACAGTGACAGGTACGCTGGCTATCACAGTGACAGGTACGCTGGCTATCACAGTGACAGGTACGCTGGCTATCACAGTGACAGGTGCACTGGCTATCACAGTGACAGGTACACTGGCTATCACAGTGACAGGTACACTGGCTATCACAGTGACAGGTACACTGGCTATCACAGTGACAGGTGCACTGGCTATCACAGTGACAGGTGCGCTGGCTATCACAGTGACAGGTGCGCTGGCTATCACAGTGACAGGTGCACTGGCTATCACAGTGACAGGTGCACTGGCTATCACAGTGACAGGTGCACTGGCTATCACAGTGACAGGTGCGCTGGCTATCACAGTGACAGGTGCACTGGCTATCACAGTGACAGGTGCACTGGCTATCACAGTGACAGGTGCACTGGCTATCACAGTGACAGGTGCCTGGCTATCACAGTGACAGGTGCACTGGCTATCACAGGACAGGTGCACTGGCTATCACAGTGACAGGTGCGCTGGCTATCACAGTGACAGGTGCGCTGGCTATCACAGTGACAGGTGCGCTGGCTATCACAGTGACAGGTGCACTGGCTATCACAGTGACAGGTGCGCTGGCTATCACAGTGACAGGTGCGCTGGCTATCACAGTGACAGGTGCACTGGCTATCACAGTGACAGGTGCGCTGGCTATCACAGTGACAGGTGCGCTGGCTATCACAGTGACAGGTGCGCTGCTATCACAGTGACAGGTGCACTGGCTATCACAGTGACAGGTGCACTGGCTATCACAGTGACAGGTGCGCTGGCTATCACAGTGACAGGTGCGCTGGCTATCACAGTGACAGGTGCACTGGCTATCACAGTGACAGGTCGCTGGCTATCACAGTGACAGGTACACTGGCTATCACAGTGACAGGTGCGCTGGCTATCACAGTGACAGGTACGCTGGCTATCACAGTGACAGGTGCGCTGGCTATCACAGTGACAGGTGCGCTGGCTATCACAGTGACAGGTGCGCTGGCTATCACAGTGACAGGTACACTGGCTATCACAGTGACAGGTGCGCTGGCTATCACAGTGACAGGTGCGCTGGCTATCACAGTGACAGGTACACTGGCTATCACAGTGACAGGTGCGCTGGCTATCACAGTGACAGGTCGCTGGCTATCACAGTGACAGGTCACTGGCTATCACAGTGACAGGTCGCTGGCTATAACAGTGACAGGTACGCTGGCTATCACAGTGACAGGTACGCTGGCTATCACAGTGACAGGTGCACTGGCTATCACAGTGACAGGTACACTGGCTATCACAGTGACAGGTGCGCTGGCTATCACAGTGACAGGTGCACTGGCTATCACAGTGACAGGTACGCTGGCTATCACAGTGACAGGTGCGCTGGCTATCACAGTGACAGGTGCGCTGGCTATCACAGTGACAGGTGCGCTGGCTATCACAGTGACAGGTGCACTGGCTATCACAGTGACAGGTACGCTGGCTATCACAGTGACAGGTGCACTGGCTATCACAGTGACAGGTACACTGGCTATCACAGTGACAGGTGCGCTGGCTATCACAGTGACAGGTGCGCTGGCTATCACAGTGACAGGTACGCTGGCTATCACAGTGACAGGTACGCTGGCTATCACAGTGACAGGTGCGCTGGCTATCACAGTGACAGGTACGCTGGCTATCACAGTGACAGGTGCGCTGCAGTACAGGTGCGCTATCACAGTGACAGGTGCGCTGGCTATCACAGTGACAGGTGCGCTGGCTATCACAGGGATGTGAGTAGTCTTGTTTAGAATGTGAGTAGACTTGTTTTGGATGAGTAGATAACGACACATGCCACAATACTGAGGCTGGAACAATTCATAACTAACCCGCAATACCGTGGATGGGACAATTATTATTATTATTAGTAGTAGTAGTAGTAAGGATAGGAGCGCCAATTCCTTGCATGAAGAGCCCTTCAACAGCATGAAGCCCCACCCCTGAACGGGGGTGTTAATGAGTTTTGCTACAGTAATTAGCATAACTAATTATGCAAATTTATAAACAGGGCTGGAAAAATAAATGTTTTAATTTATTCATAAAATTTATTCAGGCTTGACTGAATATTAATATCGTAGTTGTGATTGTTAATGAGTGTAATTATCGTGGGTTCATGTGTAATTATCTTGGGGTTCAAGAGTAATTATCGTGGGTTCAAGTGCAATTATCGTGGGTTCAAGTTTTGTGTTGTAGAGGTCTGAGTGAAGCTCAGACCTCTACAACACAATTGTCCTCAAAGATTTGTTAAATTATACCATGAATTAAGAAAATATCCTGGACTTCACCTTACGAAACAGACAAAACAATTGCGATAGTAATTATGGACAAGGTAGATTATAGGGAAAAAATAACATCATATTAGTAACCAAGGGAACTGAGGTGCCCCTTAAGACTGGTGTTGTTCGTCTGTTGCTCTTGGTGTCTCCAGTATATGCTGCTGAAGACAAGATAAGTCGTATCCACGTGTCGCTCTGTGTCGAGCTTTATTATTACTGGTGAAACTGGCCTCTCACTCTAGGACAAAATTCAAGAGTACAAAAGAAGTGTCCACTAACAACGACTTTTGTTGTCATGTTACAAACAACCCCCAGCTGGTTTTTTATGTAAACTAATCTTAAAGTTTTGCAATTTTCTCAGACACCGCCTCCTCAGATTATTCCTTCATACATACATATCCTCAAGGTGTATATAAACACCGTGGAGGCACTGTCTGGCACTATAGTGGAGGCTCGGTGATGATGGAGAAGTGGAGGTACTGTTTGACACTACGGCGGAGGCTCGTTGATACAGAAGGGGAAGTAATGTTTGGCACTATGTATGACGCCCCTAGATGCCGGCCATATGGCATTACTGCTATACGTAAACCATTCAATGGTAAGGAAGGTAGTAGCCAGTACCTGAGGCGCCCTCCCTACTGGGGTACTGCCCTCCCTGCTGGGGTACTGCCCTCCCTGCTGGGGTACTGCCCTCCCTACTGGGGTACTGCCCTCCCTGCTGGGGTACTGCCCTTCCTGCTGGGGTACTGCCCTCCCTGCTGGGGTACTGCCCTCCCTGCTGGGGTACTGGCCTCCCTGCTGGGGTACTGCCCTCCCTGCTGGGGTACTGCTCTCCCTTCTGGGGTACTGCCCTCCCTGCTGGGGTACTGCCCTCCCTGCTGGGTATTGCCCTCCCTGCTGGGGTACTGCCCTCCCTGCTGGAGTAATGCCCTCCCTGCTGGGGTACTTCCCTCCCTGCTGGGGTACTGCCCTCCCTGCTGGGGTACTGCCTCCCTGCTGGGGTACTGCCCTCCCTGCTGTGGTACTGCCCTCCCTGCTGGGGTACTGCTCTCCCTGCTGGGGTACTGCCCTCCCTGCTAGGGTACTGCCCTCCCTGCTGGGGTACTGCACTCCCTGCTGGGGTACTCCCTCCCTGCTGGGGTACTGCCCTCCCTGCTGGGGTACTGCCCTCCCTGCTGGGGTACTGCCCTCCCTGCTGGGGTACTGCCCTCCCTGCTGGGGTACTGCTCTCCCTGCTGGGGTACTGCCCTCCCTGCTGGGGTACTACCCTCCCTGCTGGGGTACTGCTCTCCCTGCTGGGGTACTGCCCTCCTTGCTGGGGTACTACCCTCCCTGCTGGGGTACTGCCCTCCCTGCTGGGGTACTACCCTCCCTGCTGGGGTACTGCCCTCCCTGCTGGGGTACTGCCCTCCTTGCTGGGGTACTACCCTCCCTGCTGGGGTACTGCCCTCCCTGCTGGGGTACTGCCCTCCCTGCTGGGGTACTACCCTCCCTGCTGGGGTACTGCCCTCCCTGCTGGGGTACTGCCCTCCCTGCTGGGGTACTGCTCTCTCGTGCAATCTTCCTCTTTATCTAACATCTTGATGTGTTTCTGAGGAAAGATAGGCCCCTCTTCAGAGTTCCTGACTCACCTCTGCCATTGTTCTCTCTTTGTCACTTCTTTCGTTACTTCCGTGCCTCTTGCTCTCACGAACGCAACGGTGATACCAGCAACAGTAACAGCAACTGGTAGCAACAACAGCAATGACAATAACAATAGCACAAACAACAGCACCGGCAACAACGACATGGGAAAGAAAATGATGTAATTTCAGCTTGAGTAGAGAGAGAGAGAGAGAGAGAGAGAGAGAGAGAGAGAGAGAGAGAGAGAGAGAGAGAGAGAGAGAGAGAGAGAGAGAGAGAGAGAGAGAGAGATCGCAACACTGATACTGTAGCAACAGTTGACAACAGTGTTCATGCGTGAACACGTTGTGAATACTTAGTTCACGTGATTATTACTACGCGTCAGCCTTGCACAGTGCCACCCACGCCACAACAACAAAAATAACAGCAATGGGATTCAACTGGCACTCACTTGGCCCTCTCTGGAGAACCAGTGCCACACACATACACCACGTCAGGTTTGAAACAGTTCTCATATTCCAACTCTGATGCACTCGTCTGAACGACAGGTCATGAGACAAGTTTACTTCTGCTCTTACGTGTTTTTGTGGTTGCAAGAGATGGCTTCCACGTCTTTTATCATTAATATAACGAAGCAGTTGCAATCAATCACCGATGAACGCCATCTTAGTTTTCTTAGCAAGTTAAATAACTTTGATGACATCTGTTCTATGTTTCCTGATATCATCTGTAAACTATGATACCAAGCTGTTGCTAGTGTTATGTCTGCTATGATACCAAGCTGTTGCTAGTGTTATGTCTGCTATGATACCAAGCTGTTGCTAGTGTTATGTCTGCTATGATACCAAGCTGTTGCTAGTGTTATATGTCTGCTATGATACCAAGCTGTTGCTAGTGTTATATGTCTGCTATGATACCAAGCTGTTGTTAGTGTTATATGTCTGCTATGATACGAAGCTGTTGTTAGTGTTATATGTCTGCTATGATACCAAGCTGTTGCTAGTGTTATATGTCTGCTATGATACGAAGCTGTTGCTAGTGTTATATGTCTGTTATGATACCAAGCTGTTGCTAGTGTTATATGTCTGCTATGATACGAAGCTGTTGCTAGTGTTATATGTCTGCTATGATACGAAGCTGTTGTTAGTGTTATATGTCTGCTATGATACCAAGCTGTTGCTAGTGTTATATGTCTGTTATGATACCAAGCTGTTGCTAGTGTTATATGTCTGCTATGATACCAAGCTGTTGCTAGTGTTATATGTCTGCTATGATACGAAGCTGTTGTTAGTGTTATATGTCTGCTATGATACCAAGCTGTTGCTAGTGTTATATGTCTGCTATGATACGAAGCTGTTGTTAGTGTTATATGTCTGCTATGATACGAAGCTGTTGTTAGTGTTATATGTCTTTTATGATACCAAGCTGTTGCTAGTGTTATATGTCTGTTATGATACCAAGCTGTTGCTAGTGTTATATGTCTGCTATGATACGAAGGTGTTGCTAGTGTTTCTGAGTCTGCTATGATACGAAGGTGTTGCTAGTGTTTCTGTGTCTGCTATGATACGAAGGTGTTGCTAGTGTTTCTGAGTCTCCTATGATACGAAGGTGTTGTTAGTGTTTCTGAGTCTGCTATGATACGAAGGTGTTGTTAGTGTTTCTGAGTCTGCTATGATACGGTGTTGCTAGTGTTTCTGAGTCTGCTATGATACGAAGCTGTTGCTAGTGTTATATGTCTGCTATGATACGAAACTGTGGCGGCTAGTGTTATATGTCTGCTATGATACGAAACTGTGGCTAGTGTTATATGTCTGCTATGATACGAAACTGTGGCTAGTGTTATATGTCTGCTATGATACGAAACTGTGGCTAGTGTTATATGTCTGCTATGATACGAAACTGTGTCTAGTGTTACATGTCTGCTATGATACGAAACTGTGGCTAGTGTTATATGTCTGCTATGATACGAAACTGAGGCTAGTGTTATATGTCTGCTATGATACGAAACTGTGGCTAGTGTTATATGTCTGCTATGATACGAAACTGTGGCTAGTGTTATATGTCTGCTATGATACGAAACTGTGGCTAGTGTTATATGTCTGCTATGATACGAAACTGTGGCTAGTGTTATATGTCTGCTATGATACGAAACTGAGGCTAGTGTTATATGTCTGCTATGATACGAAACTGTGGCTAGTGTTATATGTCTGCTATGATACGAAACTGTGGCTAGTGTTATATGTCTGCTATGATACGAAACTGTGGCTAGTGTTATATGTCTGCTATGATACGAAACTGTGGCTAGTGTTATATGTCTGCTATGATACGAAACTGTGGCTAGTGTTATATGTCTGCAATGATACGAAACTGTGGCTAGTGTTATATGTCTGCTATGATACGAAACTGTGGCTAGTGTTACATGTCTGCTATGATACGAAACTGTGGCTAGTGTTACATGTCTGCTATGATACGAAACTGTGGCTAGTGTTACATGTCTGCTATGATACGAAACTGTGGCTAGTGTTACATGTCTGCTATGAGAATGAGAAACAGTGAAGGTGCCAGATGTGCCTTAGAGAACTGAACTATTTACCTCTCTGTATTTTTTTATTTTGTTTATTTCCACTGTGATTTATTTACACGCGCGCACGCACGCACGCACACACACAGTTACAGAGATGTTAGGAAGTATTTCTTCAGTCACAGAGTTGACAGGCAGTGAAACAGTCTGGAAAGTGAGGTGGTGGAGGTAGTATTCATACATAGTTTTAAGAAGAGGTATGATAAAGCTCACAGAGCAGGGAATGAGTGACTCAGTAGCGACCAGTGAAGAGGTGGTGCCAGGAGTTATGACTCGACCCTTGTAACCACAATTAGGCGAGTAGACACACAAACATACACACACACACAGGATCCATTCATAGCTTTAAGAAGAAGTATGATAAAGCTCATGGCGCAGGGAGTGACCCAGTAGCGGCCAGTGAAGAGGCGGGGCCAGGAGCTATGAATCGACCCCTGCAACCACAACTAGGTGAGTACACACAGAGGCGTGTTGCTACCCCACACTTCCTCAAGATGTGGACAAGGTCTGCTCTTGTCCAGCCTTGTTACTGTTGTTGTTGTAGCTGCTGATGTTGTTGTTGCTGCTGCTGGTGGCGTTGTTTGTTGTTGTTGTTGTAGCTGCTGATGTTGTTGTTGCTGCTGGTGGCGTTGTTTGTTGTTGTTGTTGTAGCTGCTGATGTTGTTGTTGCTGCTGGTGGCGTTGTTTGTTGTTGTTGTTGTTGTTGTTGTTGTAGCTGCTGATGTTGTTGCTGCTGGTGGCGTTGTTTGTTGTTGTTGTTGTTGTAGCTGCTGATGTTGTTGTTGCTGCTGGTGGCGTTGTTTGTTGTTGTTGTTGTTGTAGCTGCTGATGTTGTTTTTGCTGCTGGTGGCGTTGTTTGTTGTTGTTGTTGTTGTTGTAGCTGCTGATGTTGTTGTTGCTGCTGGTGGCGTTGTTTGTTGTTGTTGTTGTTGTAGCTGCTGATGTTGTTGTTGCTGCTGGTGGCGTTGTTTGTTGTTGTTGTTGCTTGTTGTTGCTGCTGTTGTTGTTGTTGTGTGGTGTGCTGTTGTTTGTTGTTGTTGTTGTTGTAGCTGCTGATGTTGTTGTTGCTGCTGGTGGCGCTGTTTGTTGTTGTTGTAGATATCGTCAAGCAAATACTAAGGACCACACCACCACTATAACTGTGTTTCCCCTGAGAGATGACTCTCACGGCCAAATACACATAAGAAACGTGCACAAAAGCATACACACACAAACATATACATACACGCAACAAACACAAACATACCCATACACACAAACATATAAATGCATGCAACACACAAACAAAGATACACTTACATATAAACATTCACATATACATAGCACTTACCCAAAACTATTCAAACATATACACAACACTTACAAGCACACACACACACACACACACACACACACACACACAACCCCACCAAATGCAAAGTCATGAGGATCAGAGAAGGGCAAAGAAGACCGCTGACAGAGTACAGGCTAGGTGGACAAAGGCTACAAATCTCATCAAAGGAGAAAGATCTTGGGGTGAGTATAACGCCAAGCACGTCTCCGGAAACACACATCAACCAGATAACTGCGGCAGCATATGGGCGACTGGCAAACCTAAGATTAGCGTTCCGTTACCTTAACAAGGAATCGTTCAAGACACTGTACACCGTGTACGTCAGGCCCATACTAGAGTATGCAGCACCAGTCTGGAACCCACACCTGGTCAAGCACGTCAAGAAATTAGAGAAAGTGCAAAGGTTTGCGACAAGGTTAGTTCCACAGCTCAGGGGAATGCCATATGAAGAAAGGTTGAGGGAAATAGGACTAACAACACTGGAGGACAGAAGGGTTAGAGGAGACATGATAACGACATACAAAATACTGCAGGGAATCGACAAGGTAGATAGTGACAGGATGTTCCAGAGAGGCAATACAGAAACAAGGGACACAACTGGAAGCTGAAGACTCAGATGAGTCAAAGGGATGTTAGGAAGCACTTCTTCAGCCATAGAGTAGTTAGGAAGTGGAATAGTCTAGCGAACGATATAGTGGAGGCGGGAACCATACATAGTTTTAAGACAAGGTATGATAAAGCTCATGGAGAAGGGAGAGCAGACCCAGTAGTGGACAGCAAAGAGGCGGGGCCAGGAGCTGAGTCTCGACCCCTGCAACCACAATTAGGTGAGTACAATTAGGTGAGTACACACACACACATAGTACAGACTCGGGGGACAGAAGGTGCAGACCTGACTTAGAGAGAAGGACCTAGGAGTGAGCATAGTACCTAACATATTGCCAGAGGCTCACATCAACTGAATAACTTTTACAGCCAATCCTCGTCTGGTAAATCTAAGAGTAGCCTTCAGGAATTTCAGCAAAGAGTCATTCCAGCACTTTATACATATCTACGGCCAATCTAGGAGTAGACAAAACCAGTATGGAACCCACACTTGACGGAGCATGTTGAACTTGCAGAAGTACACATCTACACTAGTTCCTGAGTTAAGGGGTATCACCTATGAAGATGCCAACAGAACTGAATCTAACCGCATTGGAAGACAGACGAACTACGAGAGACATAATAACAACATACACAATACCTTGAAGAATTGAAAGAGTATATAGGGATAAGCCACAGAGATATCAGGAAGTGGAATGACCTTGATGAAATGGTAGAAACAGGCTCCATACACAGTTTTAAGAGCAGTTACGACAGATACTCCGAGGCTAGGAGGGAGTGAATCTAGCAAGAGGCAAACTGAGAGGCGGGGGCCAGAAATTGAGACTCGACCCTTGCAACTATGTACGGGTGAGTACACAAAACACACACACAGAGTAGCGACCAACGAAGAGGCGGGGCCAGCTGTGAATCGACCCCTACAACACATATAGGTGAGTACACACACACAAAAAAAATAATAACAAACACACACTCACAAAACTATTAGCTAAAACACACACACACACACACATAATTATCATATAATTAATACAAGTAATTAGCAGACGATATAATCACTTGAAACTGCATTATATACGTATTATTGTGAAGCGCTAAATCCGTGCGGGTAATTCAGTGCATGGAGAGATTGAGACTTGATCCTCCGTCCTCAAAATTATAATTATTATTAGTAGTAGTAGTAGTATTTGGAGGAAAAAGCGCTAAACTCGTATGAGTCGTTCTCCAATTCTCCAACAACAATTGAACAATTACTTGCATCAGGCAATTGTTGCTGTTGTTGTTGTTCCATGGGGAGGGAGGGAGGGAGGGAGGGAGGGAGGGAGTAGTCACACTAGAAGTGTATACTAGTATCACGGACTGACTGTTAGCGTTGGCTACCCTCCCTTATACGAGTATTCCCTCCCTAGCTTTGCCTCCCTCATGTTCTCTCCCTAGCGTTACCTCCCTCATGTTCTCTCCTTAGTGTTACCTCCCTCATACTCTCTCCTTAGTGTTACCTCCCTCATGTTCTCTCCCTAGTGTTACCTCCCTCGTGTTCTCTCCCTAGCGTTGCCTCCCTCATGTTCTCTCCCTAGTGTTACCTCCCTCATGCTCTCTCTCCTTAGTGTTACCTCCCTCATGTTCTCTCCCTAGCGTTGCCTCCCTCATGTTCTCTCCCTAGCGTTGCCTCCCTCATGTTCTCTCCCTAGTGTTACCTCCTCATGCTCTCTCCTTAGTGTTACCTCCCTCATGTTCTCTCCCTAGCGTTGCCTCCCTCATGTTCTCTCCCTAGTGTTACCTCCCTCATGCTCTCTCCTTAGTGTTACCTGCCTCATGTTCTCTCCCTAGTGTTACCTCCCTCATGTTCTCTCCCTAGTGTTACCTCCCTCATGTTTTCTCCCTAGTGTTACATCCCTCATGTTCTCTCCCTAGCGTTACCTCCCTCATGTTCTCTCCCTAGTGTTACCTCCCTCATGTTCTCTCCCTAGTGTTACATCCCTCATGTTCTCTCCCTAGTGTTACATCCCTCGTGTTCTCTCCCTAGTGTTACATCCCTCGTGTTCTCTCCCTAGTGTTACATCCCTCATGTTCTGTCTCTAGTGTTACCTCCCTCATGTTCTCTCCCTAACGTTACCTCCCTCATGTTCTCTCCCTAGTGTTACCTCCCTCATGTTCTCTCCCTAGTGTTACATCCCTCATGTTCTCTCCCTAGTGTTACATCCCTCATGTTCTCTCCCTAGTGTTACATCCCTCATGTTCTCTCCCTAGCGTTACCTCCCTCATGTTCTCTCCCCAGTGTTACCTCCTCATGTTCTCTCCTAGTGTTACCTCCCTCATGTTCTCTCCCTAGTGTTACATCCCTCATGTTCTCTCCCTAGTGTTACTCCCTCATGTTCTCTCCCTAGTGTTACATCCCTCATGTTTTCTCCCTAGTGTTACCTCCCTCATGTTCTCTCCCTAGTGTTACCTCCCTCATGTTCTCTCCCTAGTGTTACCTCCCTCATGTTCTCTCCCTAGTGTTACATCCCTCATGTTCTCTCCCTAGTGTTACCTCCCTCATGTTCTCTCCCTAGTGTTACCTCCCTCATGTTCTCTCCCTAGTGTTACATCCCTCATGTTCTCTCCCTAGTGTTACATCCCTCATGTTCTCTCCCTAGTGTTACCTCCCTCATGTTCTCTCCCTAGTGTTACCTCCCTCATGTTTTCTCCCTAGTGTTACATCCCTCATGTTTTCTCCCTAGTGTTACATCCCTCATGTTCTCTCCCTAGTGTTACCTCCCTCATGTTCTCTCCCTAGTGTTACATCTCTCATGTTCTCTCCCTAGTGTTACCTCCCTCGTGTTCTCTCCCTAGTGTTATCTCCCTCGTGTTCTCTCCCTAGTGTTATCTCCCTCGTGTTCTCTCCCTAGTGTTACCTCCCTTGTGTTCTCTCCCTAGTGTTACCTCCCTCATGTTCTCTCCCTAGTGTTACCTCCCTCATGTTCTCTCCCTAGTGTTACCTCCCTCGTGTTCTCTCCCTAGTGTTACCTCCCTCGTGTTCTCTCCCTCGTGTTCTATCCCTAGTGTTACCTCCCTCGTGTTCTCTCCCTAGTGTTACCTCCCTCGTGTTCTCTCCCTAGTGTTACCTCCCTCGTGTTCTCTCCCTAGTGTTACCTCCCTCGTGTTCTCTCCCTAGTGTTACCTCCCTCGTGTTCTCTCCCTCGTGTTCTATCCCTAGTGTTACCTCCCTCGTGTTCTCTCCCTAGTGTTACCTCCCTCGTGTTCTCTCCCTAGTGTTACCTCCCTCGTGTTCTCTCCCTAGTGTTACCTCCCTCATGTTCTCTCCCTAGTGTTACCTCCCTCATGTTCTCTCCCTAGTGTTACCTCCCTCGTGTTCTCTCCCTAGTGTTCTCTCCCTAGTGTTACCTCCCTCGTGTTCTCTCCCGAACGTTAACTTCCTATTGTTCTCTCCCTTATGTTTCCTCCCTCAGGTACCAGTGACAGGTTACCTTACTGAAAGGTTACTACCACTGACCCAGAGAGAGAAAAATGTGATTCCAGGAGAGTTGGTCTAGCAGTAAATAGGTGTTAGTCAGATGGCACCAGGTGTACATACCTGGGGAAGGGGTGAGGTGTAGGGTTGGGGACTAGAGTATTGACCATAGGAGCAAGCGTCCTGTCTAGCCTCTACCGAGTCATGTAAGGAGGATCAAACCTGCAACCTGCATAACAAAAGTTGTAGGTAAACAGGAAGAGGATTGAGAAAGATTGTGGGTAGACAGGAAAAGAGGACTGAGAAAGATTGTGGGTAGACAGAAAGTGAGGATTGAGAAAGATTGTAGGCAGACAGGAAAAGAGGACTGAGAAAGATTGTGGGTAGAAAGGAAGAGAGGCTTGAGAAAGGTTGTGGGTAGACAGGAAGTGAGGGTTAAGAAAGATTGTGGGTAGACAGAAAGTGAGGGTTGAGAAAGGTTATGGGTAGACAGGAAAAAAGGCTTAAAAAAGATTGTGGGTAGACAGGAAGAGAAAGGTAAAAAAGATGGGTAGACAGAAAGAGACAAGGAAGGTTGTGGGTAGACAGAAAGAGACAAGGAAGGTTGTGGGTAGACAGAAAGAGACAAGGAAGGTTGTGGGTAGACAGAAAGAGACAAGGAAGGTTGGGGATAGACAGGAAGAGACAAGGAAGGTTGTGGGTAGACAGAAAGAGACAAGGAAGGTTGTGGGTAGACAGAAAGAGACAAGGAAGGTTGTGGGTAGACAGAAAGAGACAAGGAAGGTTGGGGATAGACAGGAAGAGACAAGGAAGGTTGTGGGTAGACAGAAAGAGACAAGGAAGGTTGTGGGTAGACAGAAAGAGACAAGGAAGGTTGGGGATAGACAGGAAGAGACAAGGAAGGTTGTGGGTAGACAGAAAGAGACAAGGAAGGTTGTGGGTAGACAGAAAGAGACAAGGGAGGTTGTGGGTAGACAGAAAGAGACAAGGGAGGTTGTGGGTAGACAGAAAGAGACAAGGAAGGTTGTGGGTAGACAGGAAGAGACAAGGAAGGTTGGGGATAGACAGGAAGAGAGAGTAAGGTTATTTAGATACAGTTATACAAATTATCATACATAAGTAACATATGTGTAAATTACCCAGGATAACACAAAAAAAAGTCAGACAAATTGACTTATTACTATTGGGGTCCTTGTAATGTAATATTTAAACCTTAGGAAGAGAGAGAAAAAAAAAACTGTGGGTAGACAGGAAGAGAGAGGTCAGGAAGGTGACCTGACCACTTTTGGATGAGTGGTAAGGAACTGGTTTCCTCACCGTATGGGTTATATATATATATATATATATATATATATATATATATATATATATATATATATATATATATATATATATATATATATATAAGTGAGTATACACACACACACAGAGTACATAACCACGTTCGAAAGATACGTTCCAAAAAAGGGCCCCTATACGTGAAAACGCGACATATGCAATGAATAACTTACGAGAAAAAAAAGTATATGTTCTATTTCCCCACCTCCGAAAAAGCCATACAACTTTTCTTGTAATTAATTTCACCATTCACCTAAAATAATAAACTAAGTATTGTACAGTGATTTTAAAGTGCAAGCGAATGTTATGGATGCATTAAAGAATATTATTATAGCATAATACAGGATGATTTAACCTAACATAACCTAAGTCAAACTATGTGAATATCCTTACCGTAATTTGTGATTGTTGTTCCTTAAGTACCTTGATCTGGGTGAAGAAGTGTGACCCTACTGGGCATCACATGAGGTGGATGGAGTGGGCGAAATAGAGGGCTGGGGTTCCTGACCTGAAATTAAATTAATAATAAAAATAATAATAATAATCTTGATTTCTACAGGTACATGCACAATGTATGTAGGCCTAGCTGACATCAATGACATACTATTACTATAAAGAAAGCCCCTTGTTATGCAGAACATTTCGGGCAAATTAGGTCAATTTTGTCACCAGGATGCGAGTCACAACTGTCGACTAACACCCAGGTACTTATTTTACTGCTAGATGAACATGGACAACAGGTATCTTAATGTAACACGTCCTAATGTTTCCGCCCGTACCGGGTATCGAACCCCGGACCTCAGTGTGTGAGCTGAGTGCGCTAGCGATCAAGCTACGGGACACTGGCTTGGGTTTGCTTGCTGAAGTGGATGACTTAGTTCGTGAGGTGAAGTGGATATCTGGGGTTCACTGGTTGAAGTGGATATCTGGGGTTCACTGGTTGAAGTGGATGGCTGGGGTTCACTGGTTGAAGTGGATGGCTGGGGTTCACTGGTTGAAGTGGATGGCTGGGGTTCCCTGGTTGAAGTGGATGGCTAGGGTTCACTGGTTGAAGTGGATGGCTGGGGTTCACTGGTTGAAGTGGATGGCTGGGGTTATGGGGGGTTGAAGTGGATGGCTGGGGTTCACTAGTTGAAGTGGATGGCTGGGGTTCACTGGTTGAAGTGGATGGTTGAGGTTCACTAGTTGAAGTGGATGGCTGGGGTTCACTTGTTGAAGTGGATGGCTGGGGTTCACTGGTTGAAGTGGATGGCTGGGGTTCACTGGTTGAAGTGGATGGCTGGGGTTCACTGGTTGAAGTGGATGGCTGGGGTTCACTGGTTGAAGTGGATGGCTGGGGTTCACTGGTTGAAGTGGATGGCTGGGGTTCACTGGTTGAAGTGGATGGCTGGGGTTCACTGGTTGAAGTGGATGGCTGGGGTTCCCTGGTTGAAGTGGATGGCTAGGGTTCACTGGTTGAAGTGGATGGCTGGGGTTCACTGGTTGAAGTGGATGGCTGGGGTTCACTGGTTGAAGTGGATGGCTGGGGTTCACTGGTTGAAGTGGATGGCTGGGGTTCACTGGTTGAAGTGGATGGCTGGGGTTCACTGGTTGAAGTGGATGGCTGGGGTTCACTGGTTGAAGTGGATGGCTGGGGTTCACTGGTTGAAGTGGATGGCTGGGGTTCACTGGTTGAAGTGGATGGCTGGGGTTCACTGGTTGAAGTGGATGGCTGGGGTTCACTGGTTGAAGTGGATGGCCTGTGTTTGTGGGCTGAGGTTGACACTGAGCTGTTACTGGAGCCCTGATGTATTCTGTCATGTGCCCCTGCTATGTTTTACCCAGCAGTACTTTATTCAGCTCATGGTAAGGCATCATTACTTGGTTCAACATATGTTTTAGAGCAGCACTTCTAGATGTGTTTCTGATACATGGGATCAACTTTCTCTTCCTTCTATACGTATTAAGAATCTGTCCTGTAGGGAATGATTCTCTCATTTTTTTCCTCCAACAATCGTTAACAAAGTGTATTGGGTATTATGGCAAAAAGAATAGTGAATGTAGATTTATTCGTCTTCAAGGAAGACAGTGCTAGAGATCCTATATATATGATCTTAGAGAATCTTATGGTGACACCTCCCTGTATTCTTGCGTCATGGTGTAACATCAAGTATAATAGGTCATTGTTTGTGAGCCAACATTCCATCCAGCACAATCGGGACTTTAGTTACTAAGAGAAACACCACCAAGAAACTAACGCTGGCATCTCTACCCTCCCACATGGGGGTACAACACAGTGCACCTGGGAAACACTTAGATGCTTGCGGAAAACACAACAGCGAACACTAGTACATATAATAAGGAATCAGACATGCATCAAGGGTCAGGAGATGCTTGAATGTGAGGTTCTTACACTGCAGATAAAACATGACTTCACAAATAAAATGATGTCCGAACCAGTCAACAAATACTTTTTCTGTCATCCAAATAAAACGGAATGTAGTTTTTTTTCTGTTAACGAACAGAAGAAGATAGAAGAGGACCAAGGCACATGGGAGAACTGTCCCGCCTGGAGGACGGCCGTGAACAAGTGCAGGACCAAGGCACATGGGAGAACTGTCCCGCCTGGAGGACGGCCGTGGACAAGTGCAAGACCAAGGCACATGGGAGAACTGTCCCGCCTGGAGGACGACCGTGGACAAGTGCAAGACCAAGGCACATGGGAGAACTGTCCCGCCTGGAGGACGACCGTGGACAAGTGCAAGACCAAGGCACATGGGAGAACTGTCCCGCCTGGAGGACGACCGTGGACAAGTGCAAGACCAAGGCACATGGGAGAACTGTCCCGCCTGGAGGACGGCCGTGGACAAGTGCAAGACCAAGGCACATGGGAGAACTGTCCCGCCTGGAGGACGGCCGTGGACAAGTGCAAGACCAAGGCACATGGAGAACTGTCCGCCTGGAGGACGACCGTGGACAAGTGCAAGACCAAGGCACATGGGAGAACTGTCCCGCCTGGAGGACGGCCGTGGACAAGTGCAAGACCAAGGCACATGGGAGAACTGTCCCGCCTGGAGGACGACCGTGGACAAGTGCAAGACCAAGGCACATGGGAGAACTGTCCCGCCTGGAGGACGGCCGTGGACAAGTGCAGACCAAGGCACATGGGAGAACTGTCCCGCCTGGAGGACGGCCGTGGACAAGTGCAAGACCAAGGCACATGGGAGAACTGTCCCGCCTGGAGGACGGCCGTGGACAAGTGCAAGACCAAGGCACATGGGAGAACTGTCCCGCCTGGAGGACGGCCGTGAACAAGTGCAGGACCAAGGCACATGGGAGAACTGTCCCGCCTGGAGGACGGCCGTGGACAAGTGCAAGACCAAGGCACATGGGAGAACTGTCCCGCCTGGAGGACGGCCGTGGACAAGTGCAGGACCAAGGCACATGGGAGAACAGTCCCGCCTGGAGGACGGCCGTGGACAAGTGCAAGACCAAGGCACATGGGAGAACTGTCCCGCCTGGAGGACGGCCGTGGACAAGTGCAGGACCAAGGCACATGGGAGAACTGTCCCGCCTGGAGGACGGCCGTGGACAAGTGCAAGACCAAGGCACATGGGAGAACTGTCCCGCCTGGAGGACGGCCGTGGACAAGTGCAGGACCAAGGCATGGGAGAACTGTCCCGCCTGGAGGACGGTCGTGGACAAGTGCAGGACCAAGGCACATGGGAGAACTGTCCGCCTGGAGGACGGCCGTGGACAAGTGCAAGACCAAGGCACATGGGAGAACTGTCCCGCCTGGAGGACGGCCGTGGACAAGTGCAAGACCAAGGCACATGGGAGAACTGTCCCGCCTGGAGGACGGTCGTGGACAAGTGCAGGACCAAGGCACATGGGAGAACTGTCCCGCCTCGAGGACGACCGTGGACAAGTGCAAGATGCAAACGGCTAGAGCGAAAAAAAAATGGAAATAGATGCTAAAAATGAATCGCGAACAAACGAAAACCCAGTACCTGGAGGAGCGATTTTTTTACTGTGTGTGTGTACTCACCTAGTTGTGGTTGCAGGGGTCGAGTCATAGCTCCTGGTATGTGTGTGTGTGTGTATTAAAACCTGCAAATTATAAGTGTCTAGCTTTTGTGATTAATTTTATATGTTTATTGTTTCAGATCGGAGTGGTCAGGGAATCTTAAACATCAAACTCAAGCATCGTTCTCTCATTGAATTTTTAACACTAGAGAAAATCACGCTCTCAAGAGATTGATGCTCACATGACCAACGTGTACTAGGACCACCAGTCATCTTCAATGATGCTCACATGACCAACGTGTACTAGGACCACCAGTCATCTTCAATGATGCTCACATGACCAACGTGTACTAGGACCACCAGTCATCTTCAATGATGCTCACATGACCAACGTGTACTAGGACCACCAGTCATCTTCATTGATGCTCACATGACCAACGTGTACTAGGACCACCAGTCATCTTCATAGTCTAGTTACGAGGTGGACGGCAGATTTCCGTCACAGCAGGAAATTTGTGGAAGACGACCCCAGGTCTGGCAAACCTTCAACGTCGATAAATAAGGAAAACACTGAGGCCGTGGAGCAAGTTGTGATGGTGAGTCAGATAGTGGACATTCTAAACACTAACTATGGATCATCTGAATTTATTATCCATGAACACTTGGCTATGAGCAAAGTCTATGTTATTTGGGTGGCGAAAACGTCGACTTCCGAAATGAAGGAATATCGGATGTACGGAGAAGAATCTTCAACTGACAAATCTGGACTGAGAAAAAGATGAAACATGGATTCATCGCTGTGAACCTGAGTCTAAACAACAGTCGCAGTGGAAACACTAATTCTCCGATAACACAGAAATTGAAGATGCAACCCAGTGCGGGGAAGATCACGTGCACAATATTCGACGATGCAGAGGGAGTAATCCAAATGGACTATATGCCTCCCAGGGTCCAAATTATGGGTGAATATTGTTCTCCTTTGCTTAGGCGCTTGTGTGAGCCAGTTCGTGAATAACAGCAATGAAAGGTGTGTGCAATCCACGTGTTGCTTCACCACAATGTTCACCTCACAGGTTGCAAACGTGGCTCTGCCAGTGTGGATTCCATGTCTCAAACTTCCTGTAAGCACATGAAAGCGCTCAGGTTTTATTTCCTATTTTCACTGCGGTATTTTTTCATATTTGCTATCACGCGTTTTATTGTGATTTATTCCATATATATGCAGGTTTCCGCATGTGGTTCTCAGGAACCAAGCTTGACGCAAGAGCCAAGCTTGACGCAGGAGCCAAGCTTGACGCAGGAGCCAAGCTTGACGCAGGAGCCAAGCTTGACGCAAGAGCCAAGCTTGACGCAGGAGCCAAGCTTGACGCAAGAGCCAAGCTTGACGCAGGAGCCAAGCTTGACGCAGGAGCCAAGCTTGACGCAAGAACCAAGCTTGATGTGCGAGCCAAGCTTGATGTGCGAGCCAAGCTTGACGCAGGAGCCAAGCTTGACGCAGGAGCCAAGCTTGACGCACGAGCCAAGCGACGCACTATCCAAGCTTGACGCAGGAACCAAGCTTGACGCAGGAACCAAGCTTGACGCAGGAACCAAAGTGGATGCAGGAGTCAAACTGGATATAACGTCCCCGCGCCCACATAACACCAAATCGCTCACTTAACATCACTACGCCCATGTAACACCACGCCCACTAACACCACGCCCACAATAACACCACTTCCCCCATAATAACCACCACTCCCACAACAACACTAACACTCCCACAGTAATACCAACACTCCCACAGTAATACCAACACTCCCAAAATAACACCAACACTCCCACGATAACACCACCATGTTCATATGTCCACAATAAAAGCACGCTCACAGTAACACTACCACGCCCACAATAACACCACGCCCACAATAACACCACGCCCACAATAACACCACTCCCACTGGGTTGAGGTGCAAGCGCTGATCACATGACTGAAGATATAATTAGTACAGTCACTGTGAGGGAGGCAACACTGCTATATAGTCGCAACCCTCCCCCCTACACACACACACACACACACACACACACACACACACACGTAGATCTATAAACGCAAGAATGAGGGATGCTAGAAGACTGTAAATTTAATCCACAGCCACATAATGAAAAAAAAATTACTGTGAAGGAACAAGTGATAATGCTTAGGAAGAAGGAGACGCAGACGAAGAATGACAGAGAAATATTAGGTGCTTATCAAAATATTCAAAGAAGTCTTTACAAAAGAAACTGGAGAACTAGAGGATGGTACAATAGTCAGAAGAAACCAACAAGTACTGGACAATATCAACACAAGTGATGAGACTATTACATGAACTTGATATAACACAAGTAATGAAAGCAGACAACTTATGTTCATGGGTGCTCAGAGGAGGAAAACAACTGTCACTCAATAACAAACATGTTCAAACAATCCGATCAGGCGGCTGCCAGATAATTGGAAAAATGCAAATGTAATCTCCATTTATATATAAAAAGGATAGACAAAAGCCCTGAAAAGCAGGCCATTGTTCTCTTAACATGCATACTGTCAAAAATTCTGGAAAAGATAGTAAGTAAAAGGATATTAGGACCCCTGGAGAAAAAAGGACTCCTTACAGAAAAACCAACACAGATTTAGAGGTGGAAAATCCTGTGTTACGAAGTTGCTAGAATTTAATGATATGTTAAGTAAAAGGACACAAATGCAACTAATGTGACATTTTATTGTGGCAACGTTTCGCTCTCCAGGAGCTTTATCAATCCGTTACATTAGCTGCATTTGTCTTTCGACGTAACATATTGTCGGTAATTCTACCAATTTAATGATAGTCGGAGAGATAAAACAAGAATAACAGAGTTGAGTGGACTGCATTTTCTTGGACTGTAGAAAAACATTGGATATAGTACCTTAACAGATATTAGTCTAGAAATTAGAACAAGCAGGGTTAAAAGGCAGAGTGCTCCAGTGGATCAAGGAGTACCTGAAATGAGTAAGAAATGAGGTATCTGATGTGGGAGAGAGTAGCGATTAGGGTTCCGCAAGGATGAGTGTTAGGACCACTACTATTGCTAATATGTGAATGATCTGTCAGAGGGGATTAAGTCCTATTTGTTACTGTTTCCTGACACCTTTATTTTCTCCTCTTAATGAAAGATATAAATAAAAACAAGTCACAGAATAGCATCATCCTTTGCGGACGATATTAAAATAAGCATGAAAGTTGTCTTGATAGAAGATGCAGACAAATTACAAGCAAATATCAAATTCTTCCAATGGGCAATGAAAAATGGTACGATGTTTAATGGTAATAAATTCTAACTGCTTAGAAATGGAAGGAAAGAACTCAAAACGAGGACAGAATACAAAACATAGGAGCACCACTTCACAGAATGAGAAGAACACGTGAAAGATCTGGAAATAATAGATGATATACCATTTAAAAAAAAAAACAATAAGGCAAAGGCCAGGAAAATGCCAGGATCGATAATGAGCACTTTCATAAAAGAAATAATGTTTATGATGTTACTATTCAAATCATATATACTCAGACGTTTATAATATTGTTCTATGTTCGTCGCGCCTTCAAAATAAGAGATATCAAAGCTGTGTTGAGGTAGTTTGCTGTCCTCATAGAGTCGATAAAGCCTTTAAACTACTAGGAACACCTCAGATTACTTCGAATGTACTCTCCTGGAGCGGAGAAGAAATACCTAATAATATACACCTGGAAAATATTGAAGGGTCAGGTTTCATAACTACATTACCATAAAAACGTATTGAAGTGAGAGAAATGGGAGAAAGTGTTTAAGAAATCCAATGAAAAGTAGGACTACCATGGACACATTAAGAGAATAGTGTGTCAACATCCGTGGTTCAAGATTATTCACCTTGCTACCAGCAGATATCAGAAATATTGCTGGGACAAATGTAGAGGTTTTCAGGAGGAAACTGGATAACTACCTATGCCAAGTGTCCGATCAACCAGGTTGTGATGGCTGTGTCAGCGGGCCGCTAACAGAAACAACCTGGTTGAAAAGGCAACCAGCAGGAACTTAGACTTCATGTATATCCAGGTATATTTGTATATGAATATCCTTATTTTGAACAAATCTATACGATTGTGTAGGTAAGATGAAGGGGTTGAAGAATCGATGGGGAGGGATTGAAAGACGGAAGGGGAAGGGGGGTTAAGAGAGGGAAGGGGTGTTGGGTATACTCACTACTGTTGCACTATTGCAAGGGTAGGGGTGAGGGAGGCTATTCTCACCCCCTCACCACTCTTGAGCAAACAATGGCTCCTCCCTAACCCCCCACCCACCTTCTCTTTCCTCCCTCTCTTATCCTACTCAATATCCCGGATACAACCATACAGTTACTGCCGCCGCTGTCCCCACCACTACTATCACCCTCACCACCATTATCACCACTACTACAACAATCACCATAACCACCACCACCAGCACTACCACCACTATATCCAACACTATCAGCATTACTACCACCAACAACACAACTACCACAATCACTACTATTAAGATCTAAGAATCGACCCCTGCTACTACAAATAGGGTAGTACAAATAGACGAGTACCCTCTGGTCAGTAGGACCACCTTAGCAGTAAGACCACTTCAGCAATGAGAACACCTCAGCAGTAGGACCCTCTCCCCCAAATACCACTTGTCATGCCGTGAGCACATCTCCCACACTCTCATTAATATGAAGTACCTTTGTTTCAGCATTCTTGCTGCTGCTGCTGTTACTGCTACTGCTGCTGCTACTGAGACCACGGTCCACACCCTGGAAGACCTGGTCCAGTTCACTCTCGGGTACTAGTCACATCTTACCGGACAGCATTAGAGAGTTATTGACGTCTAATACTGTCAGGTAAAGATGTAAAACGGACCCAAAGTCTTCGTAGTTACTAACAAGCAAGGACTGCACGAGCAGAAAGTCTTCATGGTTACGAACAAGTGAGGACTGCACGAGCCTAAAGTCTTCGTGGTTACAAGCGAGGTGAGGACTGCACGAGCCTAAAATCTTCGTGGTTACGAGCATGCGAGGATTGTACGAACCCAAAGTTTTCGTAGTTACTAACTGCACGAATCCAGTCTTCATTGTTAAGAACAAGCAAGGAGTACACGAACCTAGTCTTCGTTGTTACGAACAACTTCAGGTGATTGCAGAAAAAAATATTTTCACAAGATTTCGCTTTGTGTAGAACTTTACCTAATTTCGATAAATAAAAATAACTACTACTACTACTAAACCTTTCTCCATTACATATACTTGTGTTCATGTAATGTATGTACTGGCCTGACAAAGGGGCGGGCGAAGCCTCGTCTTAATGTCTCATTAAGTTATTTATATGTTCATTATGTTGTGTAGCTGGTCCACATGGTGTATGAGGTACAGTATGAAAAAAAGACACATGCAGTATAATTTTTTTAATAATATTGGTAGAATTACCGACAATATGTTAAGTAAAAGGACACAAATGCAACTAATGTGACATTTTATTGTGGCAACGTTTCGCTCTCCAGGAGCTTTGTCAAGCCGTTACAAACTATACATGGACACAGAGGGTATATATATATGCTCAGAGTGAGGTGTAATACTAGTGGTGGTGGTAGTAGTAGAGACATAAGTTGTAGTAGTAGTAATACAATAAGGTAGGACAATCAACTTGCACATGAGGAAAAAGGTGAAAGCAATTTCTTGTAACGACTTGACAAAGCTCCTGGAGAGCGAAACGTTGCCACAATAAAATGTCACATTAGTTACATTTGTGTCCTTTTACTTAACATAATTTTTTTAACTAGGACAACGTTTCGCTTGTTCTGGAGCCTATGCCTTTGCTTCACTCTTGTGGGCAATGCTCTATTTGAATCCACCAAGCTTTGGAATATGCTGAGACAGAATAGCGGTTCGTATTCCGTTCAATGAAGTGTGAGCAGAGTCCACTAAGGGACAAGGAAGAAACAGCAGAAACACGTCAGGACGGACGGAGACAGGAAGGGTTGAAGTGTCAGGGAAGGACAGAGGCATCAGGAGGGAATGAGGCGTCAGGAGAAACGGAGGCGTCAGGAGGGAGGGAGGCGTCAGTAGGAACGGAGGCGTCAGGAGGGACGGAGGCATCAACACCCACATGATGACCGTCCTCAAAACTAACCCCCACTCAGAGTTACACACAATGTCCCTAAAACCTTTCATCGGAAATTAATACACATATGCTTACACTGTTTATAGAACCTCAGTCTTTATAGGCAACATTAATAGTGGTTAAAATGCAAATCTGAAGCCAGCGTTACATGCGCTGAGTACTTATATACTTGTTCAGCGCATTAAATACTATAAGTAATCTTTGCCATCTGTAAGCACAGTGGTTACAGTCATCTGGTGGTGCTGGATATCCCTGATTGGCGATTTCTTCTTCTTGGAAGTTTATAGGGCTACTGATATCTTACACCGTATCGAGATTGGTAACCGTTGTTGTGCTGAACATTCTTTTTTCCATTACTTTAGAAAGAATGTGTACCGGTGATACCGCCCTGTAATTCAGTACCTCTTGCCCGCCCCCTTTCGTTTTATTATTGTGAAAGCCAGCCAGCCAGCAATGAGTCACAACCCACATATGGTTAGCTAGTTTCTTTAGCATCCTCTCTCTCTCAACATCAATCCTGGCCTACTATTAACGTATCACCGCCATAGTTTATGCACAAACACCAGCGTAATGAGTCTCAAGTCTCGTCAAACTACCTTACTAAACAACCAACAACTTGGCTAAAGAGAGCTAGCTTACATCATACCCTGGATGAATACCCATTATTCAGTTGCTTGGCTGGTTTATTCTTTGATTTTAAAATTCTTAAGTAGAGAATGTGTATCAAGAAGGTTCTCATGGTAAGGTAGAACCAACATATTCTTGATTGAATATGTTTCTTTGGCCTTTTTTTAATTGTAAAATGTGTTTTTGGCAATTTTAAAAGATTTGTCAATTAAATTTTTTGGGTATTTTAGATAATTTGCTATTTCATATTTTTTTTATATTACCTTTTTTATATGGTTTAATTATTAAGGGGAACCAAGAATCTATTTTTTTTTTCAAAACATACAGAAAACCATCAAATAACTGCTCTTATGTGCAATATTATTCTTCACTTCATGACACAGAACTTTGTTTTCTCATGTATGTTTTTGAGAGCTCTGCGCATTTACAACCCAGAGTTCATAGATGAAGAAATTTTAAAGATTTATGAAACAGATAATAATCTAAAATATCCAAAAAATATAACTGACAAATATTTTCGAACTGCTAGAAATACATTTTACAGTTCAAAAAAGGACAAAGAAACATTCATTCAATAATAGGTTGGTTCTCCCTTACCTCTACTTAAGAAATTTAAAATCAAGGTTGTATTTAAAAATCCTGATACAGTAAAAACAACATTTGATTAAGAATTCTACCAAAAAATGCTGATGGCTGTGTTTATAAGTCCCTGTAAATAAAACGCAATACAGTTTATTACGGTCAAACTGGGAAAAAAATTGAACTAAGATTACAGCAATATAAATATAGCATTAGAAGTGGACAATAATCTAATGCTCCTTTAATCATGGCAGAGATTTTAACCACACAACTGATTTTCCAAAAGCCGAGAAAGTTGTATCAAGCGCGTCCAAGGTTGAAAGAAATATAATAGAATAAGTTTCATAAAAAAATAGTACTAATTTCAATATGAAAATTAGTTCAGGGTTAAATAAATTGGACTCATTCATAATAGATAGAATTTGCGAGGAATTTAAGCTATGCCTGACAGGTCACTCAAAAATTTTACTTGATATATGACCTGACCAAACTTCACTACACTCCCACATTCGATTGGACGGGTCATGTGTGAGGTCATAAATGAGATGAAATCTCAGCCTGGTAAGACTTCTGTTTTCCTATTATTTTTACTATTCCTTGATAATGTGAGAAATCACGAAGCTCTTGTAATTTCACAATTTTTTCACTGCAGTTATTTTGCGTATGTTAATATGTATGATCATTATAGTCACCAAAATTTGTGTAACTGTACTTATTTGTACCTTACCTAAATATTATTATTATTACAATCAAAACTAAGCCCTAAACACATGTATCTAAAAAAAATCTACTATAATGGCCCGATATTTTCCCAGCCTATTAAAACACTTCTTTCTGCTCTCCCCTACGTTTACACATACCCCACTTAAACAACAGGTGCCAGGCACCTCTTAGGGCCTACGCTAGCATAAAATAAACATCATACACTACCTACGGCCTGGGTATCGCCACAAAATAGAATCACACAGGCAGCTCGTGCATGGCAGCCATCTATCCCTGGTCGTGACTCCGTGACGTCACTCGGGAAAAACATTCACAAAACGCTATTAATTATACATTTGTGGAGCTCCTTTTATACATTATAAACAGCTTATATTACAAAATTATAAATAATTTAGCACAATAAGGCAGTAGCCTACACATAGGTATACAATAAAAGGTGTATGTCTCCGAACTTATATTTATGAAGGTGTATATTCATGGAGGTGTATATCTGTCACGTCTCAACATATCCATCAGTGAATTCCCATGCGTAAATAGGGATCTATTTCAATATTAAAATAATATTAATTTCGCCCTTCTGGCAAGCTGGACGTGTGTGTATCAGTTAACTTGGATAATAGGGTTTAAAGCCTATCAAGTACAGTAGGCTGCACCTAACCTCTTCACCACCACACAAGAATACTTTAATCCTGAAAATACGGATAAAACTCTCAGCATACATACGTTGATAGAAATACACCTCTCTGTGTATACAAATAGGTGTGTACTCACCTATTTATGGTTGCTGGGGTTGCGTCGTAGCTCCTAGTCCCGTGTGTGTGTGTGTGTGTGTGTGTGTGTGTGTGTGTGTGTGTGTGTGTGTGTGTGTGTGTAGGGGGAGGAGGGTGTCAAGGATAAAATTTAAAATTAAAGTGCAGAGACGTACTTAAATATGTAGATATAGGTATTAATAAACAACATGACTTTATCTTGACAGTATGCTGGGTCCTGTTTATCTTGTTTTTCCACGAGTTGGTGATACTAGGCGACTAGTCCAGACCAGTGTGTGTGAGAGGTCAGTGTTAGTCCGCAATGGAAACTTACACATTGTCTAAGCTGTACCGTTTCCTATAAGACTATTCCAAAATTTGGATTACCCCTCCTCTGACATATTTACCTGTTCGGACGCAAGTTATTTTAAAAGCTAAGTAATGTTTGAATTCAAGTTAGGAAAGTGTTCTTCATTAAGAGTCAAGGGTTTCTGCCATAGTGATTCATATTCCTACAGTACTGTGTGTACTCACCTTTATGTAGTTGGAGGGGTCAAGTCATAGCTCCTGGCCCCGCCTCTTAGCCGTTACTAGGTCCACTCTCCTTACTCCAAGAGCCTTATCGTACCTCTTAAAGAACTGTATGGATCCTGCCTCCACTACTTCACTCCAGATTGTTCCACTTCCTAACAGTTCTAAAGCTGAATAAATACTTCCTAACATACCTCTGACTCATCTGAGTTTTCAGCTTCCAGTTGTGACCCCTTATCCCTGTGTCCCATCTCTGAAACATTCTGCCCCTGTCCACCTTGTTAATTCCTCACAGTATTGTATACGTTGGTATGTCCCCCCTTATCCCTCCTGTCCTCCAGTGTCGGTAGGTTGAGTTCCCTTAACTTCTCAAATTCAAATTCAAAATTCAAATTCTTTATTTCTAGTAATATACAGAGTGGGGTGTAATTATAGTAATGTACATTTTATGAAGTAGATATTACAAGATGGCCAATAATATGCCTAGGTATGCCTAGGCTTTTCAGGCAGTCTTATGATAGGTCTTACTCAATAGTGACACAATGATTATACTGATAGTAAGGTTAGGTAATTGTAGTGATTAATTAGGTTTACAATATTGAGGTATTGAAATTTAAACATTTAAAAATTAAACAATTAGTTTAAAGAATTTAACAATTAGTTTATATATTAATGGTAAAGGTGATGTATTGGCATAATACCGTTTCTATATTGGAGTGTCTTAGGCAAACTTATGACTAGCTTAAGAATTATGAAGCAATAGTTGTATTAGAATTTTGGTCAGCCATGTGAAATTAAGGGGAATCACAGATATCAGTATCTCCTCATAGGACATGCCCCTTAGCTCCGGGACTAGTCTTGCTGCAAACTTTTGCATTTTCTCTAAGTGTGTGTGTGTGGTGTACTCACGTATTTGTGATTGCAGGGGTCGAGACTCAGCTCTTGGCCCCGCCTCTTCACTGATCGTTACTGGGTCCTCTCTCTCCCTGCTCCATGAGCTTTATCATACCTTTATCATACCTCCACTACATCACTTGCTAGACTATTCCACTTCCTGACTACTCTATGGCTGAAGAAATACTTCCTAACATCCCTTTGACTCATCTGAGTCTTCAACTTCCAATTGTGACCCCTTGTTTCTGTGTCCCCTCTCTGGAACATCTTGTCTCTATCCACCTTGTCTATTCCACGCAGTGTGTGTGTGTGTGTGTGTGGGGGGCCGCCAGCAACAACAACAACAACACTTGGCAACACCATCATCATGTCTCTTAATAACCATTAAACATGGCGAGGCTTCCTTCACAGTTTTATCTCTGCCCTTGCTTATGAGTCAACAATTTCATATCTTTTTAGTAAATACACATTATAGAGCTTATTTTTTTAAACTAATTCAGGCTCTATGATGATAAACTTAGTATGGCGAGAGCACATAGACCAGAATATATATAATGTGATGTGTATATATCTTCATATGCTGAGAGGGTCCGTGCTGAGTCCCTTTAATCCCTATTTTAGAGATTAAAGTATTCTCGACTTGCAGTGAACAGATTACAAGCAACCTAAATAATAACTCTCGTGCAGTCGATAGGCTTTAAACCCCCATTAACCACCTAGAACATCCAGTTGTTGGCACTATTACATAATATAATAAATCACCTCCTTGGCTGTTGTGAGGGCCAGAGCTTATTGGCAAGACGCAAGGGACATTCCAATCACTGATAAACACACTTTTAAAACTTCTCGTGGATAAACACGCTTAGGAAGTCTCATCTGGGACACATACACAGACACACAAAGACAGACAGAACACACACACACACACACACACACACACACACACACACACACACACAGGAGCTGAGACTCGACCCCTGCAACCACAATTAGGTGAGTACACACAAGAGATTAGTGCAAAAGCTGGAGGACCAGGCAGGGATAACAGGGAAGGCACTCCAATGGATCAGGGAATACCTGTCAGGGAGACAGCAGCGAGTCATGGTACGTGGTGAGGTGTCAGAGTGGGCGCCTGTGACGAGTGGGGTTCCACAGGGGTCAGTCATAGGACCGGTGCTGTTTCTGGTATTTGTGAACGACATGACAGAAGGAATAGACTTCGAAGTGTCCCTGTTTGCAGATGATGTGAAGTTGATGAGGAGAATTCAATCGGACGAGGACCAGGCAGAACTACAAAGGGACCTGGACAGGCTGCAAGCCTGGTCCAGCAATTGGCTCCTGGAGTTCAACCCCACCAAGTGCAAAGTCATGAAGATTGGGGAAGGGCAAAAAAGACCGCAGACGGAGTAGAGTCTAGGGGGCCAGAGACTACAAACCTCACTCAAGGAAAAAGATCTGGGGATGAGTATAACACCAGGCACATCTGAGGCGCACATCAACCAAATAACTGCTGCAGCATACGGGCGCCTAGCAAACCTGCGGACAGCATTCCGACATCTTAATAAGGAATCGTTCAGGACCCTGTACACTGTGTACGTTAGGCCCATATTGGAGTATGCAGCACCAGTTTGGAACCCACACCTAGCCAAGCACGTAAAGAAACTAGAGAAAGTGCAAAGGTTTGCAACAAGACTAGTCCCGGAGATAAAGGGTATGTACTACGAGGAGAGGTTAAGGGAAATCGACCTGACGACACTGGAGGACAGGAGAGATAGGGGGGGGACATGATAACGACATATAAAATACTGAGAGGAATTGACAAGGTGGACAGAGACAGAATGTTCCAGAGATGGGACACAGCAACAAGGGGACACAGTTGGAAGTTGAAGACAGATGAATCACAGGGATGTTAGGAAGTATTTCTTCAGTCACAGAGAGGTCAGGAAGTGGAATAGTCTGGGAAGTGATGTAGTGGAGGCAGGATCCATTCATAGCTTTAAGAAGAGGTATGATAAAGCTCATGGCGCAGGGAGAGTGACCCAGTAGCGGCCAGTGAAGAGGCGGGGCCAGGAGCTATGAATCGACCCCTGAAACCACAACTAGGTGTGTACTCACACACACACCTTAGAGTTGTCAGGAAGTGGAATAATCTGTAGAGTGAAGTAGTGGAAGCAAGTTTCATACATAGCTTTAAAAGAGGTATGATAAAGCTCATGGAGCAGGGAGTGAGTGAATTAGTATTGACCAGTGAAGAGGCGGTGCCAGGAGCTATAACTCAACCCCTGCAACCACATATAGGTGGGTACACACATACACACAAACACATACACACGGGGACAGGAGCTATGAATCGACCCCTGCAACCACATACAGGTGAGTACATATAGGTGAGTACACACATACACACAAACACACACGGGGACAGGCGCAATGAATCGACCCCTGCAACCACAAATAGGTGAGTGCACACATCTCAAGTTACGCGGCCCTTCAAGGAGTTTGCCTTGATGCTGAAGGTACCTTCCTTTTTTGGATCAAACCTGATTATCTCCCATATCTCATTCTCTGTATGACCCTTGAGCGTTTAATGTTTCGTCATAACTATAATAAAATTTAATATTTCTCATGAAACTTCCTTACTGCCCACGTTGAAGCCTATCATCATCTGTCCTTCCCTTCTTTCATCTTCCCATCTCGTATACCCTCTTCTTCCTTCAGCAGGTGGTTCCTCTAACATGGGAGAAAGTCAGGTAGTTGATAAAGTTTTCGGGCAACTTTCTTCAAGTAGTAAGGCATGACTAGAAAATACAACTCCGAGAGAGGCAATGGTGAGGGACCACCTCTTGTGTAAAAACTCTCCCGCTCAAGTTGCTTGAGCTCGCAGAGAATTTTGAAAATTTATTGATATCACCCTCCCTGCTATATTTCATCACCTAGAGAGGGTTTCCCTGCTATATTTCATCACCTAGAGAGGGTTTCCCTGCTATATTTCATCACCTAGAGAGGGTTCCTGCTATATTTCATCACCTAGAGAAGGTTTCCTGCTATATTTCATCACCTAGAGAGGTTTCCTGCTATATTTCATCACCTAGAGAGGGTTTCCTGCTATATTTCATCACCTAGAGAGGTTTCCTGCTATATTTCATCACCTAGAAGGTTTCCTGCTATATTTCATCACCTGAGAGGGTTTCCCTGCTATATTTCATCACCTAGAGAGGGTTTCCCTGCTATATTTCATCACCTAGAGAGGGTTTCCCTGCTATATTTCATCACCTAGAGAAGGTTTCCCTGCTATATTTCATCACCTAGAGAGGGTTTCCCTGCTATATTTAATCACCTAGAGAGGGTTTCCCTGCTATATTTCATCACCTAGAGAGGGTTTCCCTGCTATATTTCATCACCTAGAGAGGGTTTCCCTGCTATATTTCATCACCTAGAGAGGGTTTCCCTGCTATATTTCATCACCTAGAGAAGGTTTCCCTGCTATATTTCATCACCTAGAGATGGTTTCCCTGCTATATTTCATCACCTAGAGAAGGCTTCCCTGCTATATTTCATCACCTAGAGAGGGTTTCCCTGCTATATTTCATCACCTAGAGAGGGTTTCCCTGCTATATTTCATCACCTAGAGAGGGTTTCCCTGCTATATTTCATCACCTAGAGTGGGTTTTCCTGCTATATTTCATCACCTAGAGAAGGTTTCCCTGCTATATTTCATCACCTAGAGAGGGTTTCCCTGCTATATTTCATCACCTAGAGAGGGTTTCCCTGCTATATTTCATCACCTAGAGAGGGTTTCCCTGCTATATTTCATCACCTAGAGAGGGTTTCCCTGCTATATTTCATCACCTAGAGAGGGTTTCCCTGCTATATTTCATCACCTAGAGAGGGTTTCCCTGCTATATTTCATCACCTAGAGAGGGTTTCCCTGCTATATTTCATCACCTAGAGAGGGTTTCCCTGCTATATTTCATCACCTAGAGAGGGTTTCCTGCTATATTTCATCACCTAGAGAGGGTTTCCCTGCTATATTTCATCACCTAGAGAGGGTTTTCCTGCTATATTTCATCACATAGAGAGGGTTTCCCTGCTATATTTCATCACCTAGAGATGGTTTCCCTGCTATATTTCATCACCTAGAGAGGGTTTCCCTGCTATATTTCATCACCTAGAGAGGGTTTCCCTGTTATATTCCATCACCCAGAGTGGGTTTCTCTGTTATATTTCACCACCTAGAGAGGGTTTCCCTGTTATATTTCATCACCTAGAGAGGGTTTCCCTTTTATATTCCATCACCTAGAGAGGGTTTCCCTGTTATATTTCATCACCTAGAGAGGGTTTCCCTTTTATATTCCATCACCTAGAGAGGGTTTCCCTGTTATATTTCATCACCTAGAGAGGGTTTCCCTGTTATATTTCATCACCTAGAGAGGGTTTCCCTGCTATATTTCATCACCTAGAGAGGGTTTCCCTGCTATATTTAATCACCTAGAGAGGGTTTCCCTGTTATATTTCATCACCTAGAGAGGGTTTCCCTTTTATATTCCATCACCTAGAGAGGGTTTCCCTGTTATATTCCATCACTTAGAGAGGGTTTCCCTGTTATATTCCATCACTTAAGAGAGGGTTTCCCTGTTATATTCCATCACTTAAGAGAGGGTTTCCTGTTATATTTCATCACCTATGGTGAATTTCCCTGTTATATTCTATCATACAGGATGGATTTCATTTGCAATGTTGAAATCTCAGCCTGAGCTGGGAAACTTCAGTAGGGCAATAAGGATATCGTAAAATATTCCATTAAAGGTTCATCAACTATAAGCCCCAAAAGTTTTCTTCCAGGAGTGCTGGAGTCACTAATATTTGGGAAAGTATCTTCTCTCACGATAGCCTATCCCATACACAGGAGAAATTCATTTTTTATGTAGATATCTTAATCGGGGAGGGGGAGGGGTAAGGCGTAGTTATCTGACCCAACTTATGTCCTAGTAGATTATTTTATCCTGATTATTTAACCCTGAGGGTTAGTAACCTAGGATAACCCAAGAAAGTCTATCATGAGACTTTTTTTATTTTAATTATTAAGATAATGCTAGTTACTAGGGCAAAGTGTGCTAGTTACTCCTACAGTTGTTGCTGCTGGGGTTACTGCAGCTGCTGCGGTTGCTGCAGCTGCTGGGGTTACTGCTGCTGCTGCTGCGGTTGCTGCAGCTGCTGGGGTTACTGCTGCTGCTGCGGTTACTGCTGCTGCTGCGGTTACTGCTGCTGCTGTGGTTACTGCTGCTGCTGCGTTACTGCTGCTGCTGCTGTTACTGCTGCTGCTGGGGTTGCTGCTGCTGCTGCGGTTACTGCTGCTGCTGGGCTGCTGCTGCTGCTGCTGGGGTTACTGCAACTGCTGGGATTGCTGCAGCTGCTGGGGTTACTGCAGCTGCTGCTGCGGTTACTGGTGCTGCTGCTGTTACTGCTGCTGCTGCTGGGGTTACTGCAGCTGCTGGGGTTACTGCAGCTGCTGGGGTTACTGCAGCTGCTGGGGTTACTGCAGCTGCTGGGGTTACTGCAGCTGCTGGGGTTACTGCAGCTGCTGGGGTTACTGCAGCTGCTGGGGTTACTGCAGCTGCTGGGGTTACTGCAGCTGCTAGTCTTGCTACCTGTGTTTACTAGGATAGGAGACATCGTAGTCAGTGGCATTTATGACAGTGAACCATATTAGGTATGTATCTGTGATCCACCGCTTCATCCATCATAGGCTTGAAGGAGACCAGTGTACGCCCGTGCTGTTACCTCCTCCTGGGTCCTTGTGTGGGGGCGCTGACCCCCAGAATCGACTACAGGTAGCCCCAACCTGTGTGCTTTCGTGTTTTTGCACACTTTTACACACATCTTCAAAGGAACTAATTCGAGGATGTGTGGGTGGGTGTGAGTAGGCCCTGCCTAGCATAGGCCTGTATAGCCCTACTGTACTCACCTAGTTGTGATTGCAAGGGTCGATTCACAGCTCCTGGCCCCGCTACTGTGTTTGTTTTCTTGTGTACTTACTGGCTATGTATATCAAACTACAACTTTTGCCTCAGTTTTCACACTAAGTTACTTTGTGATCTTTAAACCGCGTTTGTGATAAAGGTGTCCTATTCAGACCTAATTACCTTCCATTTCCAAAACGCTGTATGACCCTACGGGATTTGCGCTTCCCAGTAATAAATGTCTGGAGTGTTATGTAATGTTGTATTGGGTAATGTTGGAGTGTTAGGTAATAGGGTTGTTAGGTAATGTTGGAGTGTTAGGTAATATTAGATGTTAGTACGTAGTGTTAAGTAATATCAGTAGTGTTATATGTTAGTGTTAAGTACGTAATGTTATGTAGTATGAGACAAAATACTAACTGTGAGTGGATCAGTGAATGTTGTGATGTTAGTGTGGTAGAGGCTACGCCGCTTAACCTGAACAAGGGTGCAAGCTGGGCACTAGGGGTATAAGACTAGCATGGTAGGTGGTAGTTTAGGGCAAGTGAGTGATGGTGGGCGGGCTGGTGAGGCACCATATATGGTGAGGAGTGCTGGATGACTCAAGCAGTGAGCAGAGGCACAGAGGAGCGCAGGATGCTGCCCCCACTACTCCACACTCATCCACAAATAACCAACAATTAGTTTTGTTTTTTTTGCGTACGTAACATACAAAAAAAAGTGATCTTGAGAGCCTACAGGTATTATGGATACAAAAAGTTCATCGTATAGATTTAACTAGGATAACATATTAAAGTTAGTGTGAAGTAATAGCATCAAAATACAAAGAACGTCAATAAAACCTGTAGAAGCCATTGCAGACTAGACATGTTTCAGTTGTTAGGTGATTGATCTGAGAAACATATCCCAAAAGCCCAGCCCCTTCTTACTTCAATGGATGCAAAGGAAATGGTACAGTGCGCAGCATAAGTTTCTAATGTAGTTTAATATCTGCCTTGAAGATTTGAAACCAATCAGAAGAGGCAACCAAGAGTTATCGCATCGAAACTAATATCCCAATTTCTTTCATTAAAAATGGAAAATTGGCATGTACATAACCTAAAACCATAAGATACATCAGCTTTAAAAGTTTAAAACCAGTCGAGAGAGGGATTATTTAGTTATATCACAGACCCCAATATCATAAAATATATAATTACTTTAAGTTTGAAACCTCTAAGAAGTTGCATTCTCAAGTAATTGACAATGAAGGCTTGTGAAGCCGTTCAGATGAGCTATTCACAAAATATTGCATGAAAACCGCTATTTTAATTTTTCCAATCAATAAAATGGACAGATTATCACCCACACTAACAGTCCATCCACACCTCTGCGTAAGATACGCTCATGTTAAAGTAACGAGCCGGTGGTCTGGTGGCTAGAGCTCTCGCTTCACACACGGAGGGCCCGGGTTCGATTCCCGGCGGGTGGAAACATTTCGACGTGTTTCCTTACACCTGTTGTCATGTTCAACTAGCAGCAAATAGGTACCTGGGTTGTTAGTCGACTGGTGTGGGTCGCATCCTGGGGGACAAGATTAAGGATCCCAATGGAAATAAGACACAGTCCTCGATGACGCACTGACTTTCTTGGGTTATCCTGGGTGGCTAACCCTCCGGGGTTAAAAATCCGAAGAAATCTTATCTTATCTTAACAGACGAAGTCTTCTCCAGTTATGGAGATTTTTCCATCCTGGATCGAATCTGATTGCCTCTCATTACCCCCAGGCGCTATATGGCCCCTCCGGGTTCAGCGCTTCCCCATTAAAATGCGAATAATCTAGTTATTTTACGAACAACAGTGTGTTTAAAACAAATTAGCAAATTAAAACTTACACAATCCAAAATCGATGTGCAGCTTCCTTTAAGAAAAACACCACTGCTAAAAGTTTGAAAACAACCAGAAGAAGCATTATCCAGGTATGGCACGGAATATAATAATTCAAAGTTTATTAGCCACGGTATGTTAGCTAACTGGCTACTTTACACCTATACAGCCGAAATCCGAAAGGTATCCTTTTCATGAGATGTAGTATCAGATATTGAAGATTGAAGGCGCTCAGAAGAGAGACTCGCTTTATAACAAAATACACCATCTTAAGCAGGAGGCTCCAGTGTTGACATTTTTAAGATCAGAAGAAACTCTCTAAAGTTACCTCATGAAAACCAAAACTGTGAATAGTCTACTGTATATAAAATTATTCAGAAAGTACTTACACATGTCAGTAGTTGCACGAGTCTTTATCCAGTTAGAGTAAACCAGCGCAGAAAATTTGAAGCCTATCAGATTAGGCATTCTCATGTTAAGAACAAGAAAAAATACTAGTATGAGCAAACAGCAAAATTACTAGTATGAGCAAACACAGCAAAATTACTAGTATGAGCAAACACAGCAAAATTACTAGTATGAGCAAACACAGCAAAATTACTAGTATGAGCAAATACACGAACACATATAAGTACTATCACATTGAGGTAAAATAACTCTCATCACTTAAAAAAAAGAAAACTATTAACTGTCAATATCAGAATATCCCCGAGGTCCTTATGGGCGCTCTGCCAATTATAAAATCTACTACTTAGCGAAAGTAGCCATGAGCGATCAGTTAAATTATGCTCCATAGTCAACAGCAGCAGCAGTAGTAGCAGTAGCAGCAGCAGCAGGCCACAAGTAACAGGAAGGGAAGTCATCAGGAGCCTACCCCATGGATAGTCATCAGGAGCCTTCCCGTGGGTAGTCATCAGGAGCCTACCCCGTGGGTAGTCATTAGGAACCTCCCGTGAAGGGAGAGTCATCAGCACTTGCAAGCGGGCGGCTACAATGGAGTCACGTTACTTCTATTTATTTTCAAACTCCAAATATTTTTGCATATTTTTATTAATGTATTAAAACATTATTATTACCATCGTCTTACCTAAGCACTGGTCATCCCCCACAAAGATGGCGTCACCCCAAAACATGGTAACATATTCACCATTATTTATTTACTAGCTGTCTTGCCAGTTATACTATCATGGTAAGCGCTAATATGTTCCGAAAAAGCGCTTAACCAGTATGGGACATTCAGCGCTGTACCCTTCTCTAATATTACAGTGTTAACTAGAGAAAAATACAATGTAGACTGCATTATCATTATGTTAAGTGGTGTTCATTCGTGTACTGTATTATAAATTATCAGTGTTACCATACAGCTTATACGTATTACGTTTGTTATCATTGTATAAGCATTATTAAACACAAGAGTTTGAGGTCAATGACCGCATTGGATATATGGTAATTAACTACAGACTTACTGATTACTCAAAGGCTGGGTTATATTTATGGGATAGCTTTAAACCCTGTTATTCACTGCCTGAGAATGAGTAATAAGGTCTGATCCAAAGATTATTATTACTCCTACATTCACGAGGGCAGTGCAAAATCCTTAGGGGGTCATACAGACTTTGAGGGAATAGGAGGCAATAAGATTCGAAAAAGGCTAGGGTTATTTTTATCAAGAGCCCCTCACTAGCATCAAGGCACATCCTTGAGAAGACAAGGTAGGGGAGGGTAGCTAAAATTCTTATGATCAAGAGCCCTTCAGAAGTGTCATGAAGGCAGCCCCTTGATGGGTCAAGGACCGGAATACACGATTGAAACACATCGATCATCTCCCACCAAGGTAGGAAGACAAAAAAGAAACTCATTTACCATCATTTATTCAATAACTATCTTGATGTGCAGATATCACAATTAAAATGTTGCAATTTTTAGGGTGAAATGACCCTCCAAACTGCAACATCTGACCACCCCCTATGGAGTGCACTCACACTCCAACAGCGCAAAAAAGTCTTTGTACATACTATTTGATCTTTTACTCTTGCCTCCTGACAGTCTACTAATCTTATTCGTAATCATAAGAATGCCTAATCCGATAGGCTTCAAATTTTCAGTGCTTGGTGAACTAGTAACTTGCTATCACCAAAGCCTGATTTCATTCATTCACATATGTAATTTTTACTGATTTTCTTTAAGTCATATTTTACAATGGAATATTAGAAGATACAAGGAGAAAATCGGGAAGCGCTCCAGGTGCTGGTCTCTCGGCTTCTCCTGTATGTCTCCAGAAACTAAACTTCGCCAGGTTTCTGGCTTTCCTAACTCTGGCTATAATCTTCGGCAATCTATCAATCTAGCTTTACCCCAGTGCCTTGTTATGAAAGTGCACCTCATGTTCTGTACAACGGACTGTCCTAACTCCTCTCAACGGAGGTGCCTTGTTGCTAGTGAGGGGCTCTTGATCCAAAAAAAAACTAAACTTATCCTTCTCTTTAGGTCGTACTTGAATGCCTTCTATTCCCCAAGCGCTACAACCCATATGGGTTTAGGGTATACAATCTGCTGTTTTTCCTCCTCACCCCTTATCTTCACACTACCTATTTCATTTTGGGGTGAGTCCCATTGCAACTCTCGTGGTAATCTACTGGCATCTACTTACCCTATTACCTTTATATTCCCTAAGTACTGGGACCCCGATCACTGTAGACCCTCGAAGGCACACTCCTTCACGTATTTCTCTCTTGTGTTGCTCAACATCTGTGGCATTAGGCTTTGGCCAGTGGTACATGATTTTCATGACAGCGACCATTTTTCAATTATTATTGCTTCTCATTCCTAGACACAGTCCTTATCGCCGCTCTCGTAGTAATTCGAACGTGTAAATTACTTTGCACATCATACTTTTGTTTCTTCTCTAATCACAAATACCTCCTCCCTTGATTTCCTAGGTTCATTAATGCAGGTGAGGAGGCTCTTGATTTCAAGAATAGGACCTGTGCTCTCCTTCCTTGGAGTGAACCTGATTATAATAACGAAGCACTAAACCCACCAGGTTCATACACCTCTGGGAGCGAACCTGAGTGCCTTCCATTCTCCCATGCACTGTATGACCCCTATGGATTTAGTGCTCCCAGTGAATGGAATAATAATGATTCTCCATTGATGTTACAATATTTATTTATTACATTTTTTATTTCATCTGTTGGAATCGCTATCTAGCAAACCTTTGATAAACATTTCAATAAGTGTATTGTGAATTATTATTATTATGTGAGTAAATTACCTGCATGAGATTTACAGGGCATTACCTGAATTATTACCTGCAAGTAATTTGGGTGAGGTAAGTGGGACTTAGTCACAGGTCACTGAACTGTACTCCCTCGACTGCCCACTTCTTCACCACTCACAAAAAGCTTGACCTGACATTAAATTAATGATTATATTAAGACCAGCTACTCTGGTAATTAAAGTTGTGTGGACTGTATTGGATAAGGCTTGCTGGGTACACAAAATATAAATTAGTATTAACACTTACCATTTAATTACTGGAAGACACTTAATACTGATGGAACACACCCTAACACTACCCTAGCAGATAGGATTTACGATAGCCAACGCAAAATCTATTGTACATGTACATTATGGGTAAGCGTCACTTAGCTAAGGTGTGCTGTTGTGAAGGATTCTTTGAAGTCCTCTATTTTTCCATCCCCCACACACAATTCTTGAGGTCCCGTGAATGTCCTGTCCCAATTCTTCAGCAGGGGACATTAACACGGATTCCTATTACAAATTCAAGCCGAAACCCCCCAATTTGGCTCAGAAGACACGGGATTATAAGCAGAATTTCCCACGACAACCAGTGTTCACACATTACAAATGGTATCACAATTATTATATCAATCATTTATAAGTTCTACATTTAGGAAATTATGTAAAAAGTTTCCACAAAGTGTGTACCTTGATCACCAGACTGTGCTAGTCCCCACCCATTACGTGGTTTGTTTGCAACTGTGTTATTACGATTTCGCGAGTCCCACGTGGAACTGGTATGATATAGTTGCACATCTGCCCACTATATGCTCTTCAAACAAGTGAGAGTACATGCCCCACGTGTCATAACGAGCAGGCAAGCTTGCTTATTGGCACACTTATTTCTCCACTTTAAATACCATGAATCCTATGAGTGCATTATAGAAAAAGATGCAAAACTTAACAGGTTACGTTTTCTCCTGAAGCAAAATTCAGTTGAAGTCACAAACACAATAGGACATCACTTTGTCTAGGTATCCCATGGGCCACACCTCTTTCTTGGTTTCCTTCTATTTACATCCCCTCGGGAATCTACTATGTTAGACTTGCATAGAGTAACCATATATGTTCCGTTAGCTGCTCTTACAGCTTGCATCGACGCCATCAGTGACAGCATACGGCATCTGAGTCTGATGTACATGTTCTGCTGCAGCTTTTACACTAATGAGGAATATACCTATTATCATCTTAATCATGTCTGGTTTACAGAAGTGGTACCCACAGTGGATTATTATTATTATTATTATCAAAACAAAGCACTAAACCCACTAGGGCCCACACAGTGGAAATCCTCAATGGTAGTCTTTCTTCAGAAACCAAGTACCTCTTGGCTCTAGTTTCATTTGTAAATTATAGTTAGGAAGCTAGTGTGGTAATCGGATGCACACAACTGTGTATCCCCCCACATCAGTTTAGATACAGGACAGGAGGGGTGTTTCTAATGTTGATCCATGAATTTGGCTCGATGTATAATTTGTAATGTCTTTGCTGAAGGTTGGTTTATGGTGTAAGTCTTTTTTTTTTTTTTGACTTGGAAAATGCATATAGCACACTCTTTCATAAATTATTTATGTTGATGGCTCTGTTCACCAATCCACGGGTGCGACTGTAATCATACAGAGTGATGGCTCACAAGAAATTGGAGCACACATCAATAACTGAGCCTCTACTCTTCAAACAGAACTATTTACCATACTCCTTGCACTCAAATGTGTCCATGTATCTAAGGTTGACACTTTAATTGTAACTGATTCTCTGTCATCCATAAATGCTCTTAACTGATTAAGTATAAATTGTGGCATGCTTGTGTGCTTGTGTCAGAAGCCAGACAGGTATGGTAGGATTGTGGACAGTGGAGTCAGAGTACACCTTCTGTAGATTTTATCTCACATTGGTCTTCAGATGCATGATAGAACTGATGAATTGGCTAAATTATATGCCTTCAAAGAGGGAGTAGATTACAATCTTGGCTTGTCAGTTAACAGTTTGAGAACAATACTACGAAAAGAACTTCAACTGAATTTAATTGACTTAAGAAGTCAGATTGATACCAGTCAGTCCATCTATCATCATTCTATCATGCAGGGGTAGCCACATGTCTATGGTGCACCCAGCAAAATAAGCAGACTCTTGGATGTTATTACCGCCCGGTTCCAGCTGGGTTACAAGTTAAATCACTACCACTAGATATAGACCTAAAGAAATGTAAACTTTGCCAGATGGACAATTGTCACACCTTGCAACATTATGTACAGGAATGCAATAAAATTAATGAATTATGTAAGTGTATTTCTGTAAGTGCTTTTGCAAGTGTATTTTTGGGGGTCTGAAACGGATTAATCTAATTTACATTATTCCTTATGGGAACAAATTCGTTCGGTATCTGCACTCGAACAGCCTTCTGAAATTAATTAAGCTCGTAACTTGAGGTACAACTGTATTTCATCCACAGTGGTATATTACAGACTATTCTGGAAAAATAAACTGACTTTGCTCCCTGTAAATAAAGCATTACCACTTATGTCTGCATAAATAACTCATTATGTCTGTGACCAGATATAAACATGTAAATAGTTTATTACCATTGTAACTTGTTCAGCTGTCAAAACTTTGTGGCCCAGCCCCTGGACCCATTATGTACCTCTGTAATCTTTTGACTACCGCCCACAGGATGGGTATGGGATGCATAATAGATATTAAACTAAACTTAAAATGCATACAGTACGATATGGCATTATCCTATCTTATATCAAGTCCATTCTTGTGGCCCGAGACCAATTCTTACCTTTTCTTAAAGCCTTCATGACAGATCGATACTTTAGTGTTTGGATCAATAACAGCTTCTCTTCACAGTTCATTCCAACAGAGGGCATTCCACGAGGGAGCGTTCTTAGCACAACCCTGTTTTCATTAGTTATTAACGGCATTCCACGAGGGAGTGTTCTTAGCACAACCCTGTTTTCATTAGTTATTAACGGTCTAGCTTCAGGGAATTTAGTCCTTTTTATTGTGAATGATTTCAACATTGCTTGTGCTGGCATAAATATCTAGCAGGTGTTCACCTCCCTGTAGAGTGTATTTGACTGCATCTTGATGGGCTACATCACATGGCTTTAAATTTTCAGCATCTAAAAGGAACTCTTATGTTTACTTGGCAGCCTGTTATTCTCTCATTCGTGCTCTCTGTACAGTTTTCCTATCCTTGTCTGGCAAACTTAAATTTCTTGGCCTCTGTTTTAACTGTAGATTATTATTATAATAAAAACTAAAGATTTAACTGTAGAATGTCATGGAAATTAAACGTGATAACTCTAAAAGCGGCATTTCTTGGCAGTCTGAATTTATGAAAAATTTTCACACCTTACTTTGGAGGCAATAGGCGAGTTCTTCTCTTCATATGGCTTTAGTTCTGTTAACATTTAATTATGGAGATCAGGTGTATTTCTTGATTTCAAAACCTATTCTCTCCACTCCTTGTTGCCATCCATCATCAAGGAATGCATTTGTATTGGTGTCTTTCACTCATTCCCAGTCAAGAGCCTTTATGCAGTCTACTGTTCCTTCATTTCAGGATCTTCTGGATTCTCACTGTATGCAGTTTGGTTCATTGTCAAGACCCTATGACCTCTAGAAAAGTTAGACATTAGTAAAGTTACCACTTTCAATTGTCATCTATCACATCCTTTTAACCTTCACCTTCAGACTCTAGTTACTACTTCTCTCAATCTACCCTGTTCATTTTTCCATTCTTCATTAGGAGGTACCAATGATTTGAGTATATTCCTCCTTTGTTTGCCAAGTCTCGTAGCACTGCTATGAGCATGCTCTTCCTCTTTCTTGACTTTTTTCAACTGCCCTTACTTGCTAATATAGGAACACTAATTGGATATGTCTAGCAATTGCACAGCAACTATCATCCACATTGATTCTCTTCCTACTTCTTTGTTGTAATCTTCAATTCTCAAAGTTCACTGTCAACTATTCAGAGCTGTGACTCCTTGCATGACATCTTCCTTCACATGTGGCACTGCGGTATCTCCTGTTCAGCAAGCATAAAGACATTGTCTTCTGAATCCTTGGTCATTCTGGTGTACAGGGCAATGAACTTGCAGACTTTTCTGCATTTTCCATAGCCCACCACTTGTCCATTTCTTGCAGGGATATACCCTGTTCAGAATATTTTCTAGTTTTGTAAAAGAGCATCCAGGATCAGTAGCAGTGGTGTTGGTCTAGGTTAGGGGGTAAAATGTTGTTCTTCATTAAACCACAGTTGGGTTCTTCGTTGACTTTTTTATTGTCATTTTTGGGAAATGGGTCTCGAATGATTGCATGTTGGCTACACAAGACTAATGCTTAGCTATTGAATGGAGAGGCACCTGGCACCTCTCTGTGCAACTTATCAGGTTTTGAGTTAAATATCTCTTGCTTAATTTTTCCATTTGCCAAAGAGCATGTAAGATTAATTTTTTATCTGTTTTTCAGCACCTGTGCACTGTCACATTCTTTCCTTTCAGATTACAATTACTCTTGACATTTTGAAACATATACTGGGCCAATTTTAGCTTTCCTTATTAGCATGTAAAGTCATCGGTTGCATTGCATTGGCCAAGAGTTCCTCAGCCTTTTGGTGATTGATGACCTGTACATGTTGAGTACATTTTGTGACTATTATAATAATGATATACATATTCTCTAAGTTCTAAAACCTTAAGAGTCGGTCAGCTCTTGCTTTTTGATGCATAATTATTTATTGCTCATTACCACATTCATGGGGTAAGCACTAAAACCAGAAATTATATTACTTGGGGGAATGGGAGGCAATAAAGTCTGATCCAAAGAAAAAGTTTAGGTCTATTTCCATGGATCAAGAGCCTCTTTATCAGAATCTAGGCACCTTTCTTGAGAGGTATAGATACAAAGAATAACTCTTCCAGAATATTCTAAATTTCTTCACTCCTCTGCAAGAGCCACTGTTGAAAACTGTATCAGCTTTGTCTTAATTTCTTGAATAACCATTTCCTGTTCAAATTTAATATCAAGCACAAGAATACATACAAATTTATACTTTAATATTTGAGGGATACCATAATTTAATGCTTATTTATTTGCTTTCATAAGTCAAAATTTACATACACTTATACACAGTAATATACTGTACAAATAATTTATGTGATAAATTGGCAAAGAAAAGTCAAAATATACTTACCAATAATTTATTTTGATGCAACTATTAAACAAAAAAAGCTCTCAGTCTTCTTCAGCATCAGTACTGCACTTTTTCAACAATGGCCATCTCCCGCCATGGCAGGGTGACTCAAAGAAGAAAACACATTCACTCAACTGCCTTCTCTCCAGAAGTGTGCTGACATCACAATCATACTACCCTTCCAACTGCAATATTCCCACCCCTCCTTCAGAGTGTAGGCACTGCCCTTCCCACCTCCAGGACTCAAGTTTGGCTAACTGCTTTCTCTGAATCCCTTCATAAGTTACTTTACTCATACTCTAACAGCATGACCATTAAAAACCACTTACTATATCTCTTTTTACTCCTAACATGCTCACACAAGCCTACTGAATGCTCAAGCCCCTAAAACTCAAAGCCTCTTGTACCTCTTCCTTCCAACCATTCCAGGGACAACCTCTTCCCTTTCTATCTTCCACCCCAATATTTATACATCCTCTTTGTCAGCCTACTGTATATTATATTATAAAAATGTACTATTAATTACATCTGAATTCCTTCCAATGACTACATTATTCCCACAAGTGTATACTGCACTTCCAACAAAGGGCTTTCAGTAATTTTACATTCTTTAAACAATTGGATCATCATTTATGCTTTGATAGCTGCCCTGAGTTTGGCAGACCGAGCTCTAGGGTTGTTTACAACCTCTTCCTCCGAGGGTAAGACAACGTGCTTCGTTACTGGACTCCAGTTTTTGGTCATTATGTTTTTCATTTCTGTGAATGAGTAAGTGGATAAAGCACTTCGATGCTTCATCACACCTAAGCCAATACTTTCAGGTGATTTGTCAATATCCATACCTTCAAAAAAAAAAAAAAAAAAAAGGAAAATTCTGTATCAGAAAGCCATTCCATTAGAATTATTTTACCATCTAAAATTAGAAGCAAATAAAATTCTGTTTTAAATACCTAAGGTACTGACATCTTTGAAACATTGCTGGAGAAAGGGGCAAGGGCTTTCAGGAAGGGGGGTTGGCAAGGGAAGAAGCAGGAGGAAATAAAGACATTTTAGCCCAAGTTGGGTTTATCAAGTGTATGATATGTATTTGACAAAGCCCAGCCTTGGGTAAAACATTGTATTAAATGGATTCTACTTGTTGACTTTAAAAGCCAAGCCATCAATATGGTGATTTTCCTTGAGAGAGAGAGAGAGAGAGAGGCTTACTATAAAAGGAAAGATCCCTGATTTACTTCTCATTGATGTAACACTGTTGTGGTAAAATGTTTAGAAAAGTGAAGGTATAAAATATGATTAGACTCGGAATTTGGACTTCATTTGTATTAGTAATTCTCAACAATGAAAATAGATCAATATGATATTTTAAGATATGAAATTAGTTATAAATACAGTATACATGTAGTTCAAAACATTATAGAAACTCTTGTACAGTTTTAGCTATTCTGTAGTAGCATGCACAGATTCTGAAGCAGTATTCCATTTGAAGATATGTACTATACAGTACTGTAGTTTTAAAGCATTCTAGAAACTCTTATACTTTTAACCATCTTTTAGTATCATACACAGATTTTGTATTATGTGGTTCATTATCTAAATTTTCCAATGTAGATATAATCAAATACATATACAATTCAGGAAGGATTATGTGCAATGTTTAATATATGGGTACGCTTGATCAACTTCACTTGTTTGGAAATAAAATAAGTGTCACATGTTATACACAGTTACACAGTGAAACCTAATATGACATGATTTTCTTTTAATCAGAGTGACACTACAGAAGGAAATCTGCTAACCTGTTATGTGCCGTTTAACTACTGTATCTTCAAGTGAGTGGAAGGATATAGCCACCAAAATACCGCCACTTTTAAGATAATAATGAGCTAGGCGAAGACCGTAATCCAATTCATTTAACTCATTGTTTACAAGAATTCGAAGAGCCTGTAAGTAAAACACAAAAGAAATTATGGAATGTCAGTAAATACAGTAAATGTCTGAACTGTAACTAAAATAAACTTTCATAATGCACACAAACATCTGAATTATAAGCAGTAAATGTTTGCAATATTATGAACAGAGAAACCACAAAGAGTAAAGGAAGGTAATTAAACTGTTATGTGAACATAATGCTTACTTAATATATTTGTTTGATTGGTCTTAATATACTCATACATCACACTTCTGCCAGGCTTTCACACATACTGAATCTAAACATACAGTGGACCCCCGGAGTTCGTACTGCTCCAAACTCAAATAATTATGTAAGTGTATTTTTGTAAGTGCTTTTGTAAGTGTATTTTTGGGGGTGTAAAAGGACTAATCTAATTTACATTATTCCTTATGGGAACAAATTTGTTTGGTAACGGCACTTGAGCAGCATTCTGGAACGAATTAATGACGAACTCCGGGGGTCCACTGTATTTATACCACCCCTTGATCCATACCTCAGCATCTATTGGTATGTTTTTAATTGCAAGTGCAACAGCTGCAGCTTGGAGGATCACCTGAAATGTGATGTCTGCACACTTCTGGCAAGACAGCAAATGAGTACTGGTGAATGTGTTCTCTATTTTTGAGTCGCCCCACCTTAGTAGGACTAAATTCCATGCAATATGCATACACTTGAATGGAGATACACATTAATTATGTTTGGCAAAAGACAGTGTCAAAGTTCTCGTGTGTGGCACTAGTTTTTTTAATCCTTTCAGGGTCCGTGCCGTAGTTCTACGGCTTTGAGTTCTGGGTCCAAACCTTAGTTCTACGTCATGAGCTCAGCTCACTCAGATAAGCTTTGAGTGGTAAATTTGGGCCTAGATATGAGAGAATACATCTATGTGTTAAATGTGCACCACATAAAACAAATCCTGCAGCACACAGTACATAATGAGAGAAAAAAATGAAACCGTAATTTTTTATTAAAACAGCGACTTTGCAGTGTTTTTTCGTATACTATTTATAGTTGTATTAGCGATTTCTTGGTCTCATTTGATAGAATGGAAGATATATTACAGATATAGAGATGATTTTGATTGGTTTTAGTATTGGAAATGGCTTGAAACTGAGCTCAAAGTAGCAAAGATGTTCAATTTTTGCCAATGTTCAAGAGTAAACAAATGACCTCACACGTCTAATACGCGCCAGCTGGTGGGTCTATTATACGTTCACAAATGTGGTGATATTATTTGTACAATTATTACAATATTGCATAACAGTAAATCTTCCATTTTTTGGTTTGAATAAAAATTCATTATGTGAATAAAAAATCAAAATGGAATTCATTTGTAAAGACTGAAAATGTAACTAATGAACAGAGGAAATGTTAGTTTAGTGCCAGGAATGCCTGCATTGTTTATTCTGCACCCTATTTTGAATTTGGAATATTTTGAACTTTGAGTTAAATTGGCTAAATTACCAATTTCCAATCACTGTTTTTTGTAGTTGAAACAGTTGACTGCACGATTTCTTGTGCTCAGTCGATAAAATAGAAGTAATACTAGTGAAATAGCTAAGAATCTGGTCGACTGGAATAATGTAATTGGCCTAAAATGGGAGTCAAATTCGGCAAAATTGCCGATGCGTAAATATCGCTGACACATCAAAATTCGCGAGAGCATAATTTCGTCAATTGTCAATTAAATTTCGTACTTTTTTTTTTATTACCTTCAGAAAAAGATTCTCTACCATTTCATAAGAAAAAATAAGAATTTTTTTTTTTTTAAATTCTTGGACACTGGCGCACCCCTTCCAGAAATGGCCTTGGACCCTGAAAGGGTTAATATCCCAAGTACAGTATTGCAAATAAAACTACTTAGCTCTTCATATTCTCATTATCCTTTTTTTTTCCCACTTACAATTTTCTTTCATTCTACATGTATTCTCTCACTTTCACTCACACTAACATTTTTCATTACAAGTGGTATATTAATACAAAAAAAAAAAAAAAACCTGGAATGTCTTGGTTGCTGGATGGGAATATCTCTGCAGCTTGTCCAGTCTGTATTGATCTCCCACCAATGACAATACTAGCTCAGTCAATTCTTTGGTGGTGTGAAGCTTTCTGAACAAATGACGTGACTCTATCACACCACGAGAAATCTTTCGAGCATTGCTTTCTTCACCATAGTATTTGAGAATTTTGTATAAGGAATCTTCATCTATATGACTTAATATTTGAGAAGCTGTCATCTGCTTTGGATCTCTGAAAAAAAAAAGCAGAATTAAAACCTCCAAATATACAACATGCCACCGAGTAACTGGAAAAATTGAATATCTCACGGGTCAGCAGATTACAGCTGTAGCAGGGAGGAATAAATAGTAAGGAACAGTAATGAACAAAGATGCAGAGAAACTGTGACATTCTCACAATAAACGTTTGCTCTACCCATGTATCTTTTCTTCATTACTGTGAACTGTATAACTTTGTCCAGCTGTAGCAGGAATGAGTAGGAAAAAACGAGTAGTAAGGAACAGTATGAACAGTGATGGTCCCACCATAGAATCATAACTGTTGGGTATTGAAAACAAAACTAAATGATGCCTGGAGACCATATTCATACAGACTTCCAACACCATTAAGACAAAATCTGTGAGCTTTTAGCACTGTATCACCAATCCACTATGAAGCTAATATAAAGTCAACCCATCAGCAACTACAAGTGTCCTGTCTCTTGCAACAGATGACCCTTAACCTGTGGTCGTGTCGCCCAGCATATTATTATCATGTCATACTGATCCTTGTATTTGCTTGACAAAGCTCTACTTAGAGTAAAATTTTATCTGTAAATAAAGGTTTGCTTTGTACCATAGGCTTAACAAAAATATACTCTTCCAACTGCAATTTTCTCTAAAGTTACAGCAAATCTACATACTGTTTTGTTTATAAATAAAAATAATTATTTTATTACTTCTACTCTGCTCTAGCCAATTCTATCCTTAGTGCTTGTAATCTAAGACAAATAAGTTTAACAGTGCTAAATAAATTAAATTACCCCATCTGGTCTATGTAGATGAAGGAGAATACTGTCATCAGTCTCAACCTTCTCAGAATCATTCACAATTTTAATTTTCACGTGCAATATTTAGTACTGCATCTCTATTTATGGGGTGTAATTATATGTACCATGTACCATTCACCAAATTATTATTACTACATTCATGTGGAAGCATTGAACTGACAGATCAAACAGTACTTGGGGAATGGGAGATAATCAGGCCTGTTCTCCAAAGAAATTTTAAAATAAGCTCATAAATTAACTATGTAATAAACTCTGCATAGTAGTTTTACCTATTACTGTCCATGCGCATATCGAGAGGTCCATCCTTGCTAAGCATAAATCCTCGCTCTGGTGTGTCGAATTGCATTGATGATGCACCCAGATCCATCAGCACCCCATCGAAGAAATTTTTTTTCAATTTCACTTTTGATAGAAGGTCAGGTAACTCGCTGAAAACATATGACCTCTCTATCAGCAACATTCTATAAACCTTCATAAATAATTATACGAGCTTAAATCATAATCCAATATACAGATAATAATAGTAAAAAAAATCATATATTTTACCTAAATCTTCCCAAGAGTGGCAGGACCCTCTCTGGATATTTCCTCTGTAATTCTTTTGCATATTCAAAGGCAGTTGGGTCTCTATCTAAGCAGACAATCCGAACACTTGGGGTACTTTCTAAAATTTTACGTGAATGGCCTCCACTTCCAAAGGTCATATCTAAAATGACATCATTATCTCTTGGCTTGAGAAACTCCAACACCTCCTCTGCCATGACAGGAATATGAGGGGAGTGTTTATTGTTAGATGGTTGGTTCTCTCTCTCTCTAAATGCAAATGTTCTTGTCTCACTTGATACACATTTTCTCAACACAGAGAACACTGGAAGTCTAACATGATTAACCACATCTTTGATTGTCATAGCATTCTTGAAAGATCCTCCAGGAATTCTTATCATATTCTTTAACATTAATGAAGTCATTGTTATTATAAGAAATAAAGCAGAAGTAATGTATTGTACAGTATCGAACAAATACAGCTTAAGCACAAAATACAAACAGTAATTATAGAGCAATTATTTTTTCTTGAATAGGCGTGAAAAGAATCCCTTATCCTCATGTTCCATCATATTTAAAAATTCCTTGGATATAATCTGTTTGCACTCAGCTACAGAAAGGCCAGTTGCTGTACTGCTCAGTGAACGTGGGTAACTGGAAAATAACATAATTAAAGGTTACAATAGCTAAGACTGAGATTACTAGCTAACATCATTATTTTTTTTATTTATTTATTAACACATCGGCCGATTCCCACCAAGGCAGGGTGGCCCGTAAAAGGAAAACTTTCATCATCATTCACTCCATCACTGTCTTGCCAGAGGGGTGCTTTACACTACAGTTATAAAACTGCAACATTAACACCCCTCCTTCAGAGTGCCGGCACTGTACTTCCCATCTCCAGAACTCAAGTCCGGCCTGCCGGTTTCCCTGAATCCCTTCATAAATGTTACTTTGCTCACACTCCAACAGCACGTCAAGTATTAAAAACCATATGCCTCCATTCACTCCTATCAAATACGCTCACACATATTAACATTATAAAATGTTAATATGGGTGTATACAGTAAATTTGTTATTAAGTAAATCAGAGGTAATTTCCAGTAAAATTTATGAATGCTTTAATGATTTCAGAGAAAAATTGAATTACTGTACTGTATTTTAACTTATAAATCAGTTTTGTTACCAAAATACTAACTGTTTAGCATATACATTTGTAGCTATACGATTAAGAGAAGCATATATCCTTTGGCAACGTTCTTCATCTACAGCTGTGGCATCACCATGCTTAAAGCCCTCTGTAACACGAAGACGCAAATGTTCACCAAGATCCCTGAAAACAAGATAATATAAGGTTTATTCAGAAAATCTACAAATAATTTTACAGACAGTACTACTGTTTGTAAAATGATTCTGAAAGCACATAGAAGACTTTATTCACATTATTAACCCAGAAGCCAAATGGTGTGGCTTAGTCTTGTGGTATGTTGGGCATGTTTATTTACACCTGCTGTCCCTGTTCACCTAGCAGTAAATAGGTACCTGGGTGTTAGCCAACTATTATGGGTTGCATTCTGGGGGACAAAATTAAGGACAGACAGTCTTGATGACACACTAACTTTATTGGGTTATTTTGGGTGGCTAACCCTTCCCTGGGTTAAAAATCTGAACAAAATCTTATCTATTTCCATTGAGGTCTATTTTTAAGGTCCTTCCCTGGGATGCAACCTATAAGTCGACTAACTCCTAGGTACTGTATTTACTGCTAGGTATTGGGCAGCAGGTGTTAGATTTACCCATACATCTTGCATTGTATGGGATTTGACTCCATCATCTCTTGGTTACGAGCCTAGTAACAGTGCTGTAGGGTAACAAAAGAAATTTAGCAATGTAAAGAACCTCATTAAATTATTATTATATTTGTTGGGTAGTGTTAAACCTGTATGGGTCATGCATCACCTGACGTATGAAAAGTAATCAGGTTTGGTCCAAGAAAGTAATGTTTTGGTCCAATTCCCTAGATAAAGAGCTCTTTACTCATGAAGGTTTAACCTTGATAATGCTACTTTCTTTGCAAACATCAAATATTTTAATCCTTAAAATATGAATTAAAGTAAACTCTTGGATATATGCACATATATTAATTTGTTTTCTTTGCCTATTAATTTAAATCAGTATCATACAGAGATATTACACTATATGTAAGTAATTTGTATGCATATTTTTAACATCATCTTGAAAACATTTTAATTATATTGAGGTCATAACAATATTAAATATATAATGGAAATAAGTCTTGACTGTGTATTCTTAGGTTAATTTATACATAGTTATTCTAAGACAGTTGATAAAAATCTAAACTTGTGTAATGAACATGAATAAGTTTACTTATAAATGCTGTTATAATAACTTAACCTAGGTTTACCTGACAATTAAGTAAAGAAACACTAAACCTGCAGGAGTCATACAGCACCTAGAGAAGGAAGGGGAAATATCAGGTTTGATTCAAGGAAGGAGAGCCTCTCACCTTTAAGGTTTGATTGCCTATAATGTGTGGTTTAACATTCTTAACATTCAAGTTGAATTGAATTAGGGTAATTATGGAGATCTGGTCATAATGTGTTTGGCTTGTATTAGAAATGAATTATTTCTCAAAAGGACCGGAGATCCATATGAGCACGAGTCCCATATTTATTGAAGCGGTAAACGCACAGGGATCCCATATTACCGTTGGAATGTGAGGTAATTTGGTTTAATTCAAGGGGTGGGTAGTATCAAGCTACCAGTGTCTAGGAATCCACCTAATTAGAATTTTTTCAAGCTATTGCTTTTTTTGTATTTTTTCATATTTTGAGCTGTTTTCTTACAATTAAAATAGAAAGCCATACCGCCGGTGCCTTTCGTTGAATCGACCGGCCATTTATCAAGCAATCTCATAAATTCCGGTAAGTGCTTCTGGCCATTCTTGGGCCGGTTGATTCTTCTTGTTGGGTTTATAAGAGCTACGAACAGCTTACGCTGTTAGTAGCCCGGCTTCATGGGTAAAGCTGAGCCATGAAAGAAAAGGGAACAGACAAGTAAGTTTATTCAGGTATACATAAATACAGTTTCATAGATTATCATACATAGCAACATATGTGTAGAGAACCTAGGATAACCCAAAAAAAAGTCAGACAAAGTGACTTATTTCCATTGGGGTCCTTTTAATACCTTATTATTATACTATGAAGGAGATAATATTTTATTATTATACTATAAAGGAGATGTATATACTAGTAAGTAAGTAAGTTTATTCATGTATACACAAATACATTTACATACATTATCATACATAGCAGCATATGTGTAGAGAACCTAGGATAACCCAAAAAAGTCAGACAGAGTGACTTATTTCCATTGGGGTCCTATTACTAGGAATAAGGTAAAAAGAGTTATTTACATTTACATGTGTGTTAGCTAAAAAAATATCAAATTCTCCTTCCTTTCAGTCGCTACATACATTAGGTACCTTTTGGCTCTCTTCTTGAACTGGTTTATGCTATGACTGGCTTTGACATGTGCAGGCAGTCTGTTCCATTCCTTTATTGATGTACAATGAAAGGTGTTTGACGCCTGGCCACTGACTGTGGGTACTACAAAGTTGTGCTCTCTCCCCCTAGTACTATGACTGCTTTGGTTCCCAGCCTTGACAAAAGTGGCAGCAAGGAATTCTGGACACTGTCTGTGAACAATTTTATAGACTTGATTTAACTTCAGTTGTTTTACTCTGTCTTCAACATTCAGCATATCCAATTGTTGTAATTCATCCTGGCCTACATGTTCTCTTGGACCCAGGTCCAGATGAGTCTTATCGTTTTGTTCTGCGTCCCTTTGTAAATAGAAACGGGAACTAGAAGTTCCCCATAATAATAATATATAATATCTTTATTTCTACAAGTACATGTACAAGGTATATAGGCATAGCTGACATCAATGATATACTACTACATAGAAAGCCGCTTGTTATGCAGAGCATTTCGGGTAAATTAGGTCAGTGTTGTCCCAGGATGCGACCTGGAGTTTACCTGGAGAGAATTCCAGGGGTCAACGCCCCTGCGGCCCGGTCTCTGACCAGGCATCATGTTGGACCAGAGCCTGATCAACCAGGCTGTTACTGCTGGCCGCACGCAGTCCAACGTACGAACCACAGCTTGGCTGGTCAGGTACCGACTTTAGGTGCCTGTCCAGTGCCTGCTTGAAGACAGCCAGGGGTTTGTTGGTAATCCCCCTGATGTATGCTGGGAGGCAGTTGAACAATCTTGGGTCCCTGACACTTATTGTGTTGTCCCTCAACGTGCTAGTGGCACCCCTGCTTTTCATTGGGGAAATGTTGCATCGTCTGCCGACTAACACCCAAGTACCCATTTTATTGATGGGGAACATAAACAACCGGTGTAAGGAAATACGCCCAGTGTTTCTACCCTCGCCGGGAATCGAACCCGGACACCCTTGCCGTGTGAAGCGAGAGCTTTAGCCACCAGGCCACGGGGCACCGTGGTGGACCCTCTTCACAAACACCAGTACCGGATGTACCGGCGAACCTACAACAACAACAACAACAAACACCAGCAGAGCGGAACGCCCACATCCTCACCTAAGTTTAGTAACCGGCTTTCCACCCAAACCGTTGAAGAATTATATCGCAGATCGGACAAATGGAGCGGACTAAAATCTATCATCATTCTATCATGCAGGAGGAGCCACATGTCTATGGTGCATCCAACAAAATAAGCAGACTCTTGGATGTCACTACCGCCCGCCTCCGGCTGGGTTACAAGTATCTTTGGCAGGTTAAATCACCACCACCAGATGTAGACCAAACAAGATGTAAACTTTGCCAGTTGGATTATTGTCACACCCTGCGTCATTATGTACTGGAGTGCGATAAAATTAATGAATTCAGAGACTACTCATTCAGAAATGTTCAAGATATGTCAAAGTATTTTATCCACAGTGGTATATTACAGACCATTCTGGAAAAATACCCTGACTTTGCTCCCTGTAAATAAAGCATTGACACGTGTGTGTGTACTCACCTAATTGTGGTTGCAGGGGTCGAGACTCAGCTCCTGTGTGTGTATGTACATGTGTGTATGTGTATGTGTGTATGTATAATGGAATGTTATGTGTGTGTATATGTGTGTGTATATATGTTTGTGTATATGTATATGTGTGTGTGTGTGACCCAACAATTAAAATTTGCCCCAATAACTCATTACAGTTGTGGCTGGGTGTAGACTAATAGATTGCTCATTGCTTTATAATTTGTTCATGAGTGCAACCATGTACAGACGTAAGTAAATTTACTTACATGATTCATTACCTTGTAACTAGTGAATTAATTACCATTGTACCTTGTTCAGCTATCAAAACTTTGGGGCCCAGTCTCTGGACCCTATATATACCTCTGTAATCTGCAAATACCTTTGTAACTTGTCATGATTGTGACCATCTGAGTTCATTACCTTTGTAACTTGCTCAGCTATCAAACTTTGAGGTCCAGTCCCTGGACCCATTATGTACCTCTGTAATCTTTTGACTACCGCCCACAGGATGGGTATGGGGTGCATAATAAAGATATCAAACTAAACTAAAATTAAGCTGATGAAAGGCGCCCCTCCTGTAGCGTGCCCGCCAGGCAAAGTAGATGCACACAAGTGTCCCAGAGAGAACGAGGGAAAAATTTGTCACTGATGATCAAGCGAGAGCGAGACTTCCACACTCGACGAGGACTGGCGAAGAAAAATGAAAATGTTTATTTCCTTGCAAAGCTTACAATGTGTGGTTAATAATAATAAGATAAGATGGTTTACATATTATAAAATATTAATTACAAAGAAGGCCACAAACATGCCTAGGCATTTCGGGCAGATTAATACTAATGCTTTCTGCCATTACTACAGTAAATGCCAGCAAGTTAGTGATATTGTTGCTGGCTTATTAAGGCGTACCAAACCTTACCATATCTTAAGATATGATTTCTTCGGATTTTTAACCCAGAGGATTAGCCACCCAGGATAACCCAAGAAAGTCAGTGCGTCATTGAGGGACTGTCTGTCTTATTTCCACTAGGAGTCCTCAATCTTGTCCCCCACGAAGCGACCCGCACCAGCCGACTAACACCCAGGTACCTACTTGCTTGCTAGGTGAACGGGACAGTACATTCCCAATGTTTCCACCCATGTCGGGGATTGAACCCCGGACACTCATTGTGTGAATTGAGAGGGTTGCCAACTGAGCCACTGGCCAGCATTACTTTTAAGGAGTCCAGGAAAAATATGTTGCCAAATATGTGCGGGAACTGTAAAGGAAACAAGGAATCCTCCGGAAAGAGAGACGGGACCGGTAAGTTTTCAATTAGATCAAATGGACCCACTTTCCCTAAACACAGAAGAAAATGATTAGTTGCCCTGAGGGCTAAAGAGGGTAAATATTGTCAACGATACCTGGAGTATCCCTGGAGGGTGTTTCGGGGGTCAACGTCCCAACGGCCCGGTCCATGACCAAGCCACATGGTGGATCAGGGCCTGATCAACCAGGCTGTTACTGCTGGCCGCACGCAAATTGACGTAAGAACCACAGTCCGGCTTGTCAGGTACTGACTTTAGGTGCCTGTCCAGCGCCTCTTGAATACAGCCAGGGGTCTATTGGTAATCCCTCTTATGTATGCTGGGAGGCAGTTAAACAATCTTGGACCCCTGACACTTATTGTTTTGTCTCTTAAACTGTTTTTTCTGCAACAATTTTTGAGTGTCTATCCGATTAGCTTCAATTCTTCCAAGATGGTAACTTAATAATGAAACTTCTAAAGAAATTGGTCTTTTTGATCTCCATTAAGGATTATATTTGATTTGAGCTGTGTAATATCCTAGTTTGCCATTTTTTATTGAAAAAAATGTATATTAGCTTCCTTATAATGACTTGCGAATAATACTTGTGATTCCCTTCAAATCATCAGTGTCAATATTTAACTGCAGTATCACCTTGTGCCGCACTCTGCACTATTCCAACTCTTGCATTGAGTCGAGGTGGACTGGGGTTAAGGAACACATGGATACTTTTATCAGATCGAACAGAGATAGAAATACTACAGATTTTACTATATAAAACTTGTAAAAGTTTGCACTTATGAGCGAGTGTTATTATATTCGAAAACAAACACCAAACCCCGTATGTAACCTCTTAGATCATATTGTTGGTCTCTCAAGGGAGGTTCGCCGCGCTGTATGACCCTTGTGGTTTAGCGCTTCTTTTGATTATAATAATAATCAAGGGAGGTTCTTTGATGCCGGTGAGGGGCTCTTGATCCAAGGAATTGGACTAATCTTTCCCTTGGATCGAACCTCTATTGGTTTAGAGCTTCCACTGATTGAAATAAATACAGCAGTTTATTATGTATCATATTCCTGTATATATATTTATATTTAATTGTTGTCTACTGGAACGAAGAGTGATACCTTCATTACGATAGAAAGCAATTAAATATGGAAATAAACCATTGACTTTTGGGGGTTTATCTAGGTAATTTACACATAGGTTACTATGTAAGACAATTGTAATGATCCAAAAACTATGTAAAATTGTACCTAAATAAACTTACTTGCCAGAAATATTTTCCTCTACAGACGTGTGAATGGCTCATTACTTTGTAATTTGTTCATGATTGTGACCATGTATAGGCGTGTAGATGGTTCATTACCTTTGTAACTTGTCATGATTGTGACCAGATCTACCTGGAGTTCACTGCCTTTGTAACTTGTTCAACTATCAAAACATTGGGGCCCAATCCCTGGACCCATTATGTACCTCTGTAATCTTTTGACTACTGCCCACAGGATGGGTATGGGGTGCATAATAAAGATATTAAAATAACTCTGTAGGAGATAGTTTAGTTTTAGTTTAATATCTTTATTATGCACCCCATACCCATCCTGTGGGCAGTAGTCAAAAGATTACAGAGGTACATAATGGGTCCAGGGACTGGGCCCCAATGTTTTGATAGCTGAGCAAGTTACAAAGGTAATGAACTCCAGGTAGATCTGGTCACAATCATGACAAGTTACAAAGGTAATAAACCATCTACACTCCTATACATGGTTACAATCATGAACAAATTACAAGGTAATGAGCCACTGACACGTCCACACCCGGTCACAATTGTAATGAGTTATAAGTACAAATATTAAGTGGGTCATACACCCACACGAGCGCGCACACGAGCACCTGTGACGAGCGGGGATCCACAGGGGTCAATCCTGGTATTTGCGAACGACATGACGGAAGGAATAGCCTCAGAAGTGTCCCTGTTTGCAGATGATTTGAAATTGATGAGAAGAATTCAATTGAACGAGGACCAGGCAGAACTACAACGGGATCTGGACAGGATGCAGGCCTGGTCCAGCAACTGGCTCCTGGAGTTCAACCCCACCAAATGCAAAGTCATGAAGATTGGGGAAGGGCAAAGAAGACCGCAGAAGGAGTATAGTCTAGGGGCCAGAGACTACAAATCTTACTCAAGGAAAAGGATCTTGGGTGAGTATAACACCGGGGACATCTCCTGAGGCGCACATCAACCAAATAACTGCTGCGGCATATGGGCGCCTAGCAAACCTAAGAACAGCATTCCGACATCTCAATAAGGAGTCGTTCAGGACCCTGTGCACCGTGTACGTTAGGCCTATATTGGAGTATGCAGCACCAGTTTGGAACACGTACCTAGCCAAGCACGTGTGAACAGACTGACTGATGTTGTAGTGGCCAGGCTTAGGCTTGGCTACAGGTACTTCTGACAGTTTGGGAGACACAGATGATGATCAAACTAAATGCAAATTATGTGATCAGGCATATGGTCACTGTCTTGAACACTATGTGCTTAATTGTGCACTTATTGAGGAATATAGAGATAGACAATATAATAACCTATGTGACATGTCAAGATATCTTATTCATGAAATAAGATACCTGCTTGTAACAGATAATTGAAATGTAGATATAAACCCAAATGTACAATTGTTAACCCCTTTGGGGCCTAGTGCCTAGGCCTTTTGTGTATCCATATGCTCTTGCGCTACCGTCCAAAGGATGGATATGGGGTGCACAATAAACTAGCCACTTCGGTGGCAAAATCTAAAAAAAAATCGTAAGGAAACTAGAAAAAGTGCAAAGGTTTGCAACAAGACTAGTCCCGGAGCTAAGGGGCATGTCCTATGAGGAGAGGTTAAGGAAAATCAACCTGACAACGCTGGAGGACAAGAGAGATAGGGGGGATATGATAACGACATATAAAATACTGAGAGGAATCGACAAGATTGACAGAAACAGGATGTTCCAGAGATGGGACACAGCAACAAGGGGTCACAGTTGGAAGTTGAAGACTTAGATGAATCACAGGGACGTTAGGAAGTATTTCTTCAGTCACAGAGTTGTCAGGAAGTGGAATAGTCTGGGAAATGATGTAGTGGAGGCAGGATCCATACATAGGCTCTGGTGGTCTGGTGGCTAAAGCTCTCGCTTCACACGGCGAGGGCCTGGGTTCGATTCCCAGCCAGGGCAGAAACATTGGGCGTGTTTCTTTACACCTGTTGTCTATGTTCCCCATCAGTAAAATGGGTACCTGAGTGTTAGTCGACTGGTGTGAGTCGCATCCTAGGACACTGACCTAATCTGCCCGAAATGCTCAGCATAACAAGGGACTTTCTACATAGTAGTATGTCACTGATGTCAGCTAGGCCTGTATACCATGTACATGTACTTGTAGTAAATAAAGATATTATTATTATTATTATAGGTTTAAGAAGAGGTATGATAAAGCTCATGGAGCAGGAAGAGTGACCCAGTAGCGACCAGTGAAGAGGTGGGACAGGAGCTATGAATCGACCCCTGCAACCACAACTAGGTGAGTACAAACACATACACACACATACAAGCATGCAAGCCAGGAGCTATGTATCGACCCCTGCAACCACAACTAGGTGAGTACACACATGTAGTAATGCTTTATTTACAGTGAGCAAAGTCATGGTATTTTTCCAGAATGGTTTGTAATATATACCACTGTGGATAAAATACTTTGCCATTTCTTGAACATTTCTGAGTGAGTTGTCTCTAAATTCATTAATTTTATCGCACTCCAGTACATAATGACGCAGGGTGTGACAATAGTCCATCTGGCAAAGTTTACATCTGGTGGTGGTGATTTAACCTGCCGAAGATACTTGTAACCCAGCCGGAGGCGGGCAGTAGTGACATCCAAGAGTCTGCTTATTTTGATGGATGCGCCATAGACATGTGGCTCCTCCTACATGATAGAATGATGATAGATGGACTGAATGGTACAAACACATACACACACATACAAGCATGCACACACACATGTAGTAATGCTTTATTTACAGTGAGCAAAGTCATGGTATTTTTCCAGAATGGTTTGTAATATATACCACTGTGGATAAAATACTTCGCCATTTCTTGAACATTTCTGAGTGAGTTGTCTCTAAATTCATTAATTTTATCGCACTCCAGTACATAATGACGCAGGGTGTGACAATAGTCCATCTGGCAAAGTTTACATCTGGTGGTGGTGATTTAACCTGCCGAAGATACTTGTAACCCAGCCGGAGGCGGGCAGTAGTGACATCCAAGAGTCTGCTTATTTTGATGGATGCGCCATAGACATGTGGCTCCTCCTACATGATAGAATGATGATAGATGGACTGAATGGTGTCAAGCTCCCTGAGTCTTAAGTCAATAAAGTTCAATTGAAGTTCTTTTCGTATTATTGTCCTTAAATTGCTAACTGACAAGCCAAGATTGTAATCTACCACCTCTTTGAAAGCATACAGCTTAGCTAATTCATCAGTTCTATCATGCATCTGGAGACCAATGTGAGATGGAATCCACAGCATGTGCACTCTGACTCCACTGTCCACAATCTTACCATGGCTTGGTGGCTAAAGCTCTCGCTTCACACGGCGAGGGCCTGGGTTCGATTCCCAGCCAGGGCAGAAACATTGGGCGTGTTTCTTTACACCAGTTGTCTATGTTCCCCATCAGTAAAATGGGTACCTGGGTGTTAGTCGACTGGTGTGAGTCGCATCCTAGGACACTGACCTAATCTGCCCGAAATGCTCAGCATAACAAGGGACTTTCTATATAGTAATATGTCATTGATGTCAGCTAGGCCTGTATACCATGTACATGTACTTGTAGTAAATAAAGATATTATTATTATTATATACCTGTGTCTGGCTTCTGACACAAGCATGCCACAATTTATACTTAATGAGTTAAGAGCATTTAAGGATGACAGAGAATCAGTTACAATTAAAGTGTCAACCTTAGATACATGGACGCATTTGAGTGCAAGGAGTATGGCAAACAGTTCTGTTTGAAGGGTAGATGAGGGGCTCTGGTGGTCTGGTGGCTAAAGCTCTCGCTTCACACGGCGAGGGCCTGGGTTCGATTCCCAGCCAGGGCTGAAACATTGGACGTGTTTCTTTACACCTGTTGTCTATGTTCCCCATCAGTAAAATGGGTACCTGGGTGTTAGTCGACTGGTGTGAGTCGCATCCTAGGACACTGACCTAATCTGCCCGAAATGCTCAGCATAACAAGAGACTTTCTATATAGTAGTATGTCACTGATGTCAGCTAGGCCTGTATACCATGTACATGTACTTGTAGTAAATAAAGATATTATTATATTATTATTATTATTCATTTATAACAAATTTGATCTGTATTATAACTGTTGCCAAAATTATAACCTAATGATATGTAAATCTAACGTGTAACTTTTATATATAACTATTAGAAATAAATATTTTTATTTTATTTATTTTATTACTTAGGAAGAGACATGTGAAGATGGGTGACAGAAATAAATTAGGTTAGTTGTCCCTGTAACCCAACAGACGTAAACAATGGCTAGTCACAGCGTGAAGATTCTAGTCTTAATTGCTATTTCCCTTGCACATACCTCATACGGCAGAGACATAGAAAGAGAGATGACGATAGAGGTTAAACCCGGCACTGAGGAATGTTTCTACGAGATGGTGAAGGCTGGAGAGACGCTAGATGTGGAGTATCAGGTAGGTTGTTAAAGAGGTGGTGATAGTAGTCCATGTGACACGTCACCCTAATACTATGACCAACATCTGCTCTAGTATTTATCCTTTATTTTAGCCATTTACTATCTTTCATAAATAAACATTAAAAGCTCATTGAGGTGAGGTTATGGGATATAGAAAAAGGAGGCTTTATTTGGATTATTTATTGAGAGGGTTAATAAACCCGAGAAGGCCATCAGTTTGGCTCATTTCAATTGGCCCTCTTTCTCAGGAAGCCACCCACAACAGTTAACTGACACCTAGGTACACTACCTATTTATTGCTAGTTGCTTTAAGGCAACGTGTGAGGAAACACTACAAACTTCTCCACTCCCAACACAATCAGGCCAAGGCGTCTCACTTGTGAGCTGAAGCTGCTACCATTAAGCTACAAGCTGGTAATAAGTTTATGCTTGAAATTCAGCATTCCCAGTTTAGTGTTATTTTAATTTGTATACTTTTATATCAAGGTTTCAATTAACCACCAGCATAAATATTAATAAATTGAACATGTCATGAAACTAACTATATGACATAAACATGCTATTCTAATAAAGTTGCAAAACAAAGCTTAGTCAAAACCTATTTGTATGCAGTTGTTTAATTTGAAATCATTAATATGAAACTTTATTTCAGTTTGACTTTATTATAATACACATCTAAAAAAGGCATATATATCTGCAATACGTAGTGAGACACTGGTCTGAGAAATAGCAAACATCGAACTAAAGCTAAAGGAATTTTACGGAGTCAAGAAACGCAGGAAGAACTAAAAGCCATAAATGAAATCGAAAGAAACCCAAAGTATTTCTTTTATTATGCCAAATCAAAGTCGAGAACAACATCCAGTATTGGGCCCCTTCTTAAACGAGATGGGTCCTACACAGATGATAGTAAGGAAATGAGTGAGCTACTCAAGTCCCAATATGACTCAGTTTTTAGCAAGCCGCTAACCAGACTCAGAGTCGAAGACCTAAATGAAATTTTTATGAGAGTGCCACAGAATTTGGTAGACGCAAATCTATAGGACATTTTCCTGACGCCAAATGACTTCGAAAAGGCGATAAATGACATGCCCATGCACTCCGCTCCAGGTCCAGACTCGTGGAACTCCGTGTTCATCAAGAATTGCAAGAAGCCCCTATCACGTGCCCTTAACATCCTATGGAGAAGGAGCATAGACACAGGGGTCGTCCCACAGCTGCTAAAAACAACAGACATAGCCCCACTCCACAAAGGGGGCAGTAAAGCAATAGCAAAGAACTACAGACCGATAGCGCTAACTTCCCATATCATAAAAATCTTTGAAAGAGTTCTAAGAAGCAAGATCACCACCCATCTAGATACCCATTAGTTACACAACCCAGGGCAGCATGGGTTTAGAGCAGGTCACTCCTGTCTGTCCCAGCTACTGGACCACTATGACAAGGTCCTGGATGCTCTAGAAGACAAACAAAATGCAGATGTAATATACTACACAGACTTTGCAAAAGCCTTTGACAAGTGTGATCATGGTGTAATAGCACACAAAATACGTGATAGAGGAATAACCTGGAAAGTTGGTAGATGGATCTATAATTTCCTAACAAATAGAACACAAAGAGTAGTAGTAAACAGAGTAAAGTCTGAGGCGGATACGGTGGAAAGCTCTGTTCCTCAAGGCACAGTACTTGCTCCCATCTTGTTCCACATCCTCATATCTGACATAGACAGGGATATTAGCCACAGCGCCGTGTCTTCTTTTGCAGATGACACCCAAATTTACGGCATACATCACTGCGATAAAACACCTCAATTACTGGGAATGCTTGAAGTTCCTAAACCTGTACTCCCTAGAACGCAGGCAGGAGAGATACATGATCATATACACTTGGAAAATCCTAGAGGGATTAGTACCAAACTTGCACACGAAAATCACTCCCTATGAAAGCAAAAGACTCGGCAGATGATGCAACATTCCCCCAACGAAAAGCAGGGGTGCCACTAGCACGATAAGAGACAACACAATAAGTGTCAGGGGCCCAAGACTGTTCAACTGCCTCCCAGCATACATAAGGGGGATTACTAATAGACCCCTGCCTGTCTTCAAGCAGGCACTGGATAAGCACCTAAAGTCAGTACGTACCTGACCAGCCGGGCTGTGGTTCGTACATCGGTTTGTGTGCGGCCAACAGTAACAGCCTGGTTGATCAGGCCCTGATCTACCGTGAGGCCTGGTCACAGACCAGGCTGCAGGGGCGTTAACCTCCGGAACCCTCTCCAGGTATACTCCAGGTAATACTTGCTCTTGGGCATTTTACCAAAACCTCACTCAATCATAAATCACTCAAGGCAAGTCTGTTTACTGCAAGGCAAACAGAAACAACAGGTGTGAAGAGACTTCCTTATGCCATATTCTACACCCATTTGGGACTGAACCTTGGTACTTAAGGTGCAAGTTGAAGCCACCACCACTGAGTTATGTAAATGTACAGGATAGCAGATATTGCTTTTGTGTCTAAATAGCCCTTACAGTATTACTGAAATGTTTCTTTTCCCATTTTCTGGTGAGGTTTGTTAGAATTCTTTCCCTAGTAGCTTTGTCTTATTGACTAAAATTCTGGGATGAGGCTTGTCATCCTTTTTTATATGGAGTATGGAGGTCAGTGGCATTGCTAGGGCTGGTGTCACCCCCATGAAATCCAAGGGCAGGGGGATGGGGGAAGTAAACTCCAGTTATGTCACTACTGCATGACCAATGACTAATGTTTAGCAATGAGAACGTTTAAGGGCCATAAACCGAACAGGAGAATACTTCTCAACTTTATTAATGTTAAAATATATAATCATAGTAATATTGAGGAAACATAAACTCAAATACCACTTTGAGTACAGGCAACAGATCCTACATTTATTCATCTTGAACAATGCAAAAAAAAAAAAAACTTGAAAAATTAAGAAAAACATTGTAATATCAGAGAAACACTAGTTCCGATTTGACCTTGAGTACAGGTAACATCTCAATGAATCTGATCTTACATTTCCTTGCTTTCAATCCTGCAAAATCATCTATCACATCAAAATCAATGATTTTCCCTATATAGGCCTATTTGTACTCTGTTCTATGTAACTGTCACAGCAAAACAATCTTGGCTATCTGCTCCTTTATTTTTCAGTGTTCACTTCAGTATATCTTTACGTTGTATTACAGTGGTCCCTCGGTTTTCAGTCATCTCCAAACTCGAACATTTATGTAAGTGTATTTACGTAAGTGCTTTTGCAAGTGTATTTTTGGGGGTCTGAAATAGACTAACCTACGTGACATTATTTCTTAGGGAAGTAAATTCGTTCGGTAATGGCACTTGAGCAGCATTCTGGAAAGAATTTTCGGCAAAAACCGAGGGTCGTAATTAATCCGTTCCAGGAGCTAGTACTTAACACGAAGTTTACGAAATTCGAACCATTATTTCCCATAAGAAATAATGTAAATACAATTAATCCGTTCCACAAAAAAATATTCACATACTAAATTAAAAACAATACATATACATTTACTTACCTTTATTGAAGAGTTGCAGGCATCTGGAAGGTAGAGTTGCTGATAGGGGCAGGGAGTTAGTGGTTGGAAGGGGAATCCCCCTCCAAAAGGACTTCAGGTAACAAGTCCCTCTCTGGGGTTACTTCCCTTCTTGGTCTTTTAATGCCACTAGGACCAGCTTCAGAGTCACCAGACCCCTGCCTGGTAAAGTAACTGTCCAGAGTCCTCTGTTTCTGGTGACCCTTCAACACTTTCCTGAAGTGTGACATGGCTCTGTCACTGAAGTGGCTGCACAGAAGGCTCATTTCAGCTTGCTCAGGGTGGTGTCTTTCAACAAATGTCTGCAACTCATTCCACTTTGTACACATCTCCTTAAGCACTGAAGAGGGCACCTCCTTGTCTCTCACCCTCCTCCTTTGAAGCAATAACCTCAGCTGTGGTCTGTTCCTGTTCCAGATGAAGCTCTTGCAGCTCTTCAGTTGTTAGCTCTACCCTGTGGGCCTCCACCAACTCTTCCACATCCTCACCACTCACCTCCAACCCCAGGCTGTTCACTATTGCCACAATAGAGTCCACAACAGGCACAGGGTCGTCAGGGTCAAGGTCAGGGTCAGCCTCAAATCCTTCAAAATCCCTCTGTTGGACACAACCTGGCCACAATGGTCTCCAAGCAGAGTTCAAAGTCCTGGAAGTCACTCCCTCCCAAGCCTTACCTATAAGGCGTATGCATTGCACAATGTTGAAGTGATCTTTCCAGAACTCTCTTAGGGTCAACTCAGTGTCCGAGGTCACTTCAAAGCACTTTTCAAACAGTGCTTTGGTGTAGAGTTTCTTGAAGTTGGAAATGACGTGCTGGTCCATGGGCTGGAGGAGAGGAGTGGTGTTAGGAGGCAAGAACTTCACTCTGATGAAATTTAACTTGTCAGACAAACACTCTTGCAAGTTGTGAGGGTGAGCAGGAGCATTGTCCAGTATCAGGAGGCACTTGAGTGGCAATTTCTTTTCCAAGAGGTATTTCTTCACAGTAGGGCCAAACACTCCAGTCACCCATTCCTTGAAAATCTCCGTAGTGACCCATGCCTTGGTGTTAGCCTTCCAATGCACACACAAATTATTCTTGTCAACACTGTTATTCTTGAAGGGTCTGGGATTTTCATAGTGATACACCAGTAAAGGCTTCACTTTAAAATACCCACTAGCATTAGAACAAAACATGAGAGTTAGCCTGTCTTTCATAGGCTTGTGTCCTGGCTGTGCCTTTTCCTCCTTAGTAATGTAGGTCCTGTTGGGCATTTTCTTCCAAAACAGGCCTGTTTCATCACAGTTAAACACTTGTTGGGGGAGGAATTGTTCAGCCTCTCGAACCCCTGGAATTCATGCACAAATTTTTCAGCTGCACGTTTGTCTGAGCTGGCTGCCTCACCATGCCTCACAACACTGTGTATGCCACTACGTTTCTTAAACCTGTCAAACCAGCCTTTGCTGGCTTTAAAATCACTTGCCTCACCACTGGTTGCAGGCATTGTCTTGACAAGATCTGCGTGCAACTTCCTTGCCTTTTCACAAATTATCGCCATGGAAATACTATCACCCGCTCTCTGTTTTTCATGGATCCACACCAACAACAACTTCTCAACCTCATCCACTGTTTTCGATCTATTTTTCGTTAACATATCAACCCCTTTTGCAACATTAGCTTCCTTGATCTCATTTCTCTTTGCCAGGATAGAGCTGATAGTAGAAGGGGTTTTGTTGTACATCCTGGCAAGATCACTCAGACGTACGCCACTCTCATATTTTTCTATAATCTCTTCAGTTCGATGGTGTTCCTCACTTTCTTTACCACAGGGGTGCCACTAGGAAGCTTCTTTGGACCCATGGTGACTTATTTCACAGTGACAGTCACTAAACCACCAAAAAAACACCAAATGTAGTGTGAATGTTTGAAAGAGCGCGCTAGGTAATGTTCTCTCAATGGTAAACAATGCTTCACTGGCGGCGTCCTGCGTCCCGCGCAGGTGCGGAGCAGGCGGACAGGTCTAATACGTTACGAAACACGAGCCATTTTACGATTCTCGAAATCGAAAAAAGCTTACGAAACACGATGTTTACGAAATAAGAACCTTACGAAACTCGGGGGTCCACTGTATATGTACAGTAGAGTACTGTAGTGCTTTCCTTTGGCATTTTCAACATTGCAATGTTTAGTTACCATCATATGGCACTACCGGACATCTTTTAACTCGGATGTTTGTCCATTAAATTTCTGCATTCATTAAAATTGTACCAGTATTGTAACCCTGAATTGTATACGTAAATAATCAGTATGAAGTACAAAAACTGTATAACTATTTCTATTTTATTTTATATGAAAATATTTTGAGTCTTTTGCATTTGATTTTTCTTGCAGGTTATTGATGGTGGACAAGGGGAACTAGACATTAACTTTTATATTGCTGGCCCATTAGGACAAGTGCTTGTGCAAGATTTGCGGAATGCAGATGGATCCCATAGGTGGGTTATGGGATTTTGTATACTATGTAGTATTATATGCCAAGATGTATCAATATGGTTTTCAGTAATCCATGTTATCATTGAATAAAATCCATATCCAAATGAAGGAAATTATTAAAGATGCTTGTTTTATAAAAAACAAAATTGCAAACTAATGCATGAGTATATGCATAACTATTTTATACGTGGTTGAAATAGACTAAATTTGTATTATTCACTAAAAGAATTTTCTATGCTCAGTTTCAGACATCTATGTAGAGAATATATGAGTCAAAGGGCAATTAGAGAAACCTCTCAGAGACCTAAGGAGTATTATGAATGCCATGGTAACAAGGCTAAATTTAGAATAATTAAAAAATTTGTGATTTAGTGCAGCACTGTTGTAGAGCATTTTGAATAGCTGATCATGGACCTTAAAGATTTATTCTGTTTAGTGTTTCTGCATAACAAAAAAATATAAAATGGGTTATCCCTACTCACTTAAGATAAGGATTTTTATTGTTTATGGAATTTTAATTTTCAGAACGACGATGTCAGAAGAAGCTGATTATCGGATCTGTTGGGACAACACATTTTCTCACTTCAATTCAAAAACTGTTTTTTTTGGAGTCATGATAGAAAATGAAGATGATGATGACGATGATGATCTTTGGGATGCTGGATTAGAAGCTAGTGTCACAGCAGAAGAAATATATGAAATGAAGATAGAGGACATAAAGGTAAACATTTCATTTTCATTGCACAGACCATAACATGAGCTGTTTTCATATTTGGTGGGTGCCTGTTGTTTATCTTGTATATACTGTACAGTGGAACCTCGGCTTATGAACGGCCCCTTGATGTGAACTTTTCAGGATACGAACAGTCGTTTGGTCGATTTTTTGCTTCTGGATACAAATGAAATTTCGGGATGCAAACTTTCCCCTCAAGGGAGGTTCCTTAAATAAATAAATAAATAAATAAATAAATAAATAAAATACAACCTCTCCTCACTTAATGACGGAGTTTCGTTCCTGAGACCACGTCGTTAAATGAATTCGGCGCTAAGTGAGGAGGATACTATGATGGTAGCGAGTTTGTGTCAACCATCTTTGATATTGTTTTAATGTCACCTTTGCACCATTTATAACATTTCTGGTATATTTTTAAATGTTTATACAGTAGTGTACTGTATATTGAAATAAACAGAATAGAGGCAATCAGCTCTTAATATACAGTGGAACCCCGGTTAACGAACACCCCGGAAATCGTGCAATTATGTAAGTATAATATTTTAAGTGCTTGTGGAAGTGTATTTTTGGGGGTCTGAAATAGACTAACCTAAATGACATTTTTTCTTAAGGAAGTAAATTTGTTCGGTAATGGCACTTGAGCAGACTTCTGCAATGAATTTTTTTCGTTAACCGGGGTTCCACTGTACATTATTTAGGTATGAATACTGGTCAGAAAGCCCGTCATAAGTCCGAGGCGTCGGTAAACGAGTACGTACAGTGGACTCTCGGAAATTGAACACACTAAAACTCGCCCTATTATGTAAGTTTATTATTGTAAGTGCTTTTATAAGTTTATTTTTGGGGGTCTGAAATGGACTAATCTAATTTACATCATTTAATAATAATAATAATAATATTTTTATTTGGACATGATACAAAGAATTACATTTGGTTATTGAGATTACATGAGGTGTACATGCCAAAAGCCCCTAGGGAATAAATTTGTTTGGTAACAGCACTTGAACAGCATTCTGGAATGAAGAATGTTTGATTTCCGAGGGTCCACTGTATGTCGCTAAGTGAGGAGAGGCTGTATTTATTTCTTTGCAAAGGTTACAATGTGTGTTTACATATCATAATACAGTGGTCCCTCGGTTTTCGTGCATCTCCAAACTCGAACATTATGTAAGTGTATTTTCGTAAGTGCTGTTGCAAGTGTATTTTTGGGAGTCTGAAATAGACTAACCTACGTGACATTATTTCTTAAGGAAGTAAATTCGTTCGGTAATGGCACTTGAGCAGCATTCTGGAACAAATTTTCGGCGAAAACCGAGGGACCACTGTACTGTATGATAGGAGCAAAGAAAGTTTCTCCTTACTGTTATTACATATTATTATTATTACTATTACATATACGTACAGTGGACCCCCGGTTAACGGCCATAATTCGTTCCAGAATGCTGTTCAAGTGCCATTTCCAAACTAATTTTTTCCCTTAAGGAATAATGTAAATTAGATTAGTTCTTTTAGACCCCCAAAAATACACTTACAAAAGCACTTACAAAAATACACTTACATAATTATTCGAGTTTGGAGTAGTACGTAAACTGGGGGTCCACTGTACATGTATTATTATTATTATTATTATTATTATTATTATTGTTATAATTATTACATTATTATTAGTACGTATGTGGTGAAGGGCTCTTGATCTAGGGAATTGGATCTGTGCTCCAGTTCCCTAAATTAATAATAATAATTATTATAACCCTAGGTAGTAGGTTGGTAGACAGCAACCGCCCAGGGAGGTACTACCGTCCTGCCAACTGAGTGTAAAACGAAAGCCTGTAATTGTTTTACATGATGGAAGGATTACTGGTGTCTTTTTTCTGTCTCGTAAACATGCAAGATTTCAGGTACATCTTGCTACTTCTACTTACACTTAGGTCACACTACACATTCATGTACAAGCATATATATACACACCCCTCTGGGTTTTCTTCTATTTTCTTACTAGTTCTTGTTCTTATTTCCTCTTATCTCCATGGGGAAGTGGAACAGAATTCTTCCTCCGTAAGCCATGCGTGTCGTAAGAGGCGACTAAAATGCCGGGAGCAAGGGGCTAGTAACCCCTTCTTCTGTATATATTACTATATATGATGGCATATAAGTAGACTTTAATCCAAGTACAGTATATCAGTTACTGATACATGGCAGACGTGAAAATAAGGCCATGGCACATTACTTGAAGGGGAAGTGACACCTCTAGTCCACTGATGCTGTCATGCTAGTACCATAACTTGTACCACAGTTGCAGGATTTATTTGCTGTTATTTACCTGTTTTATTTTTGTTGCCCAGACACTTTTTTAATAAAATGTCACGTTTTATTAAAAATAATACATAAAACACCAGAAGATGGCAAAAATTAAAGCTGGGGAAAATAATATATACTACTTCTTAATATTTCCCTAAGGGTGCATGTCATTTGACTTAGACACTCTGGACAGTCTGATGGAAGTAGTGCTTCCTGATTTCGGGGGTAAAGGGGTGAATATAGGCCTAAACCTTAATTAAGACTTCAAAATTTTAGGGGTTGATCTGTCTACTGGCAAATAAAGAAATATGCATTGTAAGGTGGCAAGACACATTTACGAGTGACTTTAGGCAGGAAGTAGGGTACAACATAATATTGGCAGTGTTTAAAAATGTGTATAGAATTGGTACTTAGTCCTGATGCTTTACTATCTTCCATAACTATAGGATGCAATGGACAGGATTCGTGGTCACCTTACCAAGTCAAGATTCATGCAGGATCAACTTCGAGCATATGAAGCACGTGATAGAAATGTTGCTGAGAACAATTATAGCAAGGTCAATATGTGGTCACTAATTAATATATCAGTGATGTTGGTCACGGGAATAATTCAGGTGAGGTAGTTCACATGGCTGTTTTTATTTTACTCCTTGATTGGTACAGTAGCATTTTATAGTTTTTCTATAAAATACAATAAAAATCTTAAATACAATTTCCATTAATTTAGTTGTTTTTATTCAACTTTTGAAATTTTAGGCTTATGTATGATTGTATAACTTGGTTATTATATTTTTATTTCTTATATTTCTTGTCTACAGGTCATATTATTGAGAAGCTTATTTGACTGACAAGTCCCGGCTACATGGGCTATGGAAAAGGGTGCGGCATCAACATTTTCTTAGTTGTTTTAACTGGATGGCTAATTTTAATGATATAATATCCCTTTATGATCAAAGCTTGAAAGAAGCAAAATGGTCACGTGTGCCATATCTGGCATAAAAAATATTCATCTCATCGTATGATGGATGGCTTAGTGCTTGCGTGTTGCAAGAATAAGTTGATATTTACTGGTTAGCAGCTGCATCACAACCACCAAGTGCATATACACATACATATACATTATACACATACACTACACATACATATGCATACACATATACATACACACACATTAAAAAACTTTTGTATAGTACTAGGAAAAACTTATGACTTGGTAGAGGATGTCCATAACTTGTATTGTCAAAAACATATTTTAAGGCAATACCAATTCAGTTTAAATTTTAAATATACGTATTGTACTCAGATGGGCATTTTATTATTTTTTCTGTTTTTAGTGTATTGTTTTTGAACATGAGTTGCATAAATTATGAATGGCAATAATGTAAAAAGTGCAGAAATCAGTATTTAGTAGTTTTTAGTTTGTTTTATAGAGTGTCTTATGTGTTACAGTAATTTGTGCACATGTGTGTTTTGTAGTGACACTATACTATATATACAGTATATATTTTTTTACATCTTTGGCTGTCCCTTACCAAATTGGGTGTCTCAGACAAGGAAATACATTTGCAATCATTCATTTAATCACTGTCTTGCCATAAGTGTGCTGACA